>CM067367.1:52373018-52528018 GCA_034401795.1 Chaetoderma sp. LZ-2023a
TTTTTAGATATCCATGTTCATTTGATACTAGGCCAGTTTTGCACCAAAAATCTTTAAATCTACTTTCTTTTCCATGTTCAACTAGCCTGTAAAATTCACAATGAATGCAGTTTATCAACAGTGATCGAAATATAGCTTGTATGGCTCTTTGGTGGTTGTTTCCTGTTTTATCTCTGGCCTCTTAACACCGATGCTTCCAAATGGCCCACACTCCTACAGATAACAGGGTTACTAACAATTCTTTCTCCTTACTATTAATGATTCGTCCGATAGTTGAGCAATCTTTGAACATAATTGTTTCAGCCATTAATTTCACATATTGGATTCCAAATTTAGCACGTAGCATATTGATATATACCCAAAAGCTTGTAGCTATACAACACTGTTTAAACAGATGGTCTATTGTTTCCTCCTCGATATTACATAATAAACACCGGTCTGTACTTGTTATTTTGCACATATAAGTCAGATGGCCGACCCATAGCCTTCGATGGAGTAATCGCCATGCCAGGTCCCGTGCGTTTGCTGGTAGACAAGGTAGATGTATTGTTTTCCACGCATTTTTTCAGTTCTTTGGCGTGCATCCTAAAATGTTCCAATGCCTAACTGCAACAGGAGTCTGTCTCCGACTTTGCATTAGCATTCCATACCAGGCTCTAGATGCCATGTTGTATTTTATATGCTCTGACTTAAATACTAATGTTGGTTGCAACATATCTCTGTTGCCACGTGCTTTCGCCATTTTGAACCATTCACCAGGTATTACATTCTTTATTCTAAGAAATAAGGGTTGGGCATCAATATGCCTCATTGATGTTGCTCTTGCTACATCCTGCATCGCAATCCATTTGCGAGATTTTGGATTAACTAAATCACGTAAATATTGAATGCCGTTTTTGGCCATAGAGGGCAAATATAATACAGCATCAGTATCACGAATCAACTCGTTGCCCCAAAGACGTTGCTCTAAGGCATCTTCCCAGCAACTGGGTTGTGGCATTGATCGTGTAAATATCTTTAAAGCATCGAGCTGTTCCTTATATACGTTTGGTATCTTCTGATGGTTAGGTGGCAGTTTATTGCACAAAAATAAACATTCTACTGGAAATGGATCTACGTACCTTTGTAGAAGTGTCCTTGCAACATTTGACCAAGATGAGTTTGAAGTGAATAACTTATTCAAGAATTTCAGTTTTAGCGAGGCACACTTTGCTAAAACATTAACCAAATCCAGCCCTCCATCATGCGTTTCATTGGTGAGGATTGACTGCGATACTAAATGGGCTGTGTCCTCCCATAAGAAGGACAAAAGTAACGTGTTGATCTTTGACTCTATTGATTTGGGCATATGAACTACAGAAGCGGTATACCACAGTCCAGATAAAATTAAATTATTAAGGACAAATGTCCTGCCACATACAGTTAGGCGACGTCGTTTCCAATTTACTAATGCACAATTTATCTTGGATAGCCTTTTTCCCCAGTTTATTATTACATCCTGTTCTCTACTAAAGTAAATACCCAAAATCTTTATGACATCATCTGACCAGTTAATATCCATAACGTTGTCAGTTCTGTCCTTCCAAGCGCCCAAAAATAATCCCTTAGATTTGTCTCTATTGAATTTAAGCCCTGATGCCTTTTGAAAATCTGATAATACTCCATTTAAAATTCTAAAATCTGAATTTTTACCTGCAAACACAGTCGTATCATCTGCATATTGAGACACCTTTAGTGGCCTTTCTACGCCACCTATACATATTCCTTGAAATGCATTACGTTGCCTCAATGTGGCCCCCAACGATTCCATAGCTATGACGAATAGAAGCGAAGACAATGAGCAACCCTGTCTGACACCTCATTCCAACACTACAGGTTCAGATAGATGATTATTTACTAAATAGCAACTTGTTATATCAGTATATAAAATATTGACCCATTTAATAAATCTGGAACCAAAGCCAATATGGTCTAAAGACTTAAACAAGAAATCCCATTCAAGGCTGTCAAACGCCTTCTCATTATCAAGTGCTATTATTGCTGCTGGGATGCAATCCTGTTCAACTAATTGAATAAGGTCTCGTATAAGCAATGTGTTGTTTAATATCGTTCTTCCTGGTACAGAGCACGTGTGATCATCATCAATTACTTCGCCTAGGACTGCGCAAAGTTTTAATGTTAGTGCCCGTGTAATAATCTTATAGTCTACATAGAGTAGAGAGATTGTTCTATAATTCTTTTATTTCTGTCACCCCTCTTGTATATAAGCCGAACATATGCTTGGGCCATCGATGAAGGGAGATGCCCTTGCTTAAAAATGCTGGTTGCTATTTCTTCTAATACTGGACCAAATATGTGCCAGAATGTTTGATAAAATTCGACTGGAAGTCCGTCGCAGCCAGGAGACTTTTCTAACTTCATACCTTTGAGGAATTTTGTCAAATCCTCAATTGTTAGTGATTGGTCACAACTTTCGCGACGTGCATCTGGAAGTCTGCGTTATATTAGATAAAATATCTCTAGTTGCAGTTTCATCACTTCCCTCAGATTTATACAATGATTTGTAAAATTTGGATACTGTTTCCATCATCTCTGCATTTGAGGACACTGATACACCATCATTAGTCTTCAGTGAGCGCATTAATTTCTCTATACCTCTTGCTTTTTCCAAGTTACAAAAGTAACGTGTAGGCTTTTCACCCTCTGTGTGCATTTGTGCTCTTGCCCTTATTTTGGCCCCATCAAACTGATATTGCTCTATTTCATTTAGTCTACCTTTTAATTTAACTAATAGTTCGTGATAATTATATTCTCCATCATTAATTTTCGTATTAATTTTACACACCGACAGCTGAAGCGCCTTTTTACGCTTTCGCATTTCTCCTGCTTTCCTGATGGAATACTGCCTTGAAATATCTTTCAGGTCGGATTTAACATCCTCTCACCAGTGTGTTATACATTCATACAAACTTCTCTTTTCATCCCAATGCCTCCAACAACTTTCTACACATTTGCGATAGCAACTATCTCGTAACAACGCTACATTGAGTTTCCAAAATCCATCTCCTCGTTTGATCCAGTCAGCATTGTATAATGTGGAAAACATATTGTGATCAGAGAAAGTTAGTGGTTTTATGTTAGTTTTACACATGTAACCTTTCAATGATCGTTCTACATAGATCCTGTCCAATCTGGATGCTTTCTTTGCATCGGTTGAAAACCAAGTAAAGTCCCTGCCCTCTGGATTTTCAATCCGATAAGTGTCTAACAAGCTTTTATATTCACAGATGTGTTTCAAAATATTATGAGATGTGTCATTAAAATTAGACCTAGCGTTTCTGTTTTTAACTTCATCTAATATGCAATTAAAGTCACCGCCCATAATTAGGTTTTCAGGCGTTCTGTCTTGAATTATTGTGGAAACATCATTTAGAAATTGACGGCGCAGTTGATGAGAGGTTGGCGCATAAAGGCACATCAAATTTAAACTTGTGTTTAGTACATCAATTGATACACAAGCCCATCGTCCATTTGTATCTGATGATGACGATATAACATGAACATAGTTGAGACAGCGGGGCAGGATAAGAATGGCCACTCCCGCGCTATTATCTTGTGATAAAGAATAACAAATCTGCCCTTTTGAAATATCTTTGAGAGATTCATACACTTCAATTTTTTGAATTTTGGTCTCTTGTAGAAAAGCAATATCAACTCTCTCATTTGCTAATTTTTCAAGCAAGTGGCGCTGCTTGAATTCGGTATTTAAACCTCTGCAATTGATGGTGCAGATAATCATAATTTGTAAAATGATGTTTACAACCGCCATCATTAGATTAACTTGATTTGGTTTTTTAGCTCGTTTCTTAGACCATTTACCTAATTTTCCTGCGAATTCAATGTTTCCTAGTTCTACCACAGACAAATATTCATATTTGGAAATATCAGAATCATGGCGCAGTAGACGATATTTCACGCCTCTCGCCGTTACACTTCACCCCCTTCTGATTGGTACATTACCATTTCATCTTTCATCTGTGAACTCTGTGTTTGAATGGACACATCTGATTCTGCAACTGACATTGTATCATCATCCATATCATTTACTTCAATCTCAGATTCTGAGCTATTGTCTTCTTTATGACGCTTATTGCTACTTAAGTTACATTTGGCAGGAGCGTCATTTACCATATCTTCAAGCTGACTTAAATCAAGTGGGCTTAGCGGAAAATCGACTGAACTTTCCGTCTTCTGAGTCCTACACTTATCCTGTCCTAATTTTAATTCATCTTCTAAGGAATTGTAAACTAGCTCTTCTGTAAGATCATCATTTTCCTGCGTGTCTTTTACAGCCACGTTTGGCTCCACTGCATTTTGATTATTTTCTTGACTCAAGGTTATACCCTCCTCTAATACTTGAATTTCATCAACTGTAGTTACTTGAATAGGATTTAATGATTTGTTTGTGTCATTTTCAGTGGCATGAACCACAACAACAGCTTCCGTAGTGATTGCTCCAGAAGAATTTGGCTCAGTTGCATCCTTTAATGGGCGATTATCTCCTGATACTGAGGGCTTGTTTTGTTTTTTTGTACAGCGCCATTTAAAATGGTCAACTGAACCACAGAGCAAACATTTGTTTCGATTGGGACAATCTGTTGCCAAATGGTCAGTACTTAGGCAGATCCGGCACTCTTTAATTTGCCCTCTATACCATAAGGGCAGGACAAAGCTGCCATCAAGCGTCAATCTGCTTGGTAACGAGCTATCTACTTTATCAAACCAGATGCGTCTTACACCGTTTTCTAGCGTTCTGTCAAAGGGATACGTTTCCAGTTCAATCTTTTGCACTTTGCCATACTTCTTGAGTTCATT
Source organism: Chaetoderma sp. LZ-2023a (assembly GCA_034401795.1). Lineage (NCBI taxonomy): Eukaryota > Metazoa > Mollusca > Caudofoveata > Chaetodermatida > Chaetodermatidae > Chaetoderma > Chaetoderma sp. LZ-2023a. The sequence continues at coordinate 52,377,894 of CM067367.1, forward strand.
CATGATTCTGTCATCTGGAATTTCTAGTGGAACTTTCATCTTCACTAGCAACCTATCTGACTCGATTTCCTCTACATTACAAACTTCGCCTTTTACAATAAGAACATCTTCTAGAAGCTTTTCCTTGACCCACCTCATTTGACATTGTTACATTCCATACAGTTTTAGAAACATTGATAAGCCCCTGCAAAGCAGCAGGTCCCGCGCCAACGACGTCCTTTAACCCATGATACACGTCGATAGCCGTGACACCCCACCCCTTAGTTGTTATCTTAAGGCGTAGGGTACGCTTATAGGGTTCCATGGTGTTTTATAAAAAGAGGAAACCCATACTACTACAATATATAATACAAAAATATAACACCAAGACGTCGGGGAACGAGCTAAACACTAAATAAATAGTGTCCCCTTTTGAACCCCTGACGTCTACCAACAAATAAACGAATAGAGAGTACAGTCGTATATTTGTTAGTTTGAACCACTTATTAAGTGGTTCACTAACACCTAACCGATGTGGTTTCCTAATGCATACTAACATATTACAGTCATATATTTGTTAGCCTGTTCGAGTTGATCGGGGACAGTCAACTAACTGACTATTAAGATTTATATAATCAAAGTACTAGGCTTACGCTTACAAATGACAAAGGAATTAAATCCACTCACTCAAGCGATCTTGCCAAATATAATGCGCTAGCCAACGAACTATAGAAATAGGATACTGGGGCGGGGAGAGAAGTGTTGCATTGACCACAGTAAGAGGAGCACTATTAAATGGCTGAAACCGCCAGCTGAAAGGAGTGCCTTTAGAAAATGGAGACACAAAATGCGCTCCAACCAAGACAAGAATTTACAAATTAAACAAAGTTTGAAAGGAAATTCTAATACAAAATATATGTATAAAATTTATCTACAGAATCGCGCTAGAAACTAGCAAACTCGGGCAGCAATTGCAGAGCTAAATAAACGCGTGCGTTCACTTCGACTACTACTACTACTACTACTGCTACTGCTGCTACTACTACTACTGCTGCTGCTGCTGCTGCTGCTGCTACTACTACTACTACTACTACTACTACTACTACTACTACTACTACCGCTACTGCTGCTGCTGCTGCTGCTGCTGTTGCTGCTGCTGCTACTACTGCTACTGATGCTGCCGCTACTACTGCTACTGATGCTGCTGCTTCTGCTGCTGCTGCTGCTGCTGCTGCTGCGGCGGCGGCGGCGGTGGCGGCGGCGGCTGCTGCTGCTGCTGCTGCTGCTGCTGCTGCTGCTGCTGCTGCTGCTACTGCTACTACTACTACTACTACTACTACTACTACTACTACTACTACTACTTACTATATTTCAGCTGTATGAGTAAAGACGATGGCCTTAAGAGTGACCTATCTATTATGGACCAGACCGTGGCTTCTCGTTGTCATATTCCTGCTAGGACTGTTAACTCCGGCATCAACCAAGGGTGAGTGTATGATTATCCGTTAACCCTTGCCACTCTGGTGTCAAAATTTGAAATTTTCAAATTAAATTAAAAGGAACTAGTGTTCACTTTTCAACACTTTTGGTGGAAGATGATGATGATGACGACGTAGAGAGCAACATCTTCCAGCAAAATGGTTGAAAAATGTACACCAGTTTCTTTGATACTGACTCGGTAAGAAATAGAATGTTGACATCAGTGTGCTAAGTGTTAACGTATACGTATACTGACTATCTATTAGAACATATGTTTATGTTAAACCTATTTATTTATCTAATATGAAACAATTCTCTCTTGTCCGGTCTGACTAATTATATACCTGTATTCAAATTATATATTTATGGTAGGGAAATATATTCATATATGTCGACCGAGTTAACCCCCTCCTGTGTAAACAGCGCATTAAAGCGCTCAAAGTAATATTTATTTCAATTAACCATTTAATTGCCATTACTTTTCAATGAAATTTTGATTTTTGCAGTAAAAAAAAGTTAAAAAATGTATAACTAAAATTTTCAAAAACTAGGTTTCTGTTATCCTTCAAATGGACATCTGTGAAAAAGTGTAATGTTCAAGAAATTTCAAATTTCTGCTTAGCCAGTGTCCAATTGCAGACCAAGAAGAGTATTTTGGAAAATGTACCACTGGAATGACTGGCTCGGTTAAATTTTCAAAAATATTCTCTTAGCCTACAAATGGACATTTATCAAGATTACTGCAGATGTCGTTTTTAACCAACTTGACCATTAAAGGGTTAAGTGGACACAAGAGGGGGTTAAAATACTGCTGAGTCACTAACTATTCCTCTACAAACGCATCAAAGCAAAACGAATCCAGTTTTCGTTATGCGCCACCCATTTCTATCTAAGCTCCACACACACTTCGCCCCTGATGTAAATTTCCAGAGAACTACATGTACTGATAAGTTGGTGAATATTCTGAAACTAATTTGACTGCGCCCAGTCAAATTAGTTTCAAAAATATTCAACAACATGTTTATTAAATAGTAAAGACATGCAATTCGTACAACAACCTTAGTCCTTCATAAATTGAGCATTCGTGACGAACTTATCCAAGTCAGTCATGACGTCATGGTTTATGACTAAGTTGCTTATGACGTCATATGATGGACGGATAAACGGGGAAGGTCCATTAAAATTTTCTCTCTTAGATCTAGAATAGTTCGCTAAAGATTATTCACGTTCTTGTTCTTGTTTCTGTGTGGACAGCTTTTTTTTTACTACTTCTCATACAGTTCGTATCCAGTTTCGCTGACACTCCACATAATATTATAGGGATAAGTACCAATGGCGGAGGCCGGGTTTCGATTTACTGCCCTGCTGGGTCTTAGATGGGCGCCCATCCTCGACACCTCCTGTGCCAACTTAACCCTTTAATGGTCAAGTTGGTAAAAAAACGACATCGGCAGTGATCTTGAGAAACGTTAATTTGCAGGCTAAGAGAAGTATTTAAAAAAAATTTACCACTGGAATAACTGGCTCGGTAACCGAGCCAGTTATTCCAGTGGTAAATTTTCAAAAATGCTCTTCTTGGTCTGCAATTCGATAAAGCAGAAATTTGAATTTCTTGACCATTAAACCTTTGATGAATGTCCATTTGAAGGATAACAGAAATCTATTTTTTTGGGTAAATTTTCGTTAAAAAATACTTTTTTTGGCTGCAAAAGTCAAAATTTCCTTGAAAATTATTGACAATTAAATGGCTAATTGAAATAAATAGTATTTTGAGCGCTTTACTGCGCTTTTGACACGTTAAATTTTTTAATCGCTACTCCGTTATTGATAATTAAATGTCGATAAAAATTGAGGGGTTGGGGGAATATTCTAGTTGTAGCTGTCAACATCATAGTGGATCCTGATTTCCAATTAACGAGCAGCGGCCTCCCACCCTGATGTGTTTTATAAGGACACCAATGTTTAAAAAAAAATTTTAATTGTTCCTACTACTCCGTTTATTGCTAATAAAACGGGTTTTGATAAAACTTGGAGGGATATTCTAGTGGCGATAAATTTCATCATTATAATGGCGCCTGACACGCCAATATTATCCAGATACTGGAAAATAGGCCACACCCATCTCAGGTTGAAATATCGCAACTCAAGTGACTCTGTTGATCAGATTGCGTGCCAATATTGAATTTGCGCTGTTGGCCAGCAATACAGGGACCAATATCGAATTAGATATCGACGCGCCTGTTGGTCAACGGCGCAAGCCCAATAACGAATTTGATATCGGCGCATCCGTTTGTCAACGGCGCAAGCCCAATAACGAATTTGATATCGGCGCACCCGTTGGCCAACATCGCAAGGGGCCAATATCGAATTTGTTATGGGCGCGCCCGTTGGTCAACGGCGCAAGTCCAATAACAAATTTGATATCGGCACACCTGTTGGCCAACAGCGCAGGGGATCAATATCTAATTTGATATCGACGCGCCCATTGGTCAATGGCGCAAGCCCAATAACGAATTTGATATCGACGCACCCGTTGTCTAACAGCGCAGGGGACCAATATCGAATTTTATATCTGCATGCCTGTTGGTCAACGGCGCAAGCACAATAACGAATTTTATATCGGCACACCCGTTGGCCAACAGCACTGGGGATCAATATCGAATTTGATATCGACGCACATGTTGGTCAATGGCGCAAGCCCAATAACGAATTTGATATCGGCGCACCCGTTGGCTAACAGCGCAGGGGGCCAATAGCGAATTTGATATCGACGCGCCCGTTGGCCAACTGCGCATGGGACCAAAATCGAATTCGATGTCGGCGCACCCGTTGGCCAATGGCGTAGCTGACCAACATCGAAATCGATATGAAACGGTATCAAAGTACACAAATTTCTGTTTCTAACCGAACCTTATTAATGACTGGCCAACACAATAAATAAATAACTTATCTAGAACAAATTGCTCCACGTGAACACGACAAACGTCCATCATGAAACCGTATTAGAACGAGAATAATTAATATGACGTTCAGACCGACATGAGTACATGTCAAATTTTACTGAGTGGATTTAGCGCACCATGTTTAATTCTAAAAGCAACAATGACTTTCAAAAGTGTGTACGACGTGGACATCGATGTCGCCGCTTTTGTTTACGCACAGTCCGCGATTGTTTTTATAAAGTCAATTGAAAAAGAAACCAAGTATTCACTTCTAACAAGTCTGAAACCTTCATTCGTTACTGTTTCGCAAATGCTATACAGTATTGTGTAACACCTGAGTAAACTCCTTTAGGCAGACGAACAGGGAATCAGAAACTTGTCTAATTTGATATTGGTCCCCTGCGCTGTTGGCCATCGGGCGAACCGATATCAAATTCGATATTGGTCCCCTACACCGATATCAAATTCGATATTTGTCCATGCGCCATTGGCCAACAGCGTAAATTCGATATTGGCGCATTACAGCAACACCACTACGGTGATGTCCATTGGAACTGATGATTCCACCCACAGTCCACAGTTGCCTCAGACAACATATGCACATACATGAATACAGGCATGCTGATACATGCACATGTACACACCATGCATGCACGCGCACACACGTGCACGCACGCACATACGCACGCACGCACGCACGCGCATACGCACGCACGCACGCACGCAGGCACACACACACACACACACAAACGCACACCTACAAGAATACATGCACAAATGCACACACTTCCATGCACCTATGCATATAGCCATATACACACGATCTCAATCTTCCACTGACACCATGCATAGGCATATTATACATTTTGGCCATATGGAATGCACCTTTCTTCTTATAGCTATGCCCCGCCCATCTCTATCTAAGCTCCACCCACACCTCATCCGCGTTGGGATCGATCGATATGTGAACTCACTGACTATCAATTTCCAGAAAACTATACAGATAACCTGACTGGGCGCTGTTCGAGTCAAATTAGTTTCAAAATATTCAACAGAATGTTTATTAAATGGTAAAGACATACAATTCGTACAACGTGTCAGACTATTAAGCGCTAAAGACGGACTATATCGAGTTATTCATGATGTCATGATTATGACGTCATCTTACACAACACGTAGTTGATTATGACGTCCTGTGATGGCTGGGTAAATTTGGAAAGGTCCATTAGGGGTGCATACAGAAAATCTTATATGCTATAACAAATGTGAAAATTCATGTTTTATTTCAGAATCCAAGGGACGTGCCCCTCAAGCTCCTCTTCCCGCAGAACTACCTCGGCCTCCTGGGAACAGTGAACAGAGAGCATATGTAGACAACATTGCACCAGTGAATCATGCGCACAATTCTCAAGATATCAAACTAAATAATGCCTTAAATGCCATATTATCAGAAAATATTCATACCTCACAGTTAGAAAGAAATAATAATAATAATAATAATAATAATAATAATAATAATAATAATAATTGGCAGGACGAAATCCAACCACTTGTTTTTCAAATTAACAGTCAGAACTCAGATAAACATTTGAATCAAAATGTAGTAAAGTTGGATACGCATATCCGAAATGGCAAGAATAATAATAATAATAATAATAATAATAATAATAATATGGCAGGGATGCATATAGATATGAGTGGCGTCGACAGAACTGGCAACAATAATAATGCCATGGATCAAGCAGGTTACCAGAAGTTGAATGGCAATAAGCATATTGTAAACCATCCACATGATCTCAGCAATCCACGTGTGATAAGTCACAATGAAGCTCTTGTGAATTACAGGAACAATGTACTAAACAATAATACTGATAATATAGGTATGCATATGAAGAATAATGTAAATAGTTATATTGACAATAATGCACAAAAACCAAAATCAGTAGCTGAACCACCATTGCAGAATATCAATGGGCAAAACATCGCACAAAACAAACTGTATGTGGATAATAGGCATGATACAAACAATAATGTTGATTCTGTAAAGCATTACCGTGGCAATGTTGATCGACAAGGCAATGTTAGAACTGACACTCCGAATTTAGTACATCGCAACAATGTGCCAAACCATATGAATAATGAACACGAGAGCATAATTGGAATGGTTGTGAATCAAGAGAAAGATATGCCACAGAAAAGCAATGATAATAATGGCAGAGGTTACACTGTCAAATCTCAGCAATCCAATGTCCATGTGTTAGGCGTACAGCAACCACGGAGAGCTGATCCCAACAACTACAATAATAATAATAATAATAATAATAATAATAATAATAATAACAATCGAAATAATCGACAGCAGGTTGTGAATATGGAGGAGGATAGTTGGGAAAGCAATAAGGACATTTATGGCAAGAATAAGCAGCCACAACTTCGGCGTGAAGCCGATTTACGTGACAAAGGAAGAGGCCAGGGGAGTCTAACCAACGTACCACGTCAAGGATTACCAATCGTTTCCAAATATACAAAAAGTAGAAAAATTCCGCCAAAACCTAGCAGCAGATCCATTAAGGACATTACATGGAACGGTTTTGATTTTTTCCTGTTTTTCGGTGCCAATTCTGAACTTGAGTTTAAAGTTCGCCGTGCACCATTTTCTTCCGCTGGCCTGCCATGGCCCCTTCCACAGTATTATAAAAGCAGGGATGTACTTTTCCGTATTTCAAATTCTACATTCAAATTTGCCATAGCAAAACATACATGTGAGATACTACAGAGAGCTATCCAGAGATACACAGTATATTTATTTAACTACACATCTACTAGTGTTTATGACAATCTAGACTCAGAGCTCCGAGCGAACGGAGGATGGCAGAAAAAGGAAGAACTTCTGTATGACAACACAACAGACATTGCTCAGTTAGTGATTAAGATACGAAATCCGTGTCCAAGTTCTGCACCGCCCACTGATATGGATGAATCATGTGAGTATATATTTCATATTATGTCTTGTTGGAATATGTGGTTTTCTTAGCCGGACTTCGTGAAGTAAAACAAGCTATTATGATACCATTCGTGTCATCTAGCAGTGGTGGTGGTGGCGGCGGAGGTGTCGTCATCGTTGACATCGTCCAATTTAAACATAGCTATTATGATACCATTCACGTCATCTAGCAGCAGTGGTGGTGGCGGCGGTGGTGCCATCATCGTTAACATCGTCCAGTTTGAACATAGCTTAACTTATTAGTTCATATCTCATGTTTGGTTTTTAGCTCACCTGGCCAGAATGACCAAGTGAGCTTATGCCATGGCGACCCTAAGGCGTCTGTCCGGCGTCCGTCCATCCGTCCGTCCGTCAACTTTTTCCTTTAAACGACTTCTCAATAACCACTGTGCCGATTTCAATTATATTTGGCAGGAAGTATCCTTAGGGCATAGGGATCCAAGTTTGTTCAAACAAAGCCGATCAGCCGATTTGGCCGGTGGTCATCTTGGATTTTCGCCCATTTTAGGAAATGGCTTTAAAAATCTTCTCCGAAACCGCTTGGTGGATTGATTCAAAACTCACGAAATATCATATAGGGCAATAGTTGAACCAAGTTTGTTCGAAGGAACTTGATTGGCCAAATGGTTCGGCGGCCATCTTGGATGACTTAGTTTTCGTAAAAACGACTTATTCTGCAGACCCGCTGAATGGATCGGGCTGAAATTTTGGCATATGATTATGGATTAAGAGCCATTAAAGTTTGTTCATGGGAAGTTGATAGGTAAAAAACATGGCCGCCGTGGACCAATCAAATTTTAGCGTGTTTGGCTGCCATATTCAATTTTTTTATTTGATGGCTTGTGAAGCCGAAATTGGTTTTCTTAACTCCGCTTACTTGTCAGTCAGCTATCGTATAGCGATAACCCTATCCGTCTTCTGTATGTCTGTCCATCCATCTGTTTGTCCGTCACCAACAATAACGGCTCATTTTGTTATTTCTTGACGGATTGACACCAAACTTGGTCACACTGTTAATGACGGCATCTAATATCTGTGTTGTGAAAATGAAACTGATAGGACGTCAAATGCCAGAAATATCACTCCTTATATATTTGCAGTCTCACTTTCATAGGGCAAATGGTTTGTTCCCACCCTCTTATCACCATGTCAGATTTTATTGCCAAACTAGATATTAAATTCCTATTAACAGATTAACCTTTCCAATACTGCAGAAATATTTAAGATATGTATTATGTGCTCTGACATCTATGCTCTTAAAAATATTTGAAATGTATTTGATTGAAATTTGTTGCTGCCTTTGGCAGCAATGAAAGTTGTTGCTGCCCAAGGCAGCAATGACTTTCAGTCAAATTATTTTCTAAATCAACTCCAGCTCACCCTACCCCTGCTGCTAACTCGGTGATTCAGCCAGATGTGCATGTGTTAAATGGATTGTGTGGTGGCGGGGGGGGGGGGGGGATAACCTGCTATAAAGACCACCTACCTGCCTTTAGAGACCATTTTCTTCAAATTGTATTTACACCTCTAGTAACCGTCTGACTGAGTGTTTGCAGACGACATATTCCAAAGGTTATATCTCTGAACGTGATAAATACTTTGAAAACAATTGGACTGAAACTTTCAGTCGAATTGTTTTCAAAATATTCAACAAGTCAAGAGCTTTTAAAAATTGGAATTATTGGCTGCACTGGCTTGCAGCAGTGAGACAGTTAAGAAACCAGCTGTTGTTAGCACTGATATCATCTACTTTCACTAAAACATTGTTCAAAATCACTAATGCAAAAAAAACCAGTCCAGAGATTGTTGTCAATATCTCGAAAACTAAATTATTTGACTGAAAGTCATTGGAAGTGACACCGATAGATGTAAAACTTAAGTAAGATTAGTTTGATATGCCAATGTTCCAGGTGAGCGATACAGGCCCATTGGGCCCATTTGGCCTCTTGTTCATACTGGAACCAACCCTGGACACATGGTTCCTTATGTTCCTATAACAGGGGGTCGCACAATGAAGTGTGCCTCAAAGGCTCAAAGGGCAAGATCATTGTGACCTTGGTAAAGCATTGTTTTTTTACATTAACATTTTCTGTTTAGCTCAACTTAGCAGGTTATATCTCATATTTGCTTAATCACACTGGACACAAACTTGGACATATGCTTCGTTATAATGACAGAGCATGGCACTATTGCCTTGGGTCAAACGGTCAAAGGGCAAGGTCACAGTGCCCTTGGTAAAAAAAACCCCTCAATATTAAGATTACATTTAGTTCATGTTAGCAGTTCATATCTCATCTTTGTGTAATCATTCTGATCCAAAACGTGGAAACATGCTTCATTTTAATGAGGGGGCATGACCCAATGATGTTGAGGTCAAAGGCTAATAAGTCAAGGTCACTGTGATATTGGTAAAATAGGTTTTTCATTATTAACATTTTCCACTTAGCTCAACTAAGCAGTTTATATCTCATATTTGGTTAAAGTTACCTGACCCAAACTTGGCATACGCTTACATTATAAGGAGATGGCATGGTAGAATGAACTTTGGGCCAAAAGGTTAATGGTCAATGTCAATATAATATTGGCAAAAAACTGTTTTATTCAACATTAAGATTTTGCATTTAGCTCATCTTTGTAGTTGTTTGATTAATTATACTGGACTCAAAATTAACACACGCTTCCGTGTAATGAGCAGTCATGAGACACTCTCCTTAGGTGTTAACAGATCAGAGGTCAAGGTCATTCTGATCCTCGGAGGAGCTTTGTCTTTTTCAACATTAGAATTTTGTGTTTAGCTCAACTTCACGCTTTATCGCTGATGTTTGCATAATCCTACTGTAGCCAAATTTGTACATATGCTTCTTTATAATGAGAGGGAATGGTACATTATACATTGGCGTCAAAGAGTCAAAGCCACTGTGTACTTGATAAAAATTAGTTTATTTCATCGCCTTTAGCTCATCTCTTCTGCAGTTTATATCTCATATTTTGATAACCATACTGGGCCCAAATTCGGAGACATCCTTATAATGAGATGGCATTACGCAATCACCTTGGCATTAATACTGTGGCAATGACTATGCATAAGGGCTTTCTCAACAATATCATTTTATGCTTAGCTCAAATTAGAGTTACCTATCTCATGTTGTGAGTTACATATCTCATAATGCACGCAAATTTTGTCACATTCTAATGAGAGTGCATGACACAATTACTTTTGGGTCAAGAGGTCAAAGGTCGTGGTCACTGATAAGTGAATTGATAAACCATATGTGTATATTTTATATTTGATGTCAAGCTCCATAGATCATTGCAAATTCGTAAAGTCGAGCTTAATGGTTGCATTACAACCACCATTATATATTTATGCATGCACAAGTATATATATATATATATATATATATATATATATATATATATATATATATATATATATATATATATATATATATATATATATATATATATATATATATATATATGGTGTAGTTCGGATCGACCGGCCAGGTGCCCGCTGTACCAGCTAAGCTAGGTACGCGCCGCCCGTCCTGGATTCGTTCCACGAACATGCCCCCCTGGGTAGAGCTATAAGCGTATCGAGCCTATGAAAGAGATTTCGTCGTAAAAGCGACTAAGTTCGTTAAAGCGTGTAGCGCGCATGCACGCGTTTACCGCTGCATTGACGGAGCACGTATTTCACGACAAAGATAGGATGGCACGTTTAGTGTACCTAGTAGGTACATTGTAATTCTTTATAATTGCCTGATCCCGGCGAATCTGGCATGAATCAAGACCAGAATTCTACGGGCTTTCCGAATCTGTAAACCATTTCAAAATCGGTTAAAAAATGGCTGAGTTATCCACGGAAAACCCCTTTAATTATCTTCAAAATATTGGCGTGACGTCGTAACCATGGTACGCAGAAATTCTAGAATGTTCTAGAACATTCGACTGCGTCATTATTAGCTGCGCGCTGATTGGCTATTGCTGTCGGCCGATGATTGGTTGAAGCCTGCGCCTATGACGTCATGAGTAGTATAAAAGGAGATGAAATGCAGAACTCGAGGGCATCTACTATCAGCGAGACAGGCATCAAATATATCACTTCTGTCTCAGGAAGTTTCTCTCCCGTATCCGGCAGCAGCAACCCAACCCACCGCACCTAAAAGAATTTTTGTATCTCCGGATTGTTCGGGAGTATTTTTGGAAACTTTTGATAAATATTGTTCACGACTAAATCAAGAATTAACTCGGAACACAAACTTGCGGTGAGGCCTTTCCCAGCCTGAATATGTGATTCTACAGATGTAGAGGCAGCGATGTTCTTTGGTGGATGATTCACCTCCCCCCCCCCCCCCCCCCGCACTGATGTTGTGCAGGTTTATTTAAACTTTTTTACTGCAGCAAGTAAACTTTGCCCGGTACGTCTTAAGAGCTAACTGACGTACCCCGCACCGTAAGCTTAGTTATGTATCTTCATCCTTTCTTCCTAACCGTAATGTTATTGTGTCACTGACTACTCGTTAGACATTCTTATATTGTGATTACCATCCTGAGTTCGATTCACTACCATCCTGGACTGCATGCGGGAATCCTGTTTGTGGGAACTGACATGTGGGAACTTTCCGGCTTCCAGAGAACGTGTCAACTCACGTCATACCAAGTATGACATATCAATTTCAGTAACACAATAACCCATCATTAAGAATGGCTACCGACTATTCAAGCAACCATACTTAACATCTTTAATTATTCCGTTAGTTACAACTGTAATGATTATACTTTATTTGTGTAAACGGTCCCGATGACTAAAAGGAACCGTAATGGTCTTAGGACCGCTAGTTATAATTTCTTTATCTGTTTATAGTTATTCTTATTTTACTGTAAAGTGTTTTTACTAACCGCACCGTAGTAGGTCTGCCAACCTGTACTTTATATATATTATTCTAATCATTTCACATTGTATTACTTGTACTGGTTAGTTTTTATATATGGCGAGTAGCCATTCGTTCTTATGTTTGTTTATTTGCAGAAAACGTAGGACTGCAGTGCACATAGGAAACACTATACAGCAACATTTATATATGCATCACTTTCTCCCGCCACCAACAATTTTTCACTGAGGTCGCTGTCCATTCTATAACTCTGTTTGGCCCGGCATGCTACCGACTAAAAGCCTGTCTATTTAGCTCGATAGGATAGGTTTTAAATGATTAGAGACAATTTCTTTGTCAAAAGACACATAGTGTACGCCTCTTTTCCGGTAGTTGCGATAATTTAGCCCCGCACTCCGGCAAGTTTGTGTGAAATTGGCCAACATACCTATTGGGCCTCCTATTTATAAGATATTGTCTCTCTTCATGTTCCACTAAGCCCTATGGCTTCTTAATTGTTTGGATGTCCCTATCCGTGCCATGGACTGATCCGACCCTGGGAAACTATTGGGGTTTCCAAGCTGTGATGGCCAAGGTGTGGTGTCACATACATTTCCCGTGTATCTTCAGATACCTAGTATTAGTTATCCTTGCCAATGTAGGAAGCACTGCGAAAACACATTATAATTATTAATTTCTTTTTCATCTTCTAGGAAGTCTCCCTCGCACCACAGTGCATATCTGGGCAACTTGCATTTGAACCTAACATCAGGTTAAAAGGTTAGGTCCATAGGACCTGGGGACTGCTGAGATGCACATCCCCACCGAATTCTGTAGGAATGTCTGGGCAAGATGTTAGGATCTGCCACGCCCTCACGGGAAGGACATTCCTGGTCGGTATTCGTCTCTCTGACCCCCACCATAATGATAGATCAGTTGCCTAAACTTGCTTATGTGAAAAGTAACCCTTGTCCTGTGACATTTTATGTGGTTATGGAGCAAGATGTCCTGATTTTCACTCAGCTCAGAGGTCTTGCAAAATAACATGTATGCACGCTGTCTTCGGTATTGACATCTTAGGGGCATCCATTCTCAATGACAGCCATATCTAAAGCTAGGTAGGGCACCCGCCATTTGTGGCCTAACTTAGTTCTTGAAACTAAAAACTAAATGTTAGGTTAGATATAGAAGGCCCGCATAAATAAAAGTGGCACCTACTAATTCAGCATACTTGAAACTACATAAGACGGTGGCGTGGCGCCGTCTTGACGTAAAATAGCACGCAACATTATAGTCATAATTTCACTAGGTATGGTCTTTTCTTTATAGCATTTTGGTTGAATATTAGAGTGGGCCCTTTCTGGACAATACTCTTCTCCCGCTTTAAGCGGTGGCGACATTTCCTGTGACGGAGGCCCGCACGAGGCACTTGCCTCTCGCAAGGATTCAGTGATGACGCCCCGCGCGAGGCTACTACTTCTCACCCAGAAAGAGCATCAGAAGTAATGCCCGCGTGAGACACATAATCTTTCGCCACTTCAACAAGATAACTCTTTCCTTTTCAGCTTAGAGCTATAATAACTTATATGAAGTTACCTAGTGATCTCGTGTGCAGGGGCCTCCCTTGCGGGAATACCTCTGCTGACCTGCGAGTCTGTGTGGTACCTCCGGGAGTCCCGCATTTAAAAGTTCATCAGGCTGTCTCTATGTCTTGTATTTTCGTATGCTCATTTTTATCTAGCATACTTGACGGTCTGTTTAGGTAAAAATATTGTATAGACTTATTTTAGTTAGGTCACCGAATCAAATATTGTAAGTCCATAGTTCACGAAATTGCTATGGACAGGCATACCGGTGACACAAACTCTTTGGATGAGACTTTTAATGTTCGCGACGATGGTCGCACGGCCCCACCAGAATGATTGAGTTCCACCAGCCTTAGGAGCCCGTCTTTGTTACCCATAGGGCAGTATCGCATGGGATCCGTAACCCCGAGACCAGGAGCTAGCCAACATCATCACTCGACATGTACATGTGACACGGTGAGTTGACACTATACACCGGAATGGCCCGATACTACCCCGTGAGCTACAAGTGGCGCCAGATGTGGAGCCCGAAGAAAAACAACAACCCACAGCGAACTCACACCCACTCCATATAGCGAGCTCAGTATACTTTCTCCATTCAGCGATGACTCCCTCAATCAAGAGGTAGCGTCATACGATGGACACCATGCTCGTATGCTCACCGACTATGCCAGAAATTCTAACCAAGTGCGATAAACAACAACACAATACCACCTGTTTTCGCCTTGATGTGAGGGGACCTTCCGGGATGCCTCACAGGTGGGAACAGAATTTTGTACTATATCGGACATCTGCGATAGACCAACTCCATCAGGGCCGGATCGTGGACGATCTCGACAAAGACCCAATTATGGGCATACCTCCTATCCTTCATACCACTATCATTCACCCGTGTCATCTACGAAAAATGTATGGCAGGGTAATAATCCATATACTAGCCAACCTCCCATGCCGCCACCACCAAGTTTATCCTCCTATTCTAGGGGGACGCCACGGCACCATCAGGAGGAATCGGCACCACCATTCAATCGGTACATCAGTCATGCCACACATCACGACCGTCAGCCGACTGCACCACCACCATATGAGGAATGTCAATCTTCACCACAGGAAGAACGTCTGCATAATCTCCACAATATTCCCCCTCCCGTCCATAGACCCATGCCGGTTTATGGGTCTACAACAGGGCAGACATCACTGGATTGGAGTACATGTGCTCTCGCTCATCGGCATCGACGGAAAA
Organism: Chaetoderma sp. LZ-2023a; assembly: GCA_034401795.1. NCBI lineage: Eukaryota > Metazoa > Mollusca > Caudofoveata > Chaetodermatida > Chaetodermatidae > Chaetoderma > Chaetoderma sp. LZ-2023a. Next base: position 52,393,001 of record CM067367.1, read on the forward strand.
CACCAACACCACCACCACCACCACCACCCGCACGATGACCAGCATCAGTGTTTTCGTCAGTCTCCCGAATACCACTTCCACCTGAATTTCAACCACTCAGTTCTTCCCGTGGTCTTGGCCAAGTCATTCTCCCTCCAGAATTTAGCGGGGAGAGTGACTGGGCCAATTACAAAATACAGGTCGAAATTATAAGTCAGACTAACCATTGGAACGACCAACAAATGGGTGAATATCTCGCCGCAAAGCTTTCCGAAAAAGCCCTTCAAGTTCTCGCGGATCTCAGGACTGATTACATGCCCACATACACACAATTGGAACGAGCATTGTCAGAATGGTTCGGCGACACCGCTGTCGGAGAAACTAGTCGATTGCGGCTAAAGAATCCTGATGTCGCCCGGAAGAAACCCTATCGGAGCTGGCTAGTCGCATCCGGAGACTAGTCACCCGCACGTACCCAAGCACCAACATCGAAGGCGTCACGCATCTTCACCTTGATACATTCATAGATGCGTTAAGCAGTGAGTCCACTCTTAAGGAAAAACTCTTTCTTGCAGACCATGGAAGCCTGGCACAATTAACAGTCAGTCCATATCGAAAACTTCCTGGAGCAGGAGAAAACATACCGCTGCCAACTTCACCCTATCAACGAGATAGGGGGTGCTATCATCACTGCTTCGACCGACGCTCCCACCACATCTACAACATCCATCACCACAGCGCAATCTGCACACTAGATGGCACCACAAAATTCCTATCAGAATCAAGCGCCTAGAGGAAGGGGGCATGGACACAAAGGAGGCCACAACGGAGCCCCGGGGTGTGGAAACCAGCACAATAATAACAATCTGGGCAACATGCATGAGCGGATAGATGAGATAAATAAGCAAATCTCTGCCCTTACCAATTTAGTGACAACCCTCAGCACTAATTTAGCCACCACACACCTTAGGACAACCGCCACCCAACACCTGTTCAGATGCGGTCAGCCAGGACATTGGAGGGAACGGTGCCCTAACCGACCTCCGTCTACTACGCCTACCCCTGACCGCAGAACACCGCAACCGGAGAAGCTTTCAAGCTCCTAAGGGCATCGATTGAAGAGTCACCTCGGTGACCGTATTCACTTCCCGGCTCAACTGCGGCCTCCGTACAACTATGTCCGGTGGCCGACTATCACCAACAAAACTCAGCTTTTACACATACACCAAAACGCATGGCATCATATATGTCGATGCCGATGATGCCTCCCACATCCATAGCATCGCCATCCCCCTCTATCTTCACACATGACAAACCTTCTTTCCTCTGTTAAACGGCAGTGGTAGGTTGTAGCATCTCCGCTGAAACAACGTTTCTGCAAGCACCATGTCCCGCCACCAAGACACTGGATTCTCGGTGTCCTTTGGTGGTATGCAACACACCCTCCCATACAACATCATCTTCAGCATCTACCGACATGGAAGGAACTAATCCCTCCGGATCATGGATTCGCAAGCGACAGTGCTGCCGGCGATCGGAGCACCTTCCACGGCGATAAGGCATTGTGAGAAGTGGCTTGTGCAGGTGACTTATCCGTGATCGGGAGAATCCCATCCACACTGCTGTCTATACAAACACTGCATACAAAGAAATGGCAACAACTCCATCACCATTGATACCACCAGCTCCGTCTTCGCCACAGCACTCGCAGCGGCGGCGACGATGGGCTGTCCCTTTCCTCACTCAGCCACACACAGCATTAAGAGAAGCTATTCGGAAACAAGCCGACTATATACAGAATGATTCCGTTCCGCAACCATTGTCACAGACGGTATCATTGGAAACCCTTCCACAGGTGCACCGCAAAGTAATATATAAGTGTGCCTGTCTGTTTAGCGGTATCACCACCAGTGCCACTGTTGACACCGGAGCTTCCATCACAGTATTTAATAAGTGCTTATATGAGAGCATCCCACCTCATAAAAAGCCTCCCATTAAGCCTACACACATTTATCTGCAGACGGCTACAGGTGCTGATGTGCCCGTAGCCGGTGTAGGTAATCTTGTCATCCAAGTAGAGGAGATGCAATTCATACAGCGAGTTGTTATTGCCTCTATTCAAAACGACGCCCTTCTTGGCTCTGATTTTCTCAGTGCCAGCGAAGCTATCATTCACTGAAAACAACAGGAACTTGACATACACGGCCGACGGATACCTCTTGGACCGGAATCATCATTATACGAGAGGTGTTCAGTTTATTTTGTCACAAGATTGCACGATTTCTTGCTCCACACTTTTGGTCAATTGTCTCACTCACAATACCTTTTTACAAAGCTCACGAGCTTACCGACACGCTAGTTTAGTTTGTTAAAAGTTTTCAACATGCCAAGACAAAATAAGCGAGAGAGCGGAGGGTATAATTCTCCATCTTTTGAGGAGGGGAATGACGCCGTCAGTGATCAGAAATGAACTTTTGAAAGAAAATATCAGTGTCAGTGTGATGACCATTTATCGCATAAAGAATAACATCGGAAAAGAATGACAGTTGACGAATCTAACACATGGAAAATCTGCTACGTTGAAAATCAGAAGAAGACGAACTGTAGTATCAAAACAAGTGATAGACAAAGTGAGGAAAATAATAGCAAGAATTAACCCACCGACACAATGTGAGATGAGCAATCTATTAGGAATTAGTTTGGGATCCATAAATAACACCATAAACAGTGTTATCAAGGCAAAACTGAGAAAAAAATGTTTGGTTCATAAACTGTCCCTAGAGCAGGTTGAAAAGAGGAGGAAGAGGAGCTGGATGCTGTACCTGAAGGTGTGTGCGGGGAAGTGGAAAAACTTTGTCACCACAGATGAGGCTATGTTTTATCTAGGTGGAAGCTACGGAAAACGGCTAGTCTGTTATGTTAGGAAAGGACAAATTGATATGGATAAGTTGAGGTTTATTAAACGTGACAGTGACGCGCCTGGTTTCATGGTATGGGCAGGCGTTAGTCATTACAGAAAGACCAGTCTTAAATTCATTGATCAGAATGTGAAAATCAATGCTGATTATTACATCAAACATGTTTTGAGACCCTTTTTGAAACATGATGTTCCCAAATTATCCCCAGGGAACAAACAGAAGGACATGGCTTTTAACCAACATAGTGCCTCCTCTCATAGTGCACAAAAGAGCTTAACATACTTAAAGCAGAACAATGTTAAATTCATTAGCCCTGAAGAATGGATGCCGAAGTCGCCGGATGCTGCCCCTATGGACTTTAGTATCTGGGGGATTGTCAAGCGCTGTCTACAGAAGCGGAAAGTTACAAGTCTTAACAGTTTAAAACGTGCTCTCAAAACCGAATGGAAGGCACTAAGTCAAACTGTGATCAATAAAGCCCTTTCTTCTTGGCCTAAGCGCTGTAGACTGATATATCATGCTTATGGGTCTCAAATTGAACATCTTCTGCAAAGAAATTATTTTGTGATAAATTAGTGTTGATTAAATACTTATTTGAAATTTGTGACAAAATTAACTGAACACCTCTCGTACGATACGTGCGCTGTAATACTATCAAGTGCAGCCACAGTTGAGCCGGGACAGGAGCAAATCTTGTGGGCCACCACACCACAATTAGGAAACAACGCACACTTCGCCATGCTGGAACCCGACCCGGATTACATGATCGCTTCACAATGCGCAAGTCCCCGCATGATCGTGGACACCACCAACAAAGAACACATACCCTTTCGAGTGTTCAATGGTACAGCAGACCCCATAACTCTTGAACCGGGGGTACACTGCGGCCATTTGGTGGAGATTATCTGTTTGGAAATACCTACACATACTACCTCACACACGGAAATGACTGATGATTTACCAGAACACTTGCGCGATTTATATCTACGTGCCACAGTAGGATTAACGCAGTCTCAAAAGCGACACATACGTGCACTACTTCACAAATATCGCGATAGTTTTTCCTCTGGAGACATTGATCCTAGAGAAATTCATCTTGTGTAACACTCCATCGACACAGGCAATAATTGGCCCATACGACAACCGGTACAATGTCTTCCCATTCATATGGAAGTGGAAGCACGTCAACAAGTTAGCGACATGTAGCGGACTGGTATTATAGAACCTTCAGCATCACCATGGGCCAGCCCAATAGTACTAGCAGGCAAAAAGGACAGAACCTTGCTGTTTTGCATTGACTACCGCCGCCTTAATGATCTTAGCGTGAAGGATGCGTATCCGCTCCCGCGTATTGATCAGGCCTTGGATTCCTTGTCCGGAGCCAAGTGGTTTTGTACCCTTGACTTAGCTAGCGGTTACTGGCAAGTAGCCATGGATGAAGCTGACATAGAAAAGACCACATTCGTTTGTAGGGATGGTCCAATTCCGCAAGAGGCCCTATGGTTTGTGCAATGCTCCTGGAACTTTTGAATGTCTCATTGAGCAGGTATTAACCACCCTGCAATGGGAAATCTACTTGCAGCGGTTCACTTCATCAAGTACTACAAACACTTTCTGTACGGTCGCCCATTTACAATCCGTACAGACCATACCTCCCTACGCTGGCTCAGAAACCTTAAAAACACGGAGGGCCAGGTAGCGAGATGGCAGGAATCCCTGCAGGCCTATAACTTTAACGTTGTTCAACGTCCCGGAAAATTGCACGGCAATGCCGACGACCTCAGTAGAATTGGGCAAGGAGGTGAACACGAAGAGGCTGCAACCGTGACACAATCTACACAGCCATCTCCAGAGTTCCCCGAATTGAGGTGCGCAGAGTGGAATCCGGAGAAAATCGCACACGATCAGGCAACAGACGCACAAACACGAAACATACATGCGTGGATCCAGGAGGGGGTACGCCCTCCCAAGGAATTGGTAACACCACTATCTACCATGGCTAAATATTATTCCCATTGGTTCGAAGAATGTCACCTATGCAATAACGTTCTTTACATTAATAACCATCTGGTGATCCAGGAAAGTTATCAAACTATCATATTTCAACAATTACATGGTAACACTGGGCATCTGGCCGTGGAGAGGACTGTTACCCGCATTAAACAGAGATTCCACTGGATCGGAATTCGCGATAGTGTGAAGGCATGTTGCCAAATGTATCCCATGCCAGAGACGCGCTGTTGGCCAGCACCACATCACACCATCGCAAATAAAAATTGTCTGTGCACTAGAGCTGGGCGGTATTGATATTCACATGACGGTATCGGTACCATGAAGAAATACTGCGGTACCACAGTATACCGTCATCTGAGCTTGAGGCATGCCACGAAATTAGAATAATTTTTTCCATTTCCTTTTCACTTCCATCTCCAATCAACGGTAAATATAGGTAAATAAATAAATCGGCTTCCTGATTTAGAGAAGAAAAACATGGCTATTGCGACTGTTTAGTTTCATGATTTTATTAGGTCACTATTTTTATTGACGTACTATCATTCACGGGAATATCGGTCAAAGGGTGTGGTCGACTCGCTAACTATAATCTGCTGTTTGAGACATTGGGGTGCACTATTTTCAGTCTGGATTGTTCTTGCTATTAATGCGTGCGACCAGCAAACGGTAAATTTAATTTTGGCAGTCGAGCCCTTTGATAAACAGAGTCCAGACAAAATCTGCGAGTATTTAAACGGGGCGAGTGTTGTACTCTTTTATTTCTGTTGGAGTCGTATATTCTGTTACTCGCGAAAACAGGCCTATACACATACATATAACACGACATTGAATATAGCCGATTCCAAAGTTTCTGATAATTACCGAGTACCCGATGTGCAGACTCGTTACTCACCATGCTTCACGTGAACAATGCGTATAAAAAGCTATTTCCGTGAACTTCCGACGTGTAGCCAGTTGAAATATGAATTACAAAAACTAAAACACTATAATTTTTAGGTGTCGTTACTTAAACTGGATTTAATCCTTAAAGAAATTTCTTAAAACAAGCCAGGAAAAAAAAATAGCGACTTCAACGTTGCTCGTTGTTAATAAATTAGCACGTGATCAAAACGGCGCGAGCAAATACTACGTTTTAGTAAATTTTCATTGATAAATTCAGCATAGTAATGTATTTTCCCACGGTCTAGTTCATGAACAACCAATCAGATACGTCTTTGCGAAATTGCTGTTGCGTTTGAATAGCACGCAGTTTGTATGTTATTTTGTTATTCTAGCATGTTTGTTCGGTGACAAAATGCTTGGAGTAATAAATTACAAATAATAGAAACGGGAATAGGGATTATATATGGCCAAAGAATGAGTTTAGATGTTTTAAATAAAGCAATTTTACCGTGAGACGTTCAAGACATACGTTTGACATACAATTCTGCCAGTCATTATTTTGTAATTGACGTCTTGATGTTTGTTTTTACAACGACCCTTTCACCTCAACTCTTTCACCTCAACTCGGCTAATAGTTAGGGATGCCTGTATTGTTGGCACTATTAGCACCTATTTACCCTTTGTCAAGTCAGACTTTATGAATATATTTCTCAAATATTGCTCAAACATTATGGACGGTATTCACGGTATTTGGAAATGTCAACGATCACGGTATCGGTTCATGGTAATCCGTGGTCCTCACGGTACTACCGTCAGACCGCCCAGTTCTACTGTGCACCATGGGAGCGAGTGGCTATTGATGTGCTCGGACCCTTGAATACGACAGATGACAGAAATAAATACATCCTCGTATTGCAAGATTATTTCACGAAGTGGGTAGAAGCATTTGCTTTGCCGGACCAAGAGGCATCCTCCGTAGTGGAGGTCTTGGCAGGCCATGTGTTCTGCCGTTTCGGTATGCCCTATGAGCTACACACTGATCAAGGAAGTAATTTTGAGAGCCGGCTCATATCAGAGCTCTGCAAATTGTTTCATATCGTCAAAACAAGGACGACTCTGTATCACCCCCGCAGTGATGGGACCAGAGAGGGATAGGCTCCTCGAAGGGGTCCCATCAACAGGCGACAGTGGGCTCATGAGAGTCTGGGGGCACGATAAATCACTACTATAGTGCAGAGGACATACTGAAGGCCTCCGTGTCTAATGAAGGATGAATTAACATCCTACTGTGGTGCCGTCTAGTTGGCGTATTGTTCGGGCTGCTGAGATTTCTGGCTCATCCTGTCTCAGTGGACATGCGTGGTGCGTGGATGACAGTCCACACCCAGGGCAAACTAGACTCTGTAGATGTACGATTGAGTCTGCTAGAGAGGTCCTACAGGCAAGGCTGGGAAAAAGGTCAAAGTTCATATTCTGTTGGGAAATAGGTACGGATCAGACCGTCGGTTGACCCTGAGCATGAGCTCAGATGGTGATCGCTATCGACTGGGTCGCCGGCCGGTCGTCTTGATCATGTCAGTTCATCTGTGTGATCAAGATGGCTCAATGTACAGTCAGGCCATGGCAAGCGTTCATATTGCGAGCCATGCCTCCCGTGATCAAAGATCATGAAAAGTGATTCTTTGGGAAGCGGGAGGGTATATGCGTGAGAGGGGCATCATATGAAGGATCGTGGACTATGTTCCTCAATCATGTTTCTTGGGCATGGTCCTCGATCTCATGTTAGACTAGTGTCCCGTGGACTATGTTACTTGATCATGTTTTTATGAGCGTGAGTCTCATGTAGGACTAGCTGTCCTACGCCTTGATTATAGCTTCTTATAGGCACAGTCCTTAATCTCATACGCATATGCAGGAACGGCACCTAGCCTAGGCTGCATTCCAGCACGAGGTACTGGGCGACATCCCGTGATGAAGACAGACCTCGCCGGAAAGGCCAAAGGGTTTATAGTATTAGGTATCCTCTCATCTAATACTATTTAGCGATGGTGGAGAGGTCTAATCGAACTCTCGTGGAGATGCTTACAAAAGAAACACGCCTTGATTGTAGAGACTGCGATCTACGACTCCCGTATGTGCTCATGGCTTACCGCACTTCAGTACATTCCAGTATGGGTTATACCCCTGCTCGGTTAATGTTATGATTGAATTAGCCTTACCCCTGGACCTGGCTATGCCCCGGATACCAGGAGAGAAAAATTCACCATCTCTATGTTGAACTCTTGCGGCAGCGGATAGAACAGGCCCATGAGTTAGTGAGAGAAACTTTATCCACTGCACACCGGCGTCAAAAGACATGGCACGACTGGAGGGTGCATGGAAATCCATTTGAAGCAGGAAGGTGGCGCTATAACGGGCTGCAAATATTTTTATTAATCAGTATACGTGTTGCGTACCCCTTTATTTACCCGGGGTGCGCAAGTAATTTAGTGATACTATAATATCCAATAAGGATATGTTTCGTGGAATCATATATTTTATATACATATATTTACATATATTTTATATATTATTATATCTTAACTTAAATTGTGGTACGTTGGAGCTTGGGTGTTCTCTGCGGAGATAATAATTATCTGCACCCAAAGAGAACACCCATGCGAGCTATTGTTTAGCGAATCATTGACTAAATAAAGTTAAAAGCACGCACCAAAATATTTAAAAAAAAAGAAAAAAAGAAAAGACCTGGAAAAATAATTCCAGGTCCAAAATCAAACTAAAAGTATGCTTCCCCTCTCCTCTTTGGCACCTCTATGTGCTCTGACTCTTAAACACGCGTCTATTGCATCACTACTCCTCTCCGGCCACTCGCCTACCCGGGAAGTCCATAATTCCCGCCTAGCGTGTGTCCGTGCGTCGATCCATGATGCGTGATCGTTTGCCATGGATGTCAAACTAGGAGGGGGTGATGTAGTTCGGATCGACCGGTCAGGTGCTAAGCTGGATACACGCCGCCCGTCCTGGATTCGTTCCATGAACACGACCCCCTGGGTAGAGCTATAAGCGTATATGAGCCTATGAGAGAGATTTCGTCCTAAAAGTTACTAAGTTCGTTAAAGCGCATAGCGCGCATGCGCGCGCTTACCACTGCATTGACAGAGCGTGTACTAATGGAGAAGCCTCGGAAATGCTAGGGTGCAAGGCACATGTGCTGGATGATATCATTACCAGGTTGTGCTTCTCTAGCCTAGTGTGAGAAACTAGATTGCTTACGTCATCAACTAAGTCCGTTTGTCACGTTCAGTTTCACTCATCCCAACACTGATTACTATACATCGATTATTTCCAAAACTACGATTACCAACAACTGCTGAATATTATAAAAGTGAATGCCGACTGAACAGCAACAATTTTTATCTAAACTATTTTCAAATACACATCAACTCAGAACCATATAATCTTTTCCAATCAATTCATCCATTTAAAATATTATTCTACTAATTTCATCTGCTGGTTAAATACCTCTATAAATAGCCTCCTATTCATTTAGCATTAGTACGTTCCTACTACATACAAAGAGATGACCCGGCCTGCTCGACTTTCCACCGTCCCAATGATTGATGTATTTAGTAAACAATAGGTGGTTGACACAGCCATAGTACAATTTGTCATCCTAACCGAATTGTATGTCGCAATTACCCATGATGCATTTCTATGGCATCGGTCTTTTGCTCACCTGGACTTTTGAATTATAAGATATCCTGCGGGGTCATGACTTCCCACAAGACAATCCCATATTTACACCGTGTATCTTCGGATACCTAGTAGTTAGTTATCCTTGCCAATGTAGGAAGCACTGCGAAAACACATTATAATTATTAATTTCTTTTTCATCTTCTAGGAAGTCTCCCTCGCACCGCAGTGCATATCTGGGCAACTTGTGTTTAAACTTAACATCAGGTTAAAAGGTTAGCTCCATAGGACCTGGTGACGGCCGAGATGCGCATCCCCACTGAATTCTGTAGGTGTTAGGATATGCCACGCCCTCACGGGAAGGACATTCACGGTGGGTATTCGTCTCTCTGATCCCCACCATAACGATAGATCAGTTGCCTAAACTTGCTTATGTGAAAAGTAACCCTTGTCCTGTGACGTTTTATGTTGTTATGGAGCAAGATGTCCGGATTCTCACCCAGCTCGGCAGTTTTGCAAAATAACATGTATGCACGCTGTCTTCGGTATTGACGTCTTAGGGGCGTCCGTTCTTAATGACAGCTGTATCTAAAGCTAGGTAGGGCACCCGCCATTTGCGGGCTAAATCAGTTCTTGTCCCTATAAACTAAATGTTAGGTTAGACATAGATGAAGGCCCACATAAATAAAAGTGGCACCTACTAATTCAGCATACTTGAAACTACATAAGACGGTGGCGTGGGAATCCCTCGGGAATCGCTCGTCCCGTCTTCACGTAAAACAGCACGCAACATTATAGTCATAATTTCTCTAGGTATGGTCTTTTCTTTATAGCATTTTGGTTGAATATTAGAGTGGACCCTTTCTGACCAATACTCTTCTCCCGCTTTAAGCGGTGGCAGCATTTTCCTGTGACAGAGGCCCGTGCGAGGCACTTGCCTCTCGCAAGGATTCAGTGATGACGGCCCGCGCGAGGCTACTACCGCTCAACCAGAAAGAGCATCAGAAGTAATGCCCGCGTGAGGCACATAATCTTTCGCCACTTCAACAAGATAACTTTCTTTCCTTTTCAGCTTAGAGGTATAATAACTTATATTAAGTTAATTAGTGATCTCGTGTGCGGGGGCCTCCCTTGCGGGGATACCTCTGTGTGGTACCTCCGTGAGTCCCGCATTTAAAAGTTCATCAGGCTGTCTCTATGTCTTGTATTTTCGTATGCTCATTTTTATCTAGCATAGTTGACGGTCTGTTTAGGTAAAACTATTGTATAGACTTATTTTAGTTAGGTCACCGAATCAAATATTGTAAGTCCATAGATCACGAAATTGCTATGGACAGGCATACCGGTGACACAAACTCTTGGGATCGGACTGTTGTGTTAAATGTTCGCGACGATGGTCGCACGTCACCACCGGAACGATTGAGTTCCACTGGCCTTAGGGGCCGGTCTTTGTTAACCATAGGGCAGTATCGCACGGGATCCGTAAGCCCGAGGCCGGGAGCTAGCCAACGTCATCACTCGTCATGTACATGTGACGTGGCGAGTGGACACTATACACCGGAATGGCCCGACATTGTTGTTCCCCATGATGGTCCGGTCCATATGCTGGGGTACGAATCTGCGATATGTCCTTTTATAGTTTTCATTGTTCAATGAAATGACACCAGAGTGCAGCTTCAGCCAATCTACGCGCGGTTGTAACAACCATGCAAATTTATGAGGTCATGTGTTATGACATCATAGGCACTATGGGGTCTCCTCCAGCGCGGGCATGTAGTACATACACCTATTTTATATTAATAATATCTCCGCCAGTTCTTATCCGATTTAAATTTGGAAGATAGATTAAGAATCTTGCTGGAATTTATGTTAATATTCGCCCAGAGACGGAGCGACATGGGCCCGTATTAACGATTTAGGAAATACAAGAAATATGTACACAAAAGACGCCAGCTCCATACCTAAGGTATGTGCTTGACCTATCTGGATTATAACTAAGTTATCTTTAAACGTTATGCAATAGACCGCAATGGTCGTATAAGAGAGGTGAAGGGGAACACGCTGGTATGGGCCAATCTGGCCCAGCCTTGCGCGATCCGTGCTACAATATACGATAGCACCGTTTACAATGTTTTTGAAAGCTATTTCTAGGCAGCAGGAATTTATCTGGAATGCTTGTTTAACACGTGTTTTGTGGAATCGGCCATTTCAATTTTTGATCACGGATTATGCTAATCACAGTTAACTTTGAGGAGAGTGTTGCTGAAAGCTGTTGTTGTTACGATAGCAACATAATTCTGAAAGAGGAATCCACTGTCTATCAACTCCTAGAAAACTGGGAACTTGCTAGTGTTTTACATAGTAAAACTAATTTAGCAATGAAATCGGACAATAAACAAAACCTATTTTCTCTGACTAGGCTCATATAAGAATGTGTTTTAATGTTTCAAATTTTTTTCAAATTTTGTTTATCGCATCCAGGCTATATAATAAGTTATGGAGTTGAAATTGTTGTTAATAATTATGATATAATTTTAAGAGTTTTCCATACAAAGAGAAATAGAGTACGACTAACTAATAACGAAAATCACACGCATGCTTACACACCCGCGCGCATGCCCGCACATGTGAATTTGGTATACATTTGCTAGATTAGAATGGACCTTTCCAATTTTAGCTATGCCCCTCCCATCTCTGGCTAAGCTCCACCCACATCACGCTCGTGTTGGGATCGATCACTGAATTCCCTGGCTATCAATTTCCAGAAAACTATACAAGCAAGCTGTTGAATATTTTGAAACTAATTTGCCTGGGTACTGTTCCTGCCATATCTTGCTGTCCATGGCAGCAACACTGGGCAGCAACAGCACCCAGTCAAATTAGTTTCAAAATATTCAGCAGCATGTCTATTAAATAGCAAAAACATACAATTCGTGCACATTTTTGTATTCAGAGATAACCCCATTGAATTGTACACACTGGTCCCTGTTTGACAGGTAACTCTGTATCCAGTTCAATGCAATACCTCTTATCAGAGTCGGACTGGCCATAGTGCCATTGTGCCAATGGCACAAGGGCCCTCTGTCCTGAACATCCTGGGCCCCATCCGCGGAAAATGTGTATAGCGCCAGTGTGGACTGTGGATCAGACTAATAGCAAATGTAGCAGATGGTATGGCCCACACTGTGGGCCCTATAGCCCCTTTCATCTGCTACAGCCCCATAGTATAGTTGAGGGCCCAGCACCAATAGAGAAAAATGTTTATAAAGCATATTCAAATTCAATATGAGTCTTAGAAATATCAAACGTATGCTGTAACTATCACAAACGCATATGTCAAAACAGCTATGTAATGCCATTTTTAGTTTAGTTTTAGCTTTCCAGTGAAAGTTGTGCCAACAAATCGAATTTCCTATAATAAACCAGTGGCTGCGGTGGCATATCCATTTATCCTGGCTGTACGTGCAAAGAGCACCCAATTAACAGCCTAAGGCCTAGTGCCAAGGAAAGGACGCTTTATCAGCTATGTTATGTTATGTTAGACAGTTAGATATGGCCCCCCACCCACCCCTCCCAAGAAATAAGACCTAGTTCTGACTAAAATTATTTAAAAAAATGAAACCTATAAATATGATGGCATCCGATGATCCGAGTGCCTTCAAAAATAAATACATGCCTGGACCAACTGGTTGACTTGAAATCAAACTACAGTTTTACTACTATTTATTCATGGTTTAATTATTAAAAGGGTTTATTAAGGCTTTATTAAAATGTTGCAAAGGAAAACAACACCACGTCACTGCGTGACCATCGTAGTCGTACCGCTCATGGGGTGGGATTAGGGCCACTTTCGTGATGGATGTTATGGGCCCCACGTGACGTAAGCTTGACCCGACACTGTATACTGCTAGCGTGTGTAAATATGGGGTAATTATTAAATTAACAACTGTTTTGAAATTTGAACAATGAACATACATGTAATTGTACAGAAGAGTATATCTGCCCAAGGAATTGTCAGCAGAATTCTGTACATATTAAAGTATTTTCAGAAAGTATTTTTAACCGTTTCACCCTGCCTAACTGACGTTACTGAGCTTAGTCCAGTATCATGTATGAAACGTATTATGTCAATTGTCATTATGCTGCTTATGCAATACCATTACGCCGTCGCCTTATAGGAGTGGCACGTTCTCCTCTTTGTTCTAGTTTTTCTGGTAAAAACTTTGATCTACAGTCCAATTATAATGATGATGAAACAAACCAATGTATATATGTACCAATACTCGAGCAGTAACACAGACAAGTTTTACTTTTACTGTTGAAGTGAATGAAGTTCAATGAACAGATCAACTTCAAGCAACTTGTAATCGTATTAGGTAAGATTTATTGATTTAATATGCACGTGCGTGTGTGCGTGCGTGTGTGCGTGCGTGCGTGCGTGTGTGTCACCGTGTGTGTGTGTGTGTGTGTGTGTGTGTGTGTGTGTGTGTGTGTGTGTGTGTGTGTGTGTGTGTGTGTGTGTGTGTGTGTGTGTGTGTGTGTGTGTGTGTGTGTGTGTGTGTGTGTGTGTGTGTGTGTGTGTGTGTGTGTGTGTGTGTGTGTGTGTGTGTGTGTGTGTGTGTGTGTGTGTGTGTGTGTGTGTGTGTGTGTGTGTGTGTGTGTGTGTGTGTGTGTGTGTGTGTGTGTGTGTGTGTGTGTGTGTGTGTGTGTGTAATGAGTGGGCTGGGGCCCTGGCCCAAGTACTGCTGCTCCTGCTACCGCTCTAACTTCAAATACATTTAACCCTTAGAGCTCTGAAATTTCAAATTTTGAAATTTAATTTAATTTCATATTATAGCTGGTGTTCGTTTCGGAAACAATGTTGCTGAAAGCTCAAAGCTGTTACTGTCTAAGACAGCAACAGGTTTCGGCAACAGTTGTTTTCAAAATCTGCACCAATCCTTCTTTACTAGACTCTGAAACTATCTACTTTTCGGCATCATGTTGCTAAAGGTTAATATTCCAAGGTCAGCTTTATTATTTTTGCCACCACATCAGCAGAGTTGAGAGAGGGTGTCACATTTGTGGGTGCCTGCCAGATGTGTCCGTCTATCACTCCTCTTCACTGACCACCCACCCCCAGGCCCCAGCAAACTTGCGGTAGACTTGGTAGAGTTGAATCATCTTGTGCAACTATCCGTCTGTCTGTCCATCCATGCCCACTGTCCAGTATTTTATCTGGAGATTCATTTGTTTCTTTGAAACATTGTAGACTTACTCCCCCAACATGCGAACATGTGCACCAACTCCCATGTGGCATGTGTAATTGTCAATCTGTCATGATGACTGAGCCTAATATCAGAGTTATCTCCAATGCAAAATACATTTTTAGGTACATGTGCGTGGGGTGGCAGAGTCGTATGTGCATGTGGGAGGGGACTCAGGGGGTGTCATTGGTGAGGGATGAGTGTCATTTGATGGGTGGGTGGTGGTGTAAATATAGTGGTCGCTTCCATTAGTCCATCTATCTGTCTGTTTGTCTGTTTCTTTGTCTGTCAGTAGCGGCCATGTATTAAAATCCCCAGAAAGCTAAAACTTTCACCAATATCCGTTCAGTGTAACACTGATCGATGTCTTGTTGACTGATCATTCTTCCTTTGCTTGCCTTTCAGCAGCCAGTCAACCGCTGAAATGAACCAGAAGGAAAAGAGTGGGGCAGAAAAGAGAAAAGACAAGGCACGGAGGGATCTGCTGGATGTGGCAAACCAGCCTGGACAAAAGAAAATATGTTTTCCACAAATACATTCTGGATATCCAGCACATGATTCTGTAGAGGACCAGTCATTAGATCCAAACAATGCAGCAGTGACTACTAGCGTAACTAAATGTTCACGGGACATGCCAATTGATCCAAATGACCGAAACGACGTACAACTGGATCTTTCTTCAATAGAGCCTCATCATCAGAAAAAAATGGATTCACCAGATGCAGAAGATGACCAATCAATGGAGTCTCAGGAGCCCACAACTGAAATACCAAATACTTCTTGTGTTATAGAATGGCCCAAAGAACGTCAGGCAAAACTTGATCATCTTTCACTGCAACCTCATCAGCCAACACATCATATTCCATTCTCAGTGGACATTTATCATCTGAAAGAAACTAATGGCAGTATTATACAGCGTAAATGGCTGACATATATTGACAGAAAGCTCTATTGCAGAATATGTTGTTGTTTTTCTGTTAATCGCGAAAATGATTTTGTGCTAGGTGTTGGTGAAGACCATTTCCGCAGAGCTAGTCAGTTAGTCAAATGACATGAAGTTTCCCAGAATCACCGAGAAGCTTCAGATTGCTATTTTCGAAACCTTCGTGGAGGTGACATTGATTCATTGATTCCTGGATGGAGATGTGCTTCAGAAACTGCTGCCTATCGTAAAGTGGAACACAACCGACAAGTACTTGCTCGTATAATAGATGTGGTCAAGCTAGTCGCAGGCCAAGGATTGCCTTACCGAGGTGAATCCGAAAGTGCACGTGATCTGTTAGACACAAACAAGCATCATGGGAACTTTCTTGAAACAGTGTTGCTTCTTAGCAAGTATGACTCCGTCCTTAGCAATCATGTGGCACAGTGTTTTGAGAAAGGACAGAAACAAGGTAAAGGTCGGGGCAACACTACTACTTTCCTTAGTAAAACAACTGTTAACAATATTATCAAAGCTCTGGCTGAACTCATTCAGGAGAAAATTGTAATGACAATCAATGAGGAATCTAATCGAAAGTATGGCATCATGATGGACGGGACTGTGGATATCTCTGGAACAGATCAACTGAACATTGTTGCAAGGTTTGTTGGCAATGATGGCAAAGTTCAAGAACGTCTGTTGGGCTTTGAAGTGATTACTTCTGGCAAAGGGAAGGACCTCTGGAAACTTCTTGTTGGAAAGCTTGAGGGACTTGGGATTGACATTAAAACACTTATTGGCCTTTCTCTTGATGGAGCATCTGCGAATACATCAGAAAACGTTGGCGTGGTGAAATACTACAATGATGAAGTCCCAGGGGGTTACTTTGTATGGGGAATCGCTCATCAACAGAATTTAGTAGTTTCGCCAGTTTTGTCTGAAATCAAGGAACCAAGGAATCTCATGGGGCTTCTTCAGCAAACATGTAGTTTTTTCAATGAAAGTTCGAGACGAATGGACGTGTGGAAAAAGTGGGTTGAAGCTCACTCTCGTGGATCCAAAAAGCTGACAAAAATGGTGAAACTTGGAAAAACCCGTTGCTGGTCGGCTTACAAGGCTATTTTACAACTCTGTGATGATCCACAACGTTATTTCATTCTCTTAGGTTCACTATGGGATCTTAGCACGTCTGAACAAAGTAGTTCTGCAACAAAGCGTCTGAGTGACGGTCTTCTTTCAAGCTATCTAAATTTCAACTCACTCCTTACTGCAACAGTTCGCAAAAAGGTGCTCGCAATCTTCAATCCAGTTACTAAATACCTCCAGACACGCGGAATGCATCTAAATCAGGCAATTCAAATGGTGGAGTATGAACAGAATGTATTGTTAGGTGATCGTTCCAAATTTGATCGGATTTTCGAAAAAGCAAGCACATTTCGTCTATAAGTGCAGGAACTTGTGGATGCTAACAGCAATCAGGATTTTGATATTACTCTACAGGAAACCCTTCCAAAATCGGCAATTACACGTAAAAGGCGACGTTTTTTTATGAAGCCAACGACGAGCGTGTCACAACTGATCCAAAAGAACAGTTTCGATTAAATGCATTTCTGCCCATAGTGGATCGTCTGAATGCAGAAATATCAACCAGATTCAATGAAAGAAACACTGAACTCTATTCTGAACTATCATGTCTTAACCCTTGCAATTATGAAAAACTGACTGATAGCAGTGCTTTCTCAATGTGATGTCTTGCTCAACTGTCAGATGTAGATGAGCAAGAATTGAAAGAGGAGCTCATCCATTTTGCACAATGCCGGAGGTACCTTGGCGAGCCAGTAAGTTCCACAGTAGCAGATGACAGTGACAGTGATGAAGATCCAGATGATCCACCATTCTGTAAAGGAAACTGTTCTCGCTGCCTCGCATGTATTCTCATGTTACTAGTTGGCTACCGCTTCCACTGCAGAAGTTACAATAAACTGTATAGTTGCATCAAAGTTGCACTTACCCTCCCTTGCACAGTGGTATCTTGTGAACGGATCTTTTCAAAACTGAGATATGTTAAGAGCCGACTGAGATCTCTGCTTGGACAAGATCTGCTAGAGGCACTCCTGTTGTGCACGGTTGAAGTCGATATTCTGAAATCACTTGATAATGAGTGTGTATATAAAAAACTCTCAGTATTGTCAACTGAACTAAAAACACTTCTCATATACCCATAGCTGATGTACGTATACGGTCATTACAGTGTACCCTTTAACTGTGTATTTCTTTGTTTGCGCAAACTGGATAGTTAGATCTTGTAACATGTTCACTTATGTTATTACATAACATATTACATTACTCAGGTTCCTGTTAGTTTTTGAAAGTTATTCATGGTTTCATTGGTTTGGAATTCAATAGGATATATGGTCATATTTTTCCGATACTTTTAGCATCTCTTAACTCTAGGCCCTTTCCAGTCAATTTATGGCATGGCCCCTAAAGCACCCCCAGTCCGACTCTGCCTCTTATTCCATAGTATGCAAGCTTTTACAGTAAAATTGTATGATCAACTGTATTGAACGCTTTGGAAAGATCCAAGAGTATACCTAACGTAGGCCTATGTTCATTATTCTCAAGTGAGATAGATAATTTTTCACTCATATCCGCAATGGCAAGCATAGTGGAGTGTTTTCACTTCAAGAGTATACTTACCTCCATAACAGTCTTTGATATTTCCAAGTATCGACTTTCCCTCAATAAACACTCGGATTAAAAAAGTTAGGTGCCCCTACCGGGCAGGTAGTCAGATGACAGTCCGGCGGATGCGAGTCCCAACCTCGCGCATGCGCAGACTAGCACTTCCTCTTTTCCAATTTATTGGCAAAGAGACACATGGGTTAATTTTCCTAAAAGTGTTTTGCTAGTTCTCGACACTTTACTTAAATTATTATCACCTGAGATCATGTCCGAGCATGGGAAGTCGCCAGAGGAGGGCCCAGGACCAAGTTATCAAGTTATCAGATGATTTCAACTACATATTTGTCTAAATTAGCGTTTTAGTCTCGATGTAATGTCTTTCCGAGACTCGCGATTAGACGTGATAAGCGCATAAAAAACTGGTTTATTTCTATATGACGCTATGAAATGCTAATCTCTCTGTGTTTGTGTCCACAGGTGTCTATCTATGATTGAAAAGGACAACACATCATCAGAGGGTTTGTTTTTCTCTCCACCAAGGTTCCATTTCCTACTAACATGTTAGGTAATAAAATTAAAATCTATGCCCAGTGAATTGGAGGTCTCGTAAGAAGATCTTCTCACTTTGCCCTTTTGGTCCACTCCCACACACACCCCACCCCCTTATGGTGGAGAGATTTAAGAGGTCATTGAGATTGGTGGAGCTTCCAGGTCATCAGATCGGATGGTTTGTCTATGCTAAAGACGCAGGTATTCTTAGTTATGATATTAGACACTCTAAAATATTTATAAATTTTTCTAAAATCTACTGCCAATTTATCATTGTTTATCTGATGTTTGCATAGTTTGTATTACTATCCTTTCCAGTTAGTATGTTCTGGATTATGAATACAATTCGTCCTTACACCTGGATGTTGTTTTCGAGTCGGAGTAACGTCTTATTTTTTAAGTTATGACGTCATAATCAGCCTTGCACCTTTATTAACAATTATACAGTTTTGTCCAACGCTGGTGTTTCTGTTAGTTATGGTCTTTATGGCCACCAGTCCTCTTTATATTTTGGTTTTGAGTTACTAATTCATTAACTAAAATTCTCATTGTCTTCGTCTTCTGGCCTTTTTCAGAAGCCTAGTTGTCCTTCTTGTGGGCAGTTTCTGAAAGAGAGATTCGCCCCTCATCTATGTTCTCAATGCAGTCCTTGTGGTCCATTGCTAAACTGTGACATTTGTAAACAGTTGGGGGGAGGGGGCGAACTAATGTCTAAATTTCTATCATTGCAGGCCAACGAGAAGGCGTTAGAGGAGGAGAGACGAGTGAGGAAAGAGGATCTTGGTAAGAAGGGTAAGAGGAAGGCCTCGTCAACCATGGATATGGAGGTCTTCCGTCTTGAGATGATGGGAGAGATGAGGAGGACAATAAAGGATTTAGTTCCAGAGGTGCTTCGTGGCATGCTTCCTGGACCAAATCCTCTATTGTCACCTTCTCCTGCTCCGGAGCAGATACTCCCCACCTCTGAATCGGTACTCTGTAGGGACTTACCAGTTTTCGTCCAAGATTCAGAGGTGGCCCCATTAGAGGGGGCAAAAGTCCACTATGAGGACACCGGCAGCAGGCTTGGCATGCTGGTTGTTCGTGGACAGGTGTCGCTGGAGCCTGGTTCCCACTTATCGGGTTTCCAGGATTATCCGCGCACTACAGGTACCACTACCTCTTATAGTACCTTTCCTGGCCAGTCTGGGTTGGCATTCTTCGCCGATCCGGAGTCTAACCTTTCTGGCCAGGAAGACGAGGATTATCTGTTGGGTTCTCCTTCTGGCACCATGGCTATGGAGATTGACGTATGTGCACCCCTCGCACTACCTCTTATAGTACCTTTCCAGGCCAGTCTGGGTTGGCATTCTTCGCCGATCCGGAGTCTAACCTTTCTGGCCAGGAAGACGAGGATTATCTGTTGGGTTCTCCTTCTGGCACCATGGCTATGGAGATTGACGTATGTGCACCCCTCGCAGGGAGCACGGGCAACATTTTCCATGGGACTACTCACGCAGGAGTAGCATTCACGGCGCAGAAGATAGCTTGGGCTGGATCCAATGGCCAGCATTAACGCATACCTCAGCTTGCCGATGGTGTAGCAGGGTCTGGCCAGGGCCATTGAGTGGCGAATTTTTCCACACGCAATACCACAGCGCCTGCTCCAGGTCAAGCCTGTCAGTTTAGCATGCTTGCTCTTTCAGGCCTTTCTCTGGTTTGCCAGGAGTATTGGTTCCTCCAGCCACGTACACATCTACGATTGCTCAAGAGGATGACGAAGGCCCGTGCCTTGTCAAGTATTCGCAGGTAGCCACAGAGGAAGACTGGTCTGATGCTTGCCATTGGCTTATAAGTGTCAGGCTAAGTCTTGCTGTGGATCAGTCGGCCAGTCAATGGGACCAGCACCCGTGGCTGGCAGGTAATCCGACTGCTAATGTTATGCCATTTTGCCACTGGCGGAACATGTTGTAGATATGTTTACAGTGGCATAGACGTTCATTAAGGTGCATGGACGTCTCGTGAAGGCCCCTCACGAGGTGGTGAAACCTGAGGAATAGCAGAAGTACGATGTGTTGCCTAAGCCGAGCACGGATGACTGTGCTGCGCTAGGTGAGGATACGCGGCCAGGCTCCCAGTCTGACATGGGAGTGCTGTGCATGAGTGCTTTGCGTTCTGCTAATACCGCGTTGCGCGACGCGGAGGAGAATTCGAAGGCGTCTATTGCAGCGCTTTCGCATGTCTTCCAGCTGTTACAGGGGATAGTGACAGCATCCGCATTGCGCCAGCCTAGTCTGGTAACAGTCCAGAGAGCAATCCAAGATGGTATTAACCTGGCTCTGGATTTTTTAACCCGGTCTGTGACCAGGAGTGTCCGGGCGCGGCACACGTTTCTTTTGGACAACTTGTGCCCATCCCAGGACCTGTATAATAGGCTGCTGCGTACGCCTATGACAGGTTCTGATCTCTTTGGAGGTGAGGGATGTAGGCACCTCCAGGAGACGGTCACCCTGGGCAATAACCAGAGGGCATTGCGTGAGCAATTTAAAGTGCTCTTTAGAGAGCGCGTTCGCGCAGCTCCCCCTGCATATTATCCCCTGCAGGCTTGAGGTGGCGGTGGTCAGGTCAGAGGCCAGCCACCCGCGCACCACCAGCCACGTCCATGCACGCTTAGGCCAGCAAGGGGGTGGGGTACAGGCTCCTCCAGCGCAGCCAGCCCGGCAGCCACCCGCGCACGCGAGGATCTGGTCATGGTAAGCGTACTTGAAGAGGCGGTTACCACGGTAAGAACCACTCCAGTGCTTCTGGACCAGGAGAGTGCCACTCTTGCGTTACTTATGTCCACTTCTCCCTAGGTGGTCCAGTGGGGACTCTAAATCCAAGAGATCCAGATCAACGGTTGTGTATAGAGGAGGAAATAAATTCCCTCATACTAAAAGGAGCAATTCAACCGGCACAAAAATGCCCTGGCTTCTATTCAACCGTGTTCCTAGTGACAATGAACACTGGAGGGTGGAGACCAATTCTCAACCTCAAGCCATTGAACAAGTTCATAGACACGCCGAGTTTCAAAATGGAGACAGTGAAAATGGTGTTGGCAGGGTTGGATAAAGGAATGTTGACGGCATCAATAGACCTGAAGGATGCTTATTTCCACATTCCAATGGCAAGGAGTTTTCGTCGGTTCCTGAGGTTCACATTCCAGGGCCGACAGTGGGAATTCTGCGTTTTACCATTTGGAATTTCGATGGCTCCTCGGGTCTTCACCAGGGTGGTTCTTGCTATAACAGCATACCTCCGCAGGAGAAGCATAGCAATCCACACGTACATAGACGACTGGCTGATAAGAGCACACAATCAGGAAAGTCTATGAGCAAATCTGGAGATAGTTTTGAAAACTCTCACAAACTTAGGCTGGATAATCAACTTTCAAAAATCAGAGCGGACTCCATCCCAGAAGTTTGTTTACCTGGGAATGTTCTTCGATCTAGAGATAGGATATGTGTGTCCTACTCAGGAGAGGGTACAAGTACTCATCTCATTAATACAGTCAGTGTGCAACAGTCGTCATGTCCTGGCACGGGTTTACTTGAGAATGCTGGGGTTGATGGTTTCTCTGGAACCAGTCATTCCTCAGGCGGCCTTACGCAGGCGGCCGATCCAGTTATTTCTCATGACTCAGTGGACCCAGAGTACAGGATCACTGGACTCGAAAGTGTCATTGTTGGAGCCTCTTATTCACCACCTTCAGTGGTGGATGAACATAGAGAATCTCCTGGCGGGAGTGATGTTAACCCCTCCCCACCCTCAGTTAACGATGTATACATATGCATCGATGGAGGGGTGGGGAGCTTGTCTAGAAGAAGCAACAGTATCAGGGCAGTGGAAACTGGATCAGTCACAAGAACATATCAATCTACTGGAATTACGAGCAGTAGTCATGGGCCTGGAACATTTCATAGAGAAAGTTAAGGGCAAGATTGTTCTAGTTCGATCAGACAACTCAAAAGTAGTGACTTACACAAACCGCCAGGGCACAACGAAATCGTCCAGTCTCTGTATGATGACTTGGAAATTGCTTTGCTGGTACGTGGATCAGGGGATCACCTTGAAAGCAGTTCATATTCCTGGATGGTTAAATCTGTTAGCAGACTCATTGAGCCGGAGGATGAGTGTTTTACCTACGGAATGGCAACTAAATCAATGTGTGGCGGATTGTCTGTTCAACCACTGGGGGAAACCCAACATAGATTTATTCGTAACGAAGAAGAATGCGAAGATGATGGCGTACGTCTCTCCGATTCCAGATCCAAGCGCTATCGCAACAAATGCGTTAGCAATCAGCTGAGTGGAAGTGTATGCATATGCATTCGCTCCAGCAATCCTGATTCCAAAAATTCTTCAGAAAATCAGACAGGAGTGCCAAGTGCTTCTGATCGCCCCAAATTGGCCAAGCCAATCATGGTTTACGGATCTGCTGGACCTTCTGGTCTGCACTCCGGTTCCTCTGCCTCTGATGGACAATATTATCTTCCAAGGCAAGGCCCTTCACAACAATCCGCCAATGTTCAGATTGACTGCGTGGAAATCAAGGAATCTAGAATTAAGGAGGGTTTTTCTGAGCAAGCAGCCATGTTCATGGCAAAAGCCAGAGGGGGGTCAACCTCCAGAGCATATAATTATAAAATCAACAGGTTTGCAGAATTGTGCTCAAAAAGATGTATTAATCCAATGGGCGGATTCAGATATTAAGATAGATATTCAGATAGTGGCCGATTTCCTCTGTCACCTGTATGATGCCTATAGCCTCAAGCATAACTCTCTAGCTGGCTATAAGTTATCTTTAATGACATTTATCCCTTGCTTGGCTAATAGGGGACGTGGTGAAGTAAGTACACTAAATTCTTTAATTAAAGGCATGGGCAATCTAAGACCAAGGAATCCCCCAGTGATTCCGTCTTGGAGTTTATCTCTAGTGTGTCAAGTACTAGCGGATAAGCCATTTGAACCACTAAGTTCCATTTCTATGAAAATATTGACACTTAAAACTGTATTTTTAATTGTTGCATCCTCGGCAAGGCGTAGAAGCGAAATTCATGCCTTATCAGCCGAGGCAGGCCGTTATGTGGTTACAGGGGAAGGCTTTAAGCTTCTACCTAGGATAAATTTCATGGCTAAAAAACAGTCTTTAAAATATCCAGGTCAACCCATATTTTTACCTACTTCAAAAGAATGTTGTCTTTCCCGCGCATTAAACCGGTACAAACAGCGTACTCAGGAAAGACGGACGGACCAAACCGCGTTATGAGTATCATATATTGAACCCCATGGTAGGGCGTCTAAGGACACCATTTCCAGGTGGATTGTAGAATGTATTCAGTTTTGTCATAAATCCGCCACAGGTAAACAAGTTGACTTAGCTAAGGCTCACAGTGTTCGCGGCGTAGTGGCTTCCACTGCCCTGTTTAATGGGGTATCCACAATGACATTATGTGATTAGCCCAGTGGCACTGAGTCAAGTTCCACCGACCATTACCTCCGTGACACCTCGAATCCTCTCTCGCCTTATCGATTTTGAAAAAGTAATGTAGGTGTACATATTTTACTGAGGTTCTCATTTTTTACATATTCCACAATTTATCAATGGTAACAACCACTTACCTGGACTGCATCAGCCTTCACCAATGGGAAGATGAAGGTCAGTATTGTTTATGTGTTGTTCATTGTTAATTGTGTTGTCACGTGACCCTTCGTTATTAATATGGTGATGGTACGTGTTTTATCTGGTTCATTCTTGGGAGTATGCGAAAATGGAGCCTTTCGTTTTATGTCCTATAGTGAATGGCACTTGTACGTAGAGAGCGTATGGGACATTGAGGTCATTCTGTCTTCCTCCCAAGAAAATGGGGGTGGGGGAGCGCATATGACATATGGTTTTCTCTCAGTCATCGGTTGTGTTATCCGATGTTCAAATCTATCCCTGGTTGTGTTTTCACACAATTTCAGAAGTTTAAGTGCCTTAAACGCGGAAAAGCGCATAGGGAAGAGCTGGTCTTTTGACCTCGCCTCCCTCCCGCCGAATTCTCTGACGAATTATGTTAATATCAAAGAGTGTTAGGGAGGCAAGTATACTCTTGAAGTGAAATAAACAAAATCACGGATTTCTTTTTTCACGAGAGAGTTGATACTTACCTCCCTAACACGGACCCGGCCTCTGCCCCACAGACGCTCGGTCTTCAGTGTATCTTAAAGTGCATAGTGTCAGCCAATAAATTAGTCAGAGGAAGTGCTAGTCTAAGCATGCGCGAGGTGGGGGGCTGGCATCCGCCGGACTGCCATCTGACTACCTGCCCAGTAGGGGCACCTAACTTTTTTGATCTGAGTGTTTATTGAGTGAAAGTCGATATTTGGAAATATCAAAGAGTGTTAGGGAGGTAAGTATCAACTCTGTCGTGAAAAAAGAAATCCGTGATTTCGTTTATTTTCTCTAAAACCATGTTGAGAAATATATATGATTGAGTTTTTGTTTAGATATTTAGGAATTCTACTAAAATACAGCTTTTCTAGTTTTGAAAAAAGTGGAAGGACCGAGACTGGTCGATAATTAGTAAAGTCAGATGCATCCTTAGCTTTGTATATGGGTGTATCGCGTGCAACCTTTAACCTGTTTCTATATTTCTTGAACTGTGAGTCATTATACTTTGTCGGATATTTAATAAAATTCAGATATAATTTGTTATTCTTGTGACAGGCAGCTATCAATCCTCTAGTAATCCAGGGTTTAGTAGGATTTTGTTTAAATTTCTTAATATTTTTAAGTGGAAAGGCAGATTTATTGATGCTAGAGCATATAGTGCAGAAGGTGTTGTAGGCATCTTCACATGATTGTGATTCAATTACATGATTCCAGTTTATGTTAACCATATTATTAGCTCACCTGGCCTGAAAGGCCAAGTGAGCTGATGCCATGACGACCGTCCGTCGTCCGTCCATCGTCTGTCAACTTTTCCTTTAAACGACTTCTCAAGAACCGTTGGGCCGATTTCAATTATATTTGGCAGGAAGTATCCTTAGGACATAGGGATCCAAGTTTGTTCAAATGTAGCCGATCGGCCAATTTGGCCAGCAGCCATCTTGAATTTTGGCTGATTTTTAGAAACGTCTTTAAAAATCTCCGAAACCGCTTGAGGGATTGAAGCAAATCTCATAGAATATGATCTAGGGCAAGAGCTAATCCAAGTTTGTTCAATGAAACTTGATTGATCAAATGGTTCGGCGGCCATCTTGGTTTGCCTAGTTTTAGCGAATATTACTTCTCCAGAGGCCCATTAAAGTTTGTTCAAGAGAAGTTGATTCATTAAAAAAAGATGGCCGCCGTGGGCTAATCAAAATATAGCGTGTTTGGCGGCCATATTGGATTTTTTTATTTGAGGTATTTTGAGGCCGAAATTTCTTTTATAAGGTTTTTTGTGTATTCGGATCTCAAATTTACAATTTTCGAAACTGTCGGAAAAACGGTTTGGCGGCCATCTTGGATCATTTACCCGCCAAAAGCTCCCATACTAAAGCAATGGGAAATTTAAAATGTCTTCTCGACAACTATTGGGCCGATTTCAATTATATTTGGTAGGAAGCATCCTTAGGGCATAGAGATTCAAGTTGCTTCAAACGGAGCCGATCGGCCAATTTGGCCGGCGGCCATCTTGGATTTCGGCCGATTTTTAGAAATGTTTTTAAAAATCTTCTCCGAAACCGTTTGAGGGGTCGATTCAGAACTCAAGAAATATGATCAAGGGCAAGAGCTGGACCAAGTTTATTCAAGGAAACTTAATTGACTAAATGTTTCAGCGGCCATCTTGGATGACCTCGTTTACGCAAAAACGACTTCTTCCCCAGCACTGCTGTAACGATCAGGCCGAAATTTGTATTATATGATTAGGGACTAAGGGCCATTAAAGTTTGTTCGTTGATCCGTCAAAAAACATGGCCACCGTGGGCCAATCAATATATAGCATGTTTGGCGGCCATATTGGATTTTTTTATTTGATGGATTTTGAGTACGAAATTGGTTTTATATAGGTTTTTGGGTATTCTGATCTCAAATTTGCAATTTCTAAAACTGTAGGATAAACGGTTTGGCGGCCATCTTGAATCATTTTCACGCCAAATGCTCCCATACTGAAGCAATGGGAAATTTAAAATGTCTTCTCGAGAACTA
This sequence comes from Chaetoderma sp. LZ-2023a, assembly GCA_034401795.1. NCBI lineage: Eukaryota > Metazoa > Mollusca > Caudofoveata > Chaetodermatida > Chaetodermatidae > Chaetoderma > Chaetoderma sp. LZ-2023a. The sequence goes on from CM067367.1 coordinate 52,420,085, forward strand.
ATACGCTGATTTCAATTGTATTTGGCAGGAAGCATCCTTAGCTCATAGAGATTCTGTTTTGGTCAAACCAAGCCGATCGGCCAATTTGGCTGGTGTCCATCTTGGATTTCGACCGATTCTTAGAAATGTCTAAAAATCTTCTCCGAAACCGTTTGAGGGATCAATTCAAACCTCATGAAATATGATCTAGTGCAAGAGCTGACCCAAGTTTGTTCAAGCGAACTTGATTGACCAAATGGTTCAGTGACCATCTTGGATGACCTCGTTTTCGCAAAAACGAATTCTTCCCCAGAACCGCTGAAACGATCAGGCCGAAATTTGTGATATATGATTAGGGATTAAGGGCCATTAAAGTTTGTTCAAGAGAAGTTAATCCATCAGAAAACATTGCCGCCATGGGCCAATCAATATATGGAGTGTTTGGCGACCATATTGGATTTTTTTATTTGATGGATTTTGAGGCCGAAATTGGTTTTATATATGTTTTTGCGCATTTTGATTTTAAATTTGCCGTTTTCGAGACTGTCGGATAAACGGTATAGCAGCCATCTTGGATCATTTACCTGCCAAAATCTCCCATACTAAAGCAATGGGAAATTTAAAATGTATTCTTCTCGCGCCATCTTGGGTTTTGGTCGATTTCTAGAAATGTCTTCCTTTCCAAAACCGCTAGGGGGGAGAGCTGCACCAAGTTTGTTCAAGGGAACTTGATTGGCCAAATGTTTTGGCGACCATCTTCGATAACCTATTTTTTCAAAAAAACCTCCAGACCCGCTGAGCAGTTTAGGCCGAAATTTGGGAGATATGATTAGGCACGGAGTGCCATTAAAGTTGTTTCAAGGGATGGATCTACGTCGGAAACATGGCCGCAGTGGACCAATCAAAATGTAGCATATTTCGCAGCCATATTGGACTTGCAACAATGTCCACAAACTCATTTAAAAGGCTACTCCTAAACCACCCAACAACAATTTTGACAAAAATGCATAGTGCTCCAGGTGAGCGACACAGGCCCCTTGGGCCTCTTGTTTTTTAATAGTTCTATGTTTTCCTTCCTACTTCCTTTACAAATGATTTTCCTTTTTTGTTTATAGAATAGAGGTAAATGCTCAGAAATATCTGCAACGAAAATACCCGATTGATTCTTAGCACTTATAGTATTATTTGAGAAGATTTTATCAATAACAGTAGCAAAGAATTCTGTAAGTCTTGTTGGTTTCTTTATAAATGGATAAAAGACAGATATTTTGAATAAATTTAGTAGATCTTGAGTGTAGAAGCTATGTTGTTTTAACAAAAAAAATATTAAAGTCACCTGATATATAAGCGGATTTCTTTTCATTTTGTATGTGATTTAAACAATTTTCGAACGATTTCATAAATTTGTCATTGTCACTTCCACGAGGTCTGTATGTGACACCGACAAGTTTATTTTTTTGTATTTTCATTGGGAATTTCAATGAAAATAGTTTTAATAAATTCTTCATTCATTGACAGGTCATCTCTCAAATTATACTGTAAACTGTCCTTTACTGTATGTAAATGCATAGACCACCCCCTTTTAGTTGGCCTGTGTTTTTCAATGAATTTGCGATTTTGTATATTAATTAAGTCCAGTGGTGAGTGAGGGTTCAGTCATGTCTCGGTAATTCCTATGACGCTAAATTCACGAGAGCTAGAATCCATAAAATTATTAAATTTATCAAAATCTTTTAGTATCGATCTAATGTTAGTATGAATGGTTGAGAATGAGATAGCGTGACTACTTTAAATTCTTTCTGAAGTATATAGTCACAAAGTGGAAAATTCATACCTTCATCATCAATATCTGTTTCAGAGAAATTTGCGCAATTCATTGCCCTGGTTAGAAGTATTTAGCTTGGGTGGGTTTACAAGTATGTTTGCGTTTATATATGTGCTGTAGTCATATTTGGTACCTAGGATATTAAGCAGAAATTCGGTATCGTTTTCATAGTGATTGAAAGTAAAAAATAGTTTGGTTACATTGGAAACACCAGCATGGCTCATCAGAATTCTGGAGTTTTTCATAATCTGTGATAGTTATCCCTTGGGCGTGTGCACCACAACAGTCACTCACATAGAGGTGCACGCTGATTAGATTTTACATGTTTGTTGCAAGATAAGCACTGGAACCGGACAGGCATGGACGGCAAAATGGGATGGCTAAAGGCTATTGCTGACTACTGTGATTGAAAGATAGTGTTTATTTAATAAAATGAGGTTATATATAATATTAAGGGATTACATGGACGATATCGAACTTATTCTGTTGTGTGTTTTTAAATCTACCTGACCTGTGTTACAGAAATATGTAACGCTTTCGCAGACATATCCTTGAAAATGTTATCTTCTTTGTGAGATAACAATTATTCTATAGAATATTTTTTAATTAATTTGGCTGGAATCCGTTGCTGTTGCCTAAAGGCAGCAATGGCGCTCAGTCAAAGTAATTTCAAAATATTGGCGCAGTTCCTGGGACACTTCATTGCTGCTTACAGCTATGTTTATTATTATTTTATTTTTATTTTTATAGATACTCTGGTAATACGCAAATCTAAGGCCCTTCTCTCAGCTAACCAGGTATGGGGAGCATTGCGCGGATTGGAGACATTTAGTCAGCTAGTCTTCCAGCCCAGGCCAGGACAGGTATCCATAGCAACATATCCCAGTTTCAATCAATGATTATTAATAATTATGACACATTTTGAACAATATCCACTGATCCCTAAAGACAAATATTCTTGATGTATAGCTCGGTAGAGCAATCCAGCTCTAGTTATTCTACGCCAATTTCTAGCTAAGCTTAGCCCATTACGTATTGGAATCAATTCAATTTCGAGAGACCTATACATGTAATGCCATGCGTACAGCTTAAGAATAAACTAGTTGGCGACTGGTTGCTCGGAGTTGTAGCGAGTTGTTCCTTGTTGTCTGGAGTTGAAAGATATGAAATTGTAAGTTGTACGCCGGTATAAAACTAGGTTGGCGTAGATTAAACATGTTTAATATTTCCAACTAGTTGGCGACTCAGCCATTTTATGTAGACCGGTTAGTTGCGAGTTCTAAGGGGTTGTACGGTTCTAATCCGACCATGAGAGCGTATAGAGTCACATATTTACCTATTAACTGGTGCAAGGATTACAGAAACAAATAATCTACTCGTATAAGTCAAGTCATATTCTTATTTTTATTTTCGACGTTTGTTATATAATAGGCTTATCAATCAATTTTTTGGATGCAAAAGATACCATAAAATCTGTATACAATGACCATGCACCTTTTGAACACACCTGGCTGTTTTACAACAAGCCGTCCTATAGGACAACACGCTTGCATCGTACTAGCATACTCCCACTCACATAGCTCCGCTGTACTCAATACGGGGACAGAGCTGGAGGACGAGACCGTGCGATAGGACGATGACACGCTTGCGACTACAAATAATAATTTTCTCTAACGGATACTTGCATTATGCGACCACCTGGACGTCAGTAACCAGTTCTTAGTGATCACAAAGGTGTGTCTTAACACATCCATTGTATATGGTCATACTGAATCTCATCCAAAATCCGCAGTGTGTCACTTGAGCCAGACTGGCGTGGCATTGCATTTTGAAAAGTTACACCTTTGTCGGAAACCAGAAGCAACATCTCTCCACGAAATTTTAAATTGTGGCGTCTCTGATGCAATGAGTTGAGAACAGCAAATATATAATTATTAACCATATAAATATTAACCAGACCCTTGCTGTGTTGATAACCCGCGAAGTTGCCGACTTGCTTTTCCAACCTCCCGAGTCCTTCCCTCCATGCATCTCTCTCTCCATCCATCTCTCTCATCCTCCCTCTCCTTATCTCCCCTCGCCCCCCCCCCTCCTCTTCCTCTCCCTCTTTCTCTGCCCCCCCCCCTCTCTCTCTCTCTCGCTCTCTCTCTACCCCCCCCCATCTCTCTCAACAAAGGTGGCTGGAATGAGACAGATTGTCATTACTTATAACTTATTACAACATTTCCACTGAATGAAACATTCCCCCCCCCCCCCCCCCCCCCGGCTTAGCGTAGGCGAATACCTGAAGACTAGCTCGAAAGACGTAATATGTACGCTCAAATCACAACTGGTTGACGACTAATACAAAAGGTCTTAAGGTGTTGAATATATTGAAACTAATTTGATCATAGGCCACAACAGCCCCTAGACAAATTTGTTTCAAAATATTCAACATAATGGTTATTAAATTTTTAATTATTCAAAGACATATTAATTGAGACATCTTTGTTACTTGACCATTGATACTTTCGAGGCCGACCTAAATCATTTTGATTACACGTCAGCCAACACGTGATTCCTTCATTATCTTATGTTGGGTACAATGCTATATAACCATTCCAACTATATTGTCCAGATATAACAGATCCCAGAGTATGAAAGAAATATTTGATTCAATAGATTGAATTTAATCTGATTCACTTCCAGTCAAATTATTTTCAAATATTTACATTATGCACGCTAACTTTCCCAGTGACCTACATTGCCCAACAAATAAAGTATTAATTCCAAGACAAAGGCACAACCCAACAGCTTGGATAAAGCTTTCGACAACCTATGGATATCAGGCCTCAAACTCAGCGAAGCATCATGCTAGTCTACCAGTAGATTGAACAGTATCCCCACAACAGTGACGTGTGTGCTCCAGTCCAATGCCACCATATCACGAAGAAGACCCTTGCAAAAGGTGTCACTCGGCGATGCGTGCTTTCACAGTCACTGCTCACAATTTTCGTTAATACCATCATCAAGAAATTGCATAAACAGGTAAAAGGTGACATCTATACCGATGCTCTGGTATCATGAAAACGACAACCAACTGTACGACGCAATGAAGGAATCCACTATTAGCTATACCCCGCCCATCTATAGCTAAGCTCCACACACGCTTGACCTCTGTTGCTATATGTCGAACCCTGAACTCCCTGAATCTCAACGACCAGAAAACTACACGGGTAGGCTGTTGAATATTTTGAAACTAATTTGACTGGTTGCTGTTGCTGCCTATGGCAGCAACAGAGCCCAGTCAAAATAGTTTTTAAAATATTCAACAGAAGGGTTATTAAGTAGTCTCGACCTACAACTCGTACACATAACGGACTATTAAAGGTTTCTGATGGACTTAGATACGCCATTCCTGGCGTATTTTGATTGTGACATAAGCCTACCTGTGACGTATTTTGTTATAGGCCTACCATCATATACTTGACCGATAGATAGATATCATCACAAGCTGGATAATACGACCAAGACATGGCGTGTTGACATAAATGTTAACATTTGAACGAATCTGAAAACCCATTTACTTGTTAATAAATACATTATCAAATACTTTGAAACTAATTTAGCTGGAAGATGTTGGTGCCTAGCAATTTCCTGTCAAAATGGTATCAAAATATTCAACAGCTTACCTGTATAGTTAGTTAGTAATTGAGCCTCTGAGTTGATTATGTTGAATTCATATGGGTGTAATGTTACAAATTCGAATCAGATTTGGTTAAAAAAAAGTCACCAACACATTGCAACACATGGTTCTAAGAGATGAAACGTGTTTTACATAGTTTTCAGATTTGTTTCTTCAGTTCCGTTGACTCCTAACATCGTATCTCCCTAATACATATGGATTTGCTGGAAGATGGCCCCTTTTGAGACACAATTAATCTGTCCCTTATGTCATGACAAAATTATATTTGTTGCGGCGCGCTAATATAATGTGCGCTAATATAATGTGCGCTCCCAAAAGTGACCTATGTGTTTACAAGGCAACTAACTAACTTATTCACACACAATCTTATGTTATTGGCTAGTTATGGTAATCTTAACCCCTCGTGTGTCAACAGCGCATTAAAGCGCTCAAAATACTGTTTATTTCAATTAACCATTTAATTGCCAATACTTTTCAAAGGAATTTTGATTTTTGCAGCCAAAAAGAGTATTTTTGTAAATTTATAACGAAAATTTGCAAAAAAAAACCACCCATATTTCCGTTATCCTTCAAATGGACATTCATCAAAAGTGTAATCGTCAAGAAAATTCAAATTTTTGCTTAACCAGTGTCCAATTGCAGACCATGAAGAGTATTTCTTTTAATTTCAGTTACCGAGCCAGTCATTCCAGTGGTACATTTTAAAAAATATTCTCAACCTGCAAATGGGCATTTCTCAATATCACTGCAGAGGTCGTTTTTGACTAACTTGACCATTAAATGGTTGGCACAAGAGGGGCTAATGATGTTCGCATCATATGCATGTTGTGTGTTTGATAACGCAGTGATAATTGCTCATCATTTTCATCTTGCTTCTGGCACGCATACATAAATGTTCTGGTATTGACAGCAGCTAGCCTTGTTATAAGCAGAGGCCCATCTCTAGCTTAGCTCCACTCACGATTTGCCCTGTGTTGCGATCGATAAATCCGTCACTCACTGAATCTCAATGCAGTCAAATTAATTTCAAAATTATGATGCCAGCCTACATGTGACATGGTTGATTATGGCGCCATATGATTGATAAATAGATGGTATTCATAAGAAATATCCGATATTAACGGCAGCTAGACTTGTTATAAGCAGGGACAGACAGATACAGACGTGACATTTCTCTTAATTATGGTGTCCAAGCCTTCAAAGTAATATTTCCCAAAGGAAGCGATATATACATTATATAATCAGCTTAGGCTGTTTGCTTCTGTCAGTGGTGTTTATGATCTGAATATCACAGTGCAATATTGCTTATCACATCTCTCTTCTTCTCACTACATTAATTATTCAAATGAATTAATTAATGACTATCGCATTTCTCTGACATGTAATTGTGACACTTGATGCCGATGTCAGTTGAAGTTCTATCAGTTGAACAATGACGGTATACTTAACCGGTTACACTTTAAATTCCAGTGTCCTAATTACAAGGTAACTATGCATGTAAGCTGTTGGGGTTTTGGAAACCTATTTAACTGGGAACTACTCCCAGACAATTTATGTCAACCTCGACTGGCTAACCATAGTTGGCTATAGCTAACTAGATCCCAGTCAAATTTGAAATAGTTAACTAGCTGGTCAATGAACCGAGCACCAAACTCGGTTCCAAATGGTTAGTATGAAATTGCCATAAAATCAAAAATGGCGGATATGTTTCGCTTGCCATGATTAAATGCGCATAAACATGTTAATATTTCCCTAACCTATGTAAGTTTGATGAAATTATGTTGTCCTATGGTAAATCAGTGTTCCCAAGGCCCATTTCCTTCCCACTTTATATTATATGGATGCTCTTTGACATCTTGGCGGACAAAAGTAACCCATTTTCATAGCCAATCAAAACCGACGACAGAAAGTGGGAATCGAGACTGGGACCCGGTTCCAAATTTTCTGCAACAGTAATTCAATGGGGAATCGGGTACCAACCAACTATAGTTAACTATCCATCGTTCGCCTGGGCATAGCAACTGCGCATGTTCAGTAAACCAGCAAACTGACCATGATTAGCCAGGCGGACATATATGTTCCTTATATTAAAATAAATTTGTCATTTCCCGTCTGCAAAATTTAATGTGTTTATTATTATAGATCAACCCCATAAATTGATGATTGTTTAAATTAGTCAATTTAAATCAGTGCTCATTGGTGGGTATTTAATAAATATGACATTTTATGTACAGTTGGTTATTTAGAAGACACTGTCTAAATGCAATTCCCTTTTCCAGAGTATCCATCCATCATCTGACCTCGTATGATGTCATAATCAGCTCAGCAATCACAATCATTGCGTCACAAAGGGTTCCATATAGACCGTCATCAAATCTCAAATAGTCCGACACGTACATTTTTGTATGAATTGTATATTTCCAGATAACTATACAGGTAAGCGGTTGAATATTTTGAAACTAATTTGTCTATGTGACATTTCTGCCTATGGCAGTATCAGTGCCCAGTCAAAATACTCAGCAGAATGTTTATTAAATAGTAAAGACATACAATTCGTACAACTTGAAGGACTATTAAGCGTTTATGACGGACTTAGACACACCATTCATGACGTAATCGATTGTGACATCAGCATACCCGGATGCATTTGATTATGACGTTATATACTCGACTGACAGGTTGGGTGCCTCTAAAATATTATCCAGTATATTTCGTTTCATTTATAGCATTTTTTAAATCAGATTGCTAGTAAGTCAAGATAAAAGTGTTAAATAACCTTTTGCTTGATTGCAGTTGTTTATCAGGGATACAGATATTCATGATTACCCACGATTTACACACAGAGGACTGTTACTGGATACGTCCCGGCATTACATAGATACGGAAATCATCTATGACGTATTGGTATGTTAACTCTTTAACACTCAAACTAGCCAAAGTATTGTCTACAGCGGTCTTGAGAAATGTCCATTTACAAAACAAGGGTGGACTATTTTTTTGATTTACCACATGAATTACTGGCTTGATAACTGGCCCAATCATTCACATGGAGATTATCAAAAATAACGTTCTCTTTGTCTGCAAATATAGATTTTAATGAGAAAATTGAAAGTTTCTTGAAAAAATGTAAGTGTTAAGAGGTTAATGGAAAATTCACCTCAGCATATGCTAGCTATTGTAATTATATGTCACACATAAACTATATATGCGCTTTCTAGCTTGTTATAATGCCATCAAAGAGAGATTTTGACTAACTCTGTCATGCCGAAGCCAACCAAAAACGGTATCTACGGTGGTCCTGAGCATTTTCCATTTGCCAGCCAAGAGAAGACTTTGAAAATTTACCATTGGAGTGACTGGCTCGATAATATTCAGTCCAGTGGTAAATTTCCCCAAAATAATCTTCTCTTGGTCTGCAAATAGACATTCAATAACCAAATCAAATTTGGTCATTAAAGGGATACAGCTACGTGGATTGTATGTGGTCTAACTGCAACATCAAAGAGGCAAAGCTTAGGTGCAGACTGTGAACACTATGGCATTGATATAACATTCATTCAGGAGACTAAAGTAGCTACCCACTGAGAGCAGCAACACATACCAGGTCTAGGATTCGTCATCGAACCCGAGACTCTTGGACCATGTGATTAGTTTGGATACGTCAGTGCATTCAGCGACCTGACAATTAAAATGCATCACCTCTAAGTGTCGCATAGTCAACGCATATGGCCCAACTACTGAAAAAGCCAAAGAGAATCCATCAATATTAGATTCCTTCCATTCAGAACTGAACTCCACCATTACAATCCCAGCCAGATAGCAACTGTTCATGTGTGGAGATTTCAACTCCAAGCTCGGTAAGCTCAGCAATGTGGACAAAAACTCAGGAGTTTGCTTATGCGTGTGGCTGTAGTTAGAGGGCATACGCAACATCAATGGAGATGCATTGGAGGCATTCTTTAGTTCCAATGGCGGACAACATGGGCAGGACACATTACTGATCGCAAAGCCCAAACAGGCTCTAATGCTACAACAGCAGTCTTCAGCCAAATAGACCTTAGGCAAAACAGAAGCAAAGCTCCTTTTTCAGGATGCTCGTTCCTGTGGAGGTGCAGACCTCAATTCTGACCATAAGCCAGTCATTACGCACCTTCATATGAATGATTGCTACAGTACCTAATGTACAAATGCCGCACCAGGCAAGAGGGTAGAGTCACCTATGATCCAGCCAAGCTCATCAGCCACACTAACACTCAAATGTCATACAAAAAACCCTCAGCGTGATATCGACGTCAAATCTGATCCAAACGAAGCCCTACCCAAAATACTGCCATAGGTGTTCTAATAAACAACTGAACTAAGTATACTCACGAGCATCTAGTAGTAAAACTCTCAGCAGAGCAGAAAACTGTTGCATGTGCCCTCTCCATACGATTCCATGCACAAGCCAAGTACTGAACTTAAGTCCGCAGAGCTGAGTTTACCCAGCTTGGAGTTGAAATCTCCACACATGATCAGTTATCATCTAGCTGGGATTGTAATGGCGGAACTCAGTTCTGAAGGAATCTAATATTGCTGGATTTTCTTTGTTTTTTTCGGTAGTTTGGCCATATGTGTTGACTATGCGACATTCCGCATTGGTATAGCCATGTTGATGAATGCAACGTAATCACTGATGTATCCAAAACTAATGACATAGTCCAAAACATTTGGTCCGATTACGAAGCCTAAACCCCAGTATGTGGCCTGTTTTTGCTCCATGAGTATGAGCATGTGGCCTGTCTGAAGTTGCTGCTCTGATTGTTTAGCTACTTTAATCTCTTGAATACATGTAAGAACGATGTTATAGTGTTCACAGTCTGCACCTAAGGTTTGCCTCTTTGATGTTGCAGTCAGACAACATACATTCCACATAGCTATGGTAAACTCCTGGGGAGATCGCTTCATCCGAGGATGTGGAGCACAGTTTCTTGTTTGAAGAAGGTTAGACATAATCAGAGTTGCTTCTGTATGTGAATGTCAGCCCACAATCCTTGATGCTAAGAGTGTACAATTCTTGATGCTAAAAGTGTACAATTCTTGATGATAAAAGTGTACAATCCTTGATGATAAAAGTGTACAATCCTTGATGCTAAAAGTGTACAATGTATACAATTGTGCTTTCAAGCATTCTGGCATTCCGGGGTGCTTTTGAAACGTTATCAAGCCTATAAACTATAATGTTTCAGGAGGGTATGTCTCAGAACAAGCTCAATGTCTTGCATTGGCACATCGTGGATGATCAGTCATTTCCCTATGAGAGCAAAGTCTTTCCAGAACTCAGTAAAAAGGTATGCTTTCTCATTGAAGTTATTTATCTTTGATTAGTAAGGTTAATAACCATGGTGAGGCAGCTAAGCTAGGATTGTAATTGTAATGATGATGTTGGTGGTGGTGGTGGTGGTGGTGGTGGTATTTCCAGCCGTGGTGGCAGTGGTAGTGGTGGTTTTATGCACTCATTATTAATCTGAACTTGGTACATCTAGTTCGCTAAATGGGAATGGTGGATATATTTGTTAAAGATTATGTTGCCTGTTGTTATTGAAATAAATCTAATTAGTTTATAACTCTAATTACATTTTGCATGTAGCTATAGACACTGTTGTTTATTCTTTAATTTTTAGGGTTCATTTCATCCCAACATGGTCTATACACATGCTGATATCAAAGAGATAGTCGAATTTGCAAGGTTTCGAGGTATTAGGATCGTGCCAGAATTTGACACACCAGGTATTGTTAAAATGGATTTATGATCAAATGCCTTTAAATATGTCCAGTGTGTGTGTGGGTGCATACGTACATGCGTGCTGGCAGGCGTGCGGGCATGCATATGTGTTCGAAGTATCTTTAAGCATGTTCTTCTACCTGATTGGACGATTTATGTTGTAGCCATCTTTGATGACTTTTCACAAAAATTACTCGTCCTCCTGGAATATTGATAGCATCCAGCTAAAACATGGCAAATTGAATTTGGCACTGTGAGGCATAATTATTTGTTCAAGTGATGTGGATATGTGTTAAACATGGAAGACAAACTAAATTGAGCTTCTGCTAGTTGATGAAGTTTAACAGGGAAATCTGTGATGCAGTAAAATTCGGAAATAACTTCCATGACAACAATCTTTCTGTTGTTCTTTTGGAAACATGTTATGTTATTTCCTATCTGTATTCTGATCTGTACAGTATATAGATATACATCAGGCTAATGGACCTTTCCGGTTTTAGCTATGTCCCGCCCATCTCTAGCTAAGGTTCACCCACACTTCGCTCATGTTAGGATCGATCGGTCGCTGAACACCCTGACTATCAATTAACAAAAAACTACACAGGTACATGTAAGCTGTTGAATATTTTGAAACTAATTTGACTGGGTGCTGTTGCTGCCTAAGGTAGCAACAGTGCCCAGTCAAATTAGTTTCAAAATATTCAACATCATATTTATTAAATAGAAAAGAATTGCAAAGACATACAATTCATACAACATGTCGAACCATTTGAGATTCGATGATGGTCTATATGGAACCCTTTGTGACATAATGATTGTGATGTCATCATACACGCGCTGAGTTGATTATGATGTCATACGAGGCCAGATGATGCATGGATGGATACTCTGGAAAGGTAAATTGATGAGGTTATTCAGAACATTTCGTGATGAATCCATACCGAAGTATATTTCTAGCCAAAATGTTCATATTCATGTTCATGGCTTAAATACTAACGTTGGATGTAATTGATACAACCCCTTTGGCTTCTTATTAATGGACTAATATCTTTACCATAGCTATAAAAAATAGTTAGACAAACATTTTACAGTCACATGGATGAGCTTGTATAATGGAGGAATCCTCTTTCAGCTATGCCCAGCGGCCCATCTCTAGCTAAGCTCCAACCATGCTTAGTCCATGTTAGGATTGATTGATCCCTCTACTCCCTGAATCTCAATTTCCAGCAAACTATACAGGTAAACTGTTGAATATTTTGAAAATAATTTTATTGGGTGCTGTTGCTGCCTAATTAAGTAGTATTATAGAAGCATTTTCTGTCTTGTAGGTCACATGTTTTCATGGGGCTTAGGCTATCCAGAGCTTTTAACACAGTGCTATGATCGATATTCTAAGCAGGAAATAGATGGTTTTCTCGGACCAGTGAACCCTGTCAGAAACGAAACATATGACTTTTTATACACACTATTTAAGGAGGTTGCTGACGTATTTCCAGATAATATGTTACATTTGGGAGGCGATGAAACCTCAGTCGAGTGTTGGTAAGGGTTATATTTCAATTATGGTAAGTGTGCATGCGTGCGTACATGCATGCATGTGTGTGTGTGGGGGCGGAGTGTGGGGGTGGATATGTGTATATGTGTGTGTATATGTGTGTGTGTGTGTGTGTGTGTGTGTGTGTGTGTGTGTGTGTGTGTGTGTGTGTGTGTGTGTGTGTGTGTGTGTGTGTGTGTGTGTGTGTGTGTGTGTGTGTGTGTGTGTGTGTGTGTGTGTGTGTGTGTGTGTGTGTGTGTGTGTGTGTGGGGAGGGGGGGGGCGTACTCTGAGAAATGTGATGCAAAGCTCATAGATTTGCATACATTAACCATTTTAATGCTCTTCTGCCAGTCCAAATGCAGAGTTCATTTTGGAATGACACTTAGCAATCATTTGTAGAATTGCATTATGGGAAATGGTTTCTGTCAAACAATGACATTTTATAAGTGAACAACCAATTTTCAACTGACTACCTCCTAAAAATATTGAGGTTTTGATTTTGGCTGTGGTATGTAAGCCAAAATAAGCGGTGGCTAATATCTTCCTATTGTTGCTGCTAATATATGAATTATATATGCACCGAATCGATGATACAAGGTTTATTAAACATGCATAAACATAACTGTGCTCAAGATTTAAATTAAATCAATGCAATGATCTAAGTTTTGAAAAGGTTCTCTGTTTGATCTCATAGGTTATTGTGAGCACGTGCGTATATGTATGATACAGTCAGATTAATTGTAGTCCTAGTCAATGCATGGTACTGCGAGTAGGATAGAAGTATTATTATAATGGGACACATGCACGAGGAGATGAAGAATTACTAAAATGTGATTAGCTTATTTTGTACCAATCTTGTTATGAAGTAATCCAAGTCAGTAAATCAGACACCCAATTTATTCACCAAGCTAGAGTAATCAACACCTGAAGTTATACAGACCTTTTTATATCTGCACAATTGACAATCAAATTGAACAAAAAGGGCATTATATATGGGTCATGCACAATTTATGTGTTCCCAATCACGCCCGTTCTTAATGGATCTTCCAGTTTTAGCTATGCCCCGCCCATCTCTATCTAAGCTCCATCCACACATCGCTCATGTTGAGATCCATCTCTGAATTCCCTGACTATCAATTTTCAGAAACGTATACAGGTTAGTTGTTGAACATTTTGAAACTAATTTGACTAGGTGCTGTTGCTGCCTACGCATGTTTATTAAGTAGCAAAAACATAATATGTACAACGTGTAAGACTATTAAGCATGAAAGACGGGCTTAATCGAATCCTTCATGAAGTTAATAATTATGTCAGCATACACGTCGCGTGGTTGATTATGACATCATATAATTTACAGAGGAAATGGATTCATGAATTCCTCAACAAAGTACAGTACATCCATAATCATAGTATGCAGCAGTGCTGATACAATTTACCTTTCCAGAGTATCCATCCATCATCTGACATCATATGACGTCATAATCAGCTCAGCACAAGTATGATGACGTCACAATCATTGCACCACAAAGGGTTCCATATAGAATGTCATCAAATCTCAAAGAGGCTGGCATGTATAAATTGTATGTCTTTGTAACTCTTTGCTATTTAATAAACATGCTGTTGAATATTTTGAAACTAATTTAACTGGTCGCTGCTGCTGCCTTAGGCAGCAACAGCACCTGGTCAAATTAGTTTCAAAATATTCAGCAGTTTACCTGTGTAGTTTTTTGGCAATTGAAAGTCAGGGTGTTCAGAGATCGATCGATCCCAACATGCACGAGGTGTGGGTGGAGCTTACATAGAGATGGGCGGGGGCATAACTAAAACAGGAAAGGTCCATTCCATTTGATTACTTTCTGTTGTGTCAGCGTAAGAAGATAGAGTACTATTAATGATTTAACACATTTCTAAAACAATAAAATGTACTGTTGAACATTTTGGACTTAATTTTTTGGATGGGAAGCCATTGCTGCCTATACCAGAAATGGTTTCCATTCATATTAAAACCAAAATATTTAACAAAACATTTCTTACATCATGTTCAAAATTGTAATAACAAAACATTGTTCTTAGTTATGCTATGGAAACGGGTTAGGTGCTATATTGTAGAGTCAAATATGCTTATCGTGGAGATTATAGGACATTTCTAATAATAATAATAATAATAATAATAAGTTACTGTATTCTGCGGTTGTAGTAGTAGAAACATCCTACAGCGTCAATCAGTCCTTCCTTGCTTTTGCCCACTGTGTCTTGTCCTCAGCCGAAATCCCTAGCTTCCTCAGGTCAATTCTTGACTTGAGTGTACCGAGTCCTGCTTTCTTGAAGTCATCTCTTAGCATGCTTAGGAGATTTATGCAATGACGTCCTCTCCTGGCTTTGTATTTGCTGACTCCGCGTAGTGCGAATTCCAAGGCTCTCTGTGCTGGTGTCTCTTCTGCCATCCTTAACACATGGCCAAACATGGACCATCTTTGCTGGGCGACTTACAGACAGCGGTGGCATATTACACATCTTGTATAGTGACATTTCTAATGTCGTGGCTTAAAGAATTTTTCTGCCATTACAAGCAACATGTATATCTCTCGGAATTTACATTTGTCATCAGAAAATTGTTTAACTCTTTGAACCCAGATTCTCAATTGTATCAAAATCATATGTGTAGCATAAAGAGCTATTTTAAACTAATTTGACAGGAGCAGGTGCACACAAATTTGGTTTAACATATTCAACAGAATTGTTATGAAACAGCAAAGTAACTTTTGATTTATTTGGCCTTTCGAGTTAGAAAGGCTAAAGTAGCTCAAACATTATATTTAGCAGGTAGCCATATATCCATGTCTGACCACTTTATTTCCACAGGCTAACCAATCCTGAAATCGAAACCTTTTGTAGAGAAAATAATATGCCTTTTGATGCCAGCTCTCTTATGGAATATTATCAAACTAGGTATGCATATTATTATTATTATTATTATTATTATCATCGTCGTGGGTGTCATCATCGTTGTAACTGATGGTATCGCCACCATCATCGCCATCATCATTATCATCATCACTGTTGTTGTTTTTGTTGTTGTTGTTGATGTTGTTCTTCTTCTTTTTCTTCCTTTTCTTCTTCTTGTACTTTTTGTTGTTCTTGGTGTTGTTGTTGTTGCAGTGTTTCATATTTTGAAACTAATTTGCCACAGGGAGAAACAGCTCTTAGTCAAACTGGTTTCAGACTATTCATCACAATATTCGTTATAGCATGCATTTTTTATTTCTCATCTTTAATGTTTACAGGTTATGTACTCGTTTAATAAAACCAAAGTAGTTAGTCAACAACAAATGATTACAATATAAACGCACACTTATGACATAATAAGACCAAAATAGTATACACTTCTGTGTCCATTTCATGTGTATGACATCAGGTTTACAAAACCTATATTGACCACCAAAATTGCACACTAAGAACATTTGCTCACGTAATGTGGCATCTTATAGCATTTGGGGCAAAATAATGAATGTTCAGTAATACTTAAAGGATCTAAAGAAATACTATATTTGGCCAAAATAGATCTCCATCATAGACATGATTGACTGCATTTTAGTTAACCATCTAAGACTCATATACCAAAAACAACAAAATTCTCAGGATGTAAGCCATATTATGTTGAATAGTTAGATACTAATTTGACTATCGCAGGCATATTAATTGGTAAAGGGTTAAAATTGTGTATGGGCATTGGCAGTTAGGACAAGTAGTAACAGATCAAAGGTCAAGGTCAATGCTCATCACTGCTTGAATCTGAGTGTTCCTCAGATATATTTATGATTTTAGTAAATAGGAGATTGAGTTCAATTTTATGCACAAATCTGAAATCCTTCTGTGGTATTTTGTGTAATCTATGCGACCATCTTTCTCTAATTCAAGGCTAAGTTCATGGTTATCAGAGATTGGAACATATATAGAGAATCTGGAACGAGGTTACTTTTCATATCACTATTACGGACAGAGTTGAAAATTACCAATTTGCACGATCTTTAGCGAGTGCAAAATTGATAATTTTCCATGAGGTTCATAATAGTGATATGAAAAGTGACTGAGTTTGAGATTTTATTTATCATATAAACTGTAATTTTGAAATATTTGCCATAGTTGCTGATGTGACATTTATCTGATTTTTCATTGTTGATTTTCGTGAAATCGATACTGCCGCTGTGATGCACCACTACTTGATAACAGATACTGAATGTGCAGCAAAATATAGGGACAAACACAAAATCTGGTGTTGTTAGCCGTTAAATAGTATTTTAACTGGTCATTGAAAATTATAGCCACGGCCATCAATCGCTACTTAGCTGCCGACTGATAAACTGTCAAACGATGACATTTTGTGATGACGTTTCATGAATGACAAATCATAGTAAACAAATCGTAGTAAAACTGTACTGTGTAGTAATCCTTACGCGTCACGCTCACATCAATCGATGTTTTTATTGGTCGATTTAAATTGATTGCGCACCCACAGCCAATGAAAATACTCCATTGAATATGGCACGTGTGCTCATATCGAAAAATATGGAACGGGCTAGAAGGCTTGTTTA
The DNA here is from genome assembly GCA_034401795.1 of Chaetoderma sp. LZ-2023a. Classification (NCBI taxonomy): domain Eukaryota; kingdom Metazoa; phylum Mollusca; class Caudofoveata; order Chaetodermatida; family Chaetodermatidae; genus Chaetoderma; species Chaetoderma sp. LZ-2023a. Next base: position 52,437,466 of record CM067367.1, read on the forward strand.
TATGATAAACATATTTTCATTCATGATATGTACACAGACATACAGATATACACACACACACACGCACACACACACACACGCACGCACGCATGCACACACAGACATTAGCGTAGTGGCCTGCAGTGAAATGAGACCTTAGCTCACATTATGGATTCGAAGTTGAATTTAGATTTTACATCCACAATTCATTAAGATGCACATAGCATGTGTATACTGAAGTATAGTCTCGACCTGTTATAGCTTCAAACTAGAATTCAACTATCTTAAGAGATAAATAACTTAATCCTAATCCCCAGGTTACTCAAAGTTGTTCGGAAAGTATCTGCACAGCGCACAGGCGGCACCCGCCCTGTTGTTTGGCAAGATGTAATTGATCATATTTTGAAGGTATTTCACAAACACATGCCAATACACACGCATGCACGCACGTACATGCGCACAAGACAATGGTGGAGGTGGTACACTGAGAAACTATGGATGTTACAAGCTGGCATTTATTTGAATTTGTACTTTCATATAAAATGGCAAAGTGACCACTTGGAATTTGTAACATCTATTTCATCCCAATATATAAACAACATGGAAAAGAAATCCACATCTTTAATTGTGTCAAATAGCATTGAGTTGCTGATATTAATGCATTACATACTAATTAGGAGAGTTTCAAAATGGACCTTTCCAGCTTTAGATATGCCCCGCCCATCTCTAGCTAAGCTCCACCCACACTTCACTCATGTTGTGATTGATCGACCCCCTGACTATCAATTTCCAGAAAATTATACACGTAAGCTGTTAAATATTTTGAAACTAATTTGATTGGGCATGTTTATTAAATAGCAAAGATATACACTTCGTACAATATGTCAGACTATTAAGCATTTAAGATGGACTACATCGAGTCATCCATGCTGTAATTGATTATGACATCATCCTACACATCACGTAGTTGATTATGATGTCATATGATGGATGGATAAAGTGGAAAGGTCCATTGTTGAATTGACCAATGAGTATTGATGCCATTAAACACAATCATACAAATTCATGTGCAACAGTGTATAATAGATAAAGTTAAGAGACAAAAGAAATGTGTTGTTTATCTCTAGGAAGGTGTGCTGGTAGATCATCCATTCTCTTATTCCAGTTGGCGACCTCATGCCAACACCACATGATGGGTACCCACCTCAATGGTTAAGTTCCACAATGAACAAAAATCCTACTGCCCTACATTATCCATCCTTAGTCAGGCCCCCCCCCCCATGTATATTCTCCGCATTTGCATTTGCATTGTCTGTGGACAATGGAGGTATCAATTTCTAACTATTCATTTATGCCATTACTCCAGTGACTTAATGTTTTGAATCCTAAATTCTCAACGCTAAATTCGAAGGTAACTATATAGTTAAGCTGTTGAATATTTTGACACTAATTTTACTGGATTATGTTGCTGCCCAGGGCAGCAATATCTCCCAGTCAAATTGTTTTCGATATGTTCAACCAAATGTTTATTAAATTGTAAATTTATGAAAAACCTATGTTTTGTACACATTGGTAACAGACTCGTTTGAAGAAGCTATATCATTTTGATTGTGATGTCAGCTAACAGGTGACGTATTTGATTATGACATCATATACTTGACTGATAGATCAGATCTGTATTTCACCTGTTGTCTCTCTTCACACAGCTCGATCATGATACAGTCATCCATGTGTGGAAGGGTGGCATGAATGACGTAGAACGGGCCATCAACATGGGACATCATGTTATATACTCGACATGCTGGTATCTCGATCAAATCAAGTATGGGGTGCACTGGGCATCATATTACAGATGTGACCCAGCTGACAGTAACCAAGGCAAGTTGAGCTTCTCAAGCCTTATTGACAATTCACCTTTCCAGAGTGTCCACCCATCATCTGACCTTGTATGACGTCATAATCAGCCCAGCTCATGTATGATGACGTCACAATCATTACGTCACAAAGGGTTCCATATAGACCATCACCAAATCTCAAATACTCCGACACGTATGAATTGCATGTCTTTGTAATTCTTTGCTATTTAATAAACATGCTGTTGAATATTTTGAAACTAATTTGACTCGGCAGTGTTGCTGCCATATGCAGCAACAGCACCCAGTCAAATTAGTTACAAAATATTCAACAGCTTCCCTGTATAGTTTTCAGGAAATTGATAGTTTGGGTATTCGGGGATCAATCAATCCCAACATGGCGAGGTGTGGGTGGAGCTTAGCTAGTGATGGGCGAGGCATAGCTAAAAATGGAAACGTCCATTAGATACTACCACCAATGTGTTATCTGGGGCTAAGTTATACTCCATCCCTGTCAGACCATCACTCTGGTTTAAACAATATCCAAGTCAAACAGTTAAACCTGTTTATAGCAAACACATTATGCTGGGGGTTAGGGTGAGGGGGCCGCAAGTGATGGTTCTTTAACCTTATAACCATTGAATTTACTCAAGAAAATTTCAATTTTGTCATAGAAGATGTCCATTTGCAGGCCAAGAGAAAACTATTTTTGAAAATTTAGCCAGTCATTCCAGTGGTAAAATTTCAAAAATAGTCTTCTCTTGGTCTGCAAAATTTCTCAAGACCACTGTAGAAGCTGTTTTTGTGTTAAATGGCTAAGTCTGGTCGTAATAAAATGGACAGTCTTACGAAACGCCCATCATTTGGCTGCACATCCATGCATCTACCATAGCAATTAAGGAGTTGTATTAAGTAACCACCTTTCTCCTTCGATCAATACTCACCATTCTGTTACTTCTGATATACAGCTGCTCTAGGATTATAGACTTAGAAAGCTTTACCGACTCCTGGGAACCGGGTACTCGGCTCCCAACTGCCGAGTACCCGTTTACCATAGAGCTCATTCTTGTTTGCATAGCAACAAGAGCAATACATGCTTTCTGCATTAAGGATTTTAGTGGTTTTTAAATAAAATCTAAGTCTTTAATCTGTGATAGTTTGTGTGAAAGGATTAACTAAGGACTATGGAGAATACCGCCCAAGATAACCAGGTTGTATTGTTCTTTATTATCCATAGTTAAAAGACTTAGGTCTCTAAATTTCATTGTGTCGCATGTTCCAATTTCTGACCCCATAGAATCTGGGACGTGTGCTAACAACGATATATGCCAGACGATCGCCTTCTTTAACCCCCAACAAGCGATCGGCAGATATGAAAATAGGTGTTTGCTACGGTATTTCTAACACGAATATCGGCTGACGTCGTTCTCCGTGGAATCCGAGCGGGTGACGTCACACCCGGTCGCTCGGATGTTTATGTGAAGAAAAATTTTCCATTAATTCGCGCATCTTATTCTGGGTGCTGCGTACTAAAAATGGTACCGGAAACTTTAGAATGATCAAGTTTACGTGCGATCACGATCGGTTTGCAATGATCGGTGGTTTCAAAATTCTTGAGTAGATGCGTGGTCTGCGGTTTTACCGTGTGATACAGCAGTTTGTTATACATTTTGTTGTTTTCTTCACATATCGTGCTGCTTTCGTTAGGAGTATAATTTATATTGATTAGTAAATATACCCCGAATGCTATGCGATATGATTCCTGGAGCCGTTACACATCCTGGAGGATCTATTATGGGTGTGTTTGTGCCCGCCGCGTTCTTGTCGTCATAATCAATGCGATCGTTGTTGTAACGTGGCGGGGTGGGGTGCGGGGAGGTTACGGTTAATTTATGAGTCAAAATTATTTGAAAATTAATTGTCTGCCTTCCATCCGGGTCTCGTTCCGCTTGTTTATTGTAGGTTTGTGCTTATTTTATAGGCCAAGCCAGCCCCGCCATCATGTGACGACTGCCATAAGTTTGTCCGTGTAATGTTCAAGGACCATGTCTGTTTTAGGTGTTCCCTGTGTAATATAGATTATAGGGGTAATGTTTGTGCAGTGTGGTCCGTCGAAATGATGGTTACGTTCCTTGCCCAGAAGGACTTGGCTGGGTCTGACGTGGGGTCAGGCGGTCCGAGAGGAAATCGTGGAGCGCCCGGTTCGGCCGGTGGGGGTGCTCCACGTCCCCAGCTGGAGGTGGCGGAGATGGCACCGCCGGCGTGGTTTGGTCCGGCTATGCAGGATTTTCTGCATAGCGTTCTGCCCACACTGGTGTCGTCCCTGCTACCAAAGGTTGGGGGGCAGTTTCTCCCCATGCCTGGTACGGATCCTGTCCTCGGACAGGATTCTGGACTGGTTACCGAGGGGGCCGTCTCGTACGGCCCCCTGGCAGGCACGTCTGGCTTCGGCCAGATGGGTTCTGTCTCTCTGCGGCCACCTCCGGGTGGTCCAGTAGCGGTGGCCGGTCCGTCAGGTGTGGGAGCCGTCCGGCAGGACGGCTCCACGGTTGACTCGTCTAGTGACAGCTCTTCGGAGTCTGAAGACGAGGAGGCCGAGGAGGAGAGGTTGCTGCGGCCCGTGAAGCCGCAGGTGGAGAATATGGAGGTGGATTCCATCCTGGACGGAACCGGCCTCCATTTGTCTGGTTTGGCGCAAGCCCGGTCAGCGGCTCCACCTGCGGCTGAGGCCAATCCGTTACCTTGCACCGGTTCCGGGCGGCTTGGTTTGTCACCAGCCGTCATGGGAACGGGTGTTCCGGGCCAGGCGTGGTACTCACCTATCTCGCCTGGTCCGGCAGCCGACGTGGGGTGCCATTGGCGCCCGTGTCCGGCTATGGTTCCGCGACTGTTACGGGTCCGTACGGTTTTCCGTGCGGACCTACCCCATGGACCGGAGTGTTTCATGGGGTGGCGGTGGAACCGTGTGGTAGCGGAGTGCCTGGCGTGTCAGCCGTGGCTCCTTGCCGGGAGGCCGTGGCTGGTAGACCCGTGAGCATGTCAACGGGTGACGTGTTTGCGGGGGTGTCTTCGTCGGAGGTAGATTGGTCAGATGCTCTGGCGTGGCTAGCCAGGGTTGACCCGTCTGTGGTTTCAGCCACGGCCGATGAAGATGCGCCCCATCCGTCGGTTGCGTCGATTAGGACGGGGATTTTGCCCGCGGCCCGGATCCAGTCAGTGGGGCTGGATCCACGGTTCATAGATTTGTTGGATGCTATTTATAGCAAACAACTAATGACCAAGGGTCAGCTCCCTGCGGCCTCCAGGGAGGTGCGGGCAAGATGTCGTATTCCGCGGGGGGAATACGACAGGTATGGTGTAGTCCCGTCGGTCACGGAGGATGACCGATGGGTACTGGGAGTCCAGAGTGCCGGGTCGGGTGGCCCCGGTCCGGCACTAGTGGATAAGTCCCAAGTACACCAGGAAGAAGTCCTGTCCCTATGCGATGAGGGTGTGAGGGCAGCGATGAGCGCTGTCAATCATTCTTATCGTCTCCTTCAGTCGGTGTGGGCTGAAGCGGGGGCAGGCCACCCTGTGCCACCTGTGGCGCTTTCATGTGTTAATGACGGCTTGGTGCTGTCAATGGACGCATTGGCAAGGGTGCAAGCGAGAGTGACGAAGTCCAGGAGGCAAATGGTCATTGACCATATGCGTCCGGCTACGGCAGTCAGGGAGCGTCTTCTTGGGACGCCCCTGACAGGGCCTAGCATCTTCGGTGGCCAAGCGCGGGCCATCTTAGAGGATACCGCCAGTATCATGCAGAATCGGTTAGCGGTAAACCTACAGCTAGAGCTAGTGCGGCAAGCGCACGCACTAGGGGCTGTGGGGAAACCGCTAACGGGACAGCCTTCAAAGAAGCAGAAGAAGCATAAGAGCAAGGCGAAAGCCAGGCCTGTTGCGACTTCTGCTTCAGCTGGGTTCTCGGAGCCGCCGCCGGCGAAGAAGCCCAGGAAGGTTGTAGAGGCGCCTACCCTCCCCAATGTTGCTCCTGACCGCCCTAGGGGCGGGAAGGGCAAGGGGAAGGGTAAGGGTAAGGCCTCAAAGGGCGGACAGAAGGGGCCGAAGCGTACCTGAGGGTACGCAAGCTCCCTTCATATCCGCCTGGACCGCGCCTGTGCGACAGGAACAGCGGTGTCAGTTATACCCGTCGTGCCTAGAACGAAATGGTTCTCACTCTCTCTCGTTAAGAAAGAGGGGGGGGGGGGGGGCGGACTGCGAGCCGGACAACCCCGTTAGACGTCGAGGCGTCTATGGTGGGTGGAAGGCTCATGTGTTTCGTCGAGGCCTGGCGAGGTGTGACGTCAGACAGTCTGGTCCTGGGATGGTTATCCCAGGGTTACATGCCGGAGTGGTGGGACTTTCCACCACAAAATCTGTCTTTGGCACTTGTCTGGACACCCGTACCAAGGGAGCCAGACAAGTTAGAAGCCGTTCAAAAGGAAGTGTCGGGTTTGCTTCTGAAGGGAGCAATAAAACCAGCAAACCGGAACACTCCAGGCTTCTATTCAAACATGTTCCTTGTCCCCAAGAGCACAGGGGGATGGAGACCCATACTCAATCTCGGGCCATTAAATTGGTTTATCCATACGCCTCGGTTCCAGATGGAAACGCCGAGGTCGGTAATGGTGGGATTGAGGAAAGGAATGTGGTGTGTATCGATCGATCTGAAAGATGCATATTTCCACATTCCGATGAATCGGAGTTGGCACAGGTTTCTGAGATTTGCGTTTCAGAATCAAGTATGGGAGTTTACAGTTCTCCCGTTTGGCCTGTCGACAGCTCCGAGGGTTTTCACAAGAGTGGTCCTTGCGGTGTCAGCGTTTCTCAGAAAAGAGAACGTGGCGCTACACACCTACATAGACGACTGGCTGCTCACGGCAGACTCAGCAGCCAGGTTGAACGTGGATACTGCTCTGACTCTGAAGTTACTTTCAGATCTAGGCTGGATAGTCAACGAGGAGAAATCCGAGTTGACGCCCACTCAACATTTCGTTTATTTGAGGATGCGATTCGACCTCGAGGAGGGCAGGGTTTACCCGTCGGAGCCCAGAGTGGTGTCTCTGTTTGCCATCCTCAGGAGTTTTCGAGTGGGAAACCACATTCAGGCGAGGCGGTTCCTTCAGATGCTGGGCATGATGGTCTCCATGGAGCAGGTTATCCCGTACGCTGCTCTAATGCGAAGGCCTATCCAGTTGTATCTGATGTCTCTGTGGAAACAGAGAACAGAACCCCTGTCAAAACTGGTGCCAGTTTTGGAGCCGATAATATCGCATCTTCTATGGTGGAAACAGCGTCAGAATCTCCTATTAGGGGTTTCGCTGCACCTACCCCACCCCCAGCTGTCCGTCTCCACGGATGCATCGCTGGAGGGGTGGGGTGCCTGCCTGGGAGAACACTAGGTCTCGGGCACATGGACTCTCCCAGAGAGTCAGCTGCATATCAATCTGTTGGAAATGATGGCAGTGGAACTGGCATTGGAAGAGTTCCTTCCGATGATCAGGGGCAAGGTGATATTGATACGGTCGGACAATTCGACAGTAGTATCATATATAAATCGCCAAGGCGGGACCAGGTCGCCCACTCTGTGCATCAGGGTGTGGCACTTGATTCAATGGTGCAGGAATTACTCGGTTGTTTTGAAAGCAGCTCATATTCCTGGCCGATTGAACATTCTGGCGGATGCTTTGTCTCGCAGACAGAGAATCTTGCCAACAGAATGGTCCCTCAACCCTCCGGTTCTGCGACGGATCTTCGAGCATTGGGGCAAACCGAACGTGGACTTGTTCGCCACAAAGGAAAATGCTCAAATCATGACATATGTCTCGCCGATTCCAGATCCAAATGCCGTCGATACAGACGCTCTGGCGATAAGCTGGAGAGGGATGCACGCTTACGCGTACCCACCCACCATTCTTCTACCGAAGGTATTGGTGAAGGTCAGGGAGGAGCCGTGTCTGGTCCTGCTAATAGCACCGTATTGGCCGAGCAGGGCGTGGTTCACGGATCTTCTAGATCTGCTGGTGGAAAATCCTGTGCAGTTGCCCGAGATTCCGAACATAATCTCCCAGGCCAAGGGACGCTTCCTACACGAGCGTCCCGAAATGTTCAAATTGACTGCGTGGATGTTGTCAAACAACGTTCCATGTCGGAAGGCTTTTCTCGACAGGCTGCTGATTTCATCGCGGCTGCGAGAAGGAGGTCGACCTTCAAGTCATATAACAAGGTTAACAGATTTGCAGACTGGTGTGAAGAAAAGGGTATTGATACCTTTCAATCCACTATTCAGCAAATAGCAGACTTTCTCTGTGAGCTGTTCTTTGCAGGACTAGCTCCCGTCACAGTTGCTGGATACAAGTCAGCTTTGGCATCAGTTATCCCTTGTCTAGCCAACAGGGATAGTCCAGAGGTGGCCCAGTTAAATGTGATGTTGAAGGGAATGAGCAATCTCCGCCCGAGACAACCGGTAGTCATTCCAGCCTGGAGTCTATCTTTAGTGCTTAATGTACTGGCCAAGCACCCTTTCGAACCGTTGCTTTCGGCTAGTCTAAAGCATTTGACTCTAAAGGCGGTCTTTCTATTGGCAGCTTCCTCAGCTAGAAGGCGCAGTGAGATCCATGCGCTTTCGGCAGAGAGGAACCGATTTATTGTTTCTGGAGAAGGTCTGCGTCTTCTGCCAAGAGCAGAGTTTATGTCAAAGAACCAATCTTTGAGATATCCCGGCAAACCGATCATTATACCGAAGTTAACTAGGTTTGATCGTGATGCCAGTGTCTGGTGCCCGGTCCGTGCTTTGACTAAGTACAAGAAATGGACTGACTCGTTACGGTCGAACGATAGACATCTGTGGATCTGCCATAAAAAGCCTTATGGCGCGCATCCATGGATACTATCTCTCGTTGGGTGGTCGAATGCATTCAGACTACTCACGAGATGGCGACTGGGCACCAGGTGCAGGGCGTAAGGGCACACGATGTTAGAGGAATAGCCGCCTCGACCGCCCTTTACAATGGTGTTCCGTTAGAGGACATCATGGCCATTGCACAATGGCACTGTGAGTCCTCATTTACGGATTACTATATGAGGGATGTGTCAGACTCAGCCAATCCACTCGCTTTAGCTGTTTTGAAACGATAGTTAGTGACCACACTGCTTTTCCCCTTTTTCACTTTGGTAAGAAAAGAACCTAAAGCAGGCATGGTCAGGCGAGAGGATGTCAACCAGATTGTGTCACTGATGGCCGAACCGGTGAATGGTTGGAGGCGGTACGTCTGAAGTCCTGTTATCATAAGGTAATTCAATAAGTGAGAGTTTTTTGTATTATGTATATGTATCATGTTCATTCATCTTATATATTCATGCTCATTCCCAGGCTAATACAGGCAATATGCAGGGAGTAGTTAACCCTCTTGGCATATTGGTGTTTTCAGGCGAGATACATGTTCATTAGTTCTCTCCCTTTTCTTAGGAGGAAAAATGGGGGGGGGGGGGGGCGGCTGTGACGCGAATGTGATTCGGTTCCGTGAACTTGACGGTCCTTTTAGGTCTCCGTTAGTCAAGTTTGAAGTCTAAAATCTTTCTCCAAGGGGCAAAATTAGCATGTATGGCTTGCCCCTTCCCACCAGGTTACTGATCAAATCTGGTGTATATCAGAAGTAACAGAATGGTGAGTATTGATCGAAGGAGAATGCAGGAAATGTCAATTTCCCTTTCTCCGAGATCTAACAATACTCACCATTCTGTTACGGACCCAGCCTCCCAGCCCCACGGAGGCAAGCCATAGTTTTCTCTTGTTTGGTGGCTATGCAAACAATATGAGCTCTATGGTAATTGGGTACTCGGCAGTTGGGAGCCGAGTACCCGGTTCCCAGGAGTCGGTAAAGCTTTCTAAGTCTATAATCCTAGAGCCGCTGTCAAGGCCAGCTGTATATCAGAAGTAACAGAATGGTGAGTATTGTTAGATCTCGGAGAAAGGGAAATTGACATTTCCTGCAGTCTTAGCTAACCATTTATGATCGTCCATTATAGACATAGCTGAGTATGTGTATGTGTGCTGGTATGTCCACATGCATGTGTGCAAATGCTTGTGTATTTGCCCGAGTGTGAGATACGTGTACGTATATATGTACCTGTGTGGTACATGGCGTATGTATATTTTTGGGATGTGCACATGCATACAAGTAGGTGTGCATTCATGCCTGGGTGTGTGCGTGCGTGCATATGTTTTTGATTGATATCCTAATATTAAATAGCCTAGAACATGCTTTCAAGTTTTGATTAAATTATTTGGTAAACTGAAAATGCACATTATTGCATTTTCAATAAGTTATGGTGAAGTTACGCAAAGCCATCGCTGGAGATAACGATCATTTTAAATTTATCATTCATAGTACCTCAGAATTTAGGAGTAGGCTTAAGAGATAAGTTAGATATTGTCCACATGTGTTTAATTAATGTAAGATAAAATTTAATTTGAGTATGTTCCAATTAAGAATTTAATTTAATAGGTGAATCCAGTCTATCTATCAATCATATGACCTCATAATCAGCCATGTTACATGTAGGCTGGCATCATAGTTAATTATATCATGAATGGCATAATTAAGTCTGTCATAAACGCTTAACTGTTCATGCAATTAGTTTCAAAATATTCAACAGCTTACCTGTATAGCTTTCTGAGATTTCATTGAGATTCAGTGAGTGAAGGGATCGATCAATCCCAACACGGGTAAAATGTGTAGCTTAGCTATAAGTGGGTGGGGCATAGCTAAACCTAGGTTCCTCTATTGATTCAAGTCGAAGTAACAGCTTTGACGAAATAACATCTAACTGTTAAACTTGTCGTTTGGTAAGATATTATTTTGTCACATTTTAGGTTATCACATTGATGAAAGCAAGGTGTTGGGTGGCGAGGTCGCTCTCTGGGCTGAGTATATTGACAACGAAAATCTGATGACGACATTATGGTAATTAATAATAATAATAATAATAATAATAATAATATCTTGCTTCCACTTCCTCTTTGTGGTTTTCTTTGTTTTCTTCTACTTCATCTTCTTCATAAAAGTCATCTTCACTAATAGTAATTCATGAACCATAGAGGGGGTGAGCGTGATGTGGCGATGATAGGCAAACTTCATGCTGGACAACAGTAAGTTCTATGTGAAGTAGCCTAAGAGATTTTTGTCTCACGTGTGAAACAGAAGCGAGACACAATATCACTTTTCTAGCACTGCTGACAGCAGCGATGGTGACAATGGTGACAGGGGTGCTGACAATGTTGTTTTCTGCTTTAGCAAATAGATTGGCTTAATATTTGGTTAAGCGTAATGGAACTAAAGATGGGAGTTGTTATCTGCATGGTGATATTGAGGTCAAAGGTCAAGGTCACCATAACCTTGGTTCCTAAATATGTCTTCAAAGTTAAGGTTTGTGTAGAAAAAAATCTTTCAGCATGTATTTGATTGAGCAGAATGGAACACATCTTGAATACATTGGTGGCTATGAGATTAGAAATCTGAATGATAATAGTGGGGGCATAGTGCTAAAGGTCAATGTAACTGTGACCTTGGTATAATGCTCTGACATTTTCACATTTTATGAGACTTCTAGATTCAAGATTCTGTATTTCCATACAGGTAAATAATTTAACAGTTCAATACATGCATCCACCAAAGGCAAGGCCTATGATGCGGTGGACCCTTGACATATAACATAAATTTATAATATTATGTTTATACATATAACATTTATATACATGTACATGGATATTTTATATTACAAATGACATAGAGTACGATACAATACAAGTATGAATTATGTTTACATTTAAACAAATTACGTGTGGAGACATGACTTATGACAGAACATTTTACATAAAAGGGGGGTGTGGCGTGTTGGGGGTGGGAGAGGGGAGGTGGAGGGAGTGGAGTGACCATCTTTCAGAGTATTATTACTATTCAGTGAAATTACGATTATTGTACTCATTATCTCCGTTACATTTCTCATCATTATTATTATGTATACTCATGCTGAATAATAATGATAGCAACAACATCAACATTATTATTATTGTTATTATTATTATTATTATTATTATTATTATTATTATTATTATTAGTGGTTAAACCTTTAACCATTAAGAATTCAGTATCTTAATTTCAGTCAGGTGCACAGAGAACAGTGAAATCATTGAGTATTTTGCAACCGATTCAATTGTAGTCTGTTACTGTCACAGGCAGCAACAGTGGCAGTTCAAATTTGTCCCAAAATAGCCAACAGAACATTCATTACATTACAGGAAATTAGTCCTTTTTTGGTCATTAAGGGTTTCTGGTGTGTTTTTTAGTAATCTGGCTTCTAGTACCTCTAAATAATTTTGGTCTTTATGTACTTTTTGAATGACTGTTGTAAGAATTTGCGCACGTGTGTCTGCATCTGTGTTATTTCATAATTGTATTGCTTGATGGGATGGTGTGCATGTAGCTGCCTCTGTTCGGTGATATGCGACATGTAGGTTAGAACTTGTTATTGTGTTGTGAGTATGTATGTCTGTATTGGGTGTAAAAATATCGGATAATGATGTGGGTAAGCTGTCATTGTGGTAGTCTTAAAATAGTAAATAATTGGACCTTTCCAATGGCTTCAAGTTTTAGGTTTGTTTGTTTTAAAGGTATTTTGGCTCTTTGCTGCTTGTGAGAATAGTTTAACAGATTGCTTTTGTAGTGATTTTAGGTTTTTTAAATTTAGTTTGATGTGTGTTGCTCCAGATAGCAGACTAATTTTTTATTTCCCGAGATAGATCCATTAAATTGCACACATTGTGTCGTATCAGTCAAGTACTTTTGAATCCAATCCAAAGCGATGGCTCTTATGCCATAATGTGAGTTTTTAAAATAACATTGCATAGTCAACGGTGTCAAATGCTTTGGAAAGATCCAAGAACATACCTAGCATATGTTCTTTTTTTCTAGCGACTTAAGAGATTTTCACTATCATGTCCACAATGGCAAGCATGGTGAAGTGTTTTTCTCTGAAACCATACTGAGATTGGTAGATGATTGAATTTTTGTTTAAGTAGTTAAAGATTCTATTATAGTATAACCCTTCCAGAAGTTTTGAGAAAAGCGGGAGCACTGAGACGAGTCTATAGTTAGTAAAGTCAGATGGATCTTTAGCTTTATAAATAGGTGATACACATGCTAGTTTTAAACGAGATGGGAATACACCCTTAAACTGTGATGTTTCTGAGTTACTCTTTTGTTTATTTAATAGTGACTTAAATTAATTTCCATATTTCCTTTATGTTATTTTTTTGTTCATCAAATTTATAATGGTAATAATTTATTTTAGCCATCCTAATAATTTGGTTCAGTTTATTTCTATATTTTTTAAACAGGTTTCAGAGAGTATAAATTCCTGTGATGTATTTAAAGTAAATGGATTTATTAGAATGCTGGGGCCTAAAATGTTTAGTAAAAATTCAGTGTTGTTGTCGTGGTGATTGAATGGGAATAAGGTTTTGTTGCAACTAATACATCACCATGGCTCGTCGTTATTTTCTAATAATTCATAATCTGTAGTCGTTAGCTTTGAGCAAGTTCTATGCACCCAATCACCACAACAATCACACACTTGCTGATTTACTTTCACTGGTTTATTGCGAGATGAGCATGGGACTTTGGTGGGAATTTGGTGGGCATATGGAAGAGGGAGTGGAGTTGGGGGTGGGATATGGTTAATTAGCTATAGTAAATGCTGCAATGACAAATAAAGTCAACAGAAAATAGATGGCTGCTGAATAATTTCCTCAGTTGGCTGTATATTATATGAATTGTACGACTATTTGAAGGCTACATGTATAGACATTAAATGTATTACATGTACAGGACATTGATAAATGGGTGAATCAGATGGGCTAGACATGTTATGAGATGGGTCATGGATTGTATGTCATGCATGAGAAAAATTAATTAATAACATATCTATAGTTATAAATATATCTAGGCTTACCCTAAATCGCCACTTATCAATGTACAAATGATATCAGGGCTTTTCTCTTGGTGATAGACCATTTAGGGCTCATGTACTTCACTACTGCATCTGAAAGATCATGTTGAACGGAGATAATTTGGTATTGTTCTCTGGAATTTTTAAGGCGGATGACAGGAGAAAATTGTGAGCAGGGAAAGTCATTTGAAACAGAAGGAAATTATAGACAATTATAAATTAGTACATGCATGGTATTGAACATAAAGGTAGAGGTACGTCAAATATGGCAGTAATAAAAAAAAAAATTTTGAAACAGGATGGTAGTATAACTGAAACATTGGATAGGAGTAACATTGGTACATCATTCTACATTGTACCTAAAATATTAAATTTAAAAAAAAATATATATATATATATATATATACACCTGTGCAAAAGTTAAGCACCACCCTATTTTTACGCACATGCGAGGGTATATTCATGTGCTATGAAGAAAGCAATAGCATAAACATTTATGTACCCATCCATCTTAGTGCAAGAGGTAATAATGCAACTAGAGGAATGCTGATTATGATGGTGGGGAAACACTGTATGTTTTTGTTTGAACTTGAAAACGAGGCCTGAATATGGTTACGTTGACACAACTGACAACTATTGCCCTACAGTTGACACACGTGGCTAGATTGTCATTAATGGTGTCTGAAAACGAAGTTTAACATCTGTGCACGAGTTTGAGACTGTCATTATTAATACCGGGTATATCCACCTTGTGCCTGGATGACGGCCTGGACACGACGTCTCATGCTGGTCACCAACCGACTGATACGCCATTGTGGTATTCGTTGCCATTCAAGATGGAGTGCGTCTGTTAATTCCTGTAGGTTCTGCACAGGAGGATCCCTCCTTCTCACCATGTTTCCCAGAATGTCCCAGATATGCTCAATAGGGTTCATGTCAGGGCTCCTTGCTGGCCATGGTAGGGTTTCGATGGCACTCTGGCGGAGGTATTCATGCACAGCTCTAGCATGATGTGGTCGGGCGTTGTCATCCATGAATATAGGGTGGGTTCCAGGTGCATGATTTACAAAATGAGGGACCACAACTCTATCCAGTATGGAATCTTGATATCTTTGTCCATTTAGTGTTCCAGGTACAGTCAACAGATCCAGCTTACAATCAAATGAGATGCACCCCCATATCATAACGGAACCTCCACCAAATGGAACTTCTTCCATGATGTTACGTTGGTCGTACGCCGTGCGTCTGGACCTCCATACACGAGTTCGACCATCTGTGGCATGAAGCAGGAACCGACTTTCATCGGACCAGTGTACCCATCTCCAGGATCTCATGTTCCAGTGTCTTCTTTCGTTGCACCACCTCAGACTTTGTGGTGTGCAGTGAGGAGAGGACGTCTGACAGGTCTCCTAGCTTTCATGCCAGCAGCATACAGTCTCCTTTTGACGGTAGACATTGACACTCTATTGCGCGTTTCCCATTGCTGGCTGAGCACTCTGCTGTTGGTGAATGGAGATCTCCTAACAAGGCGTACTAGGGCTCGATCATCACGGGCAGTAGTCTTCTTCGGTCTTCCAGATCTAGGCCTGTCCTTCACCTCGTTAGTTTGCCCATGTTTTGCAATCAAACGACTGATTACAGTATGGTTAATGTTCAGCTGTCTGCCAATCTCTCTGCATGACATACCAGTGGTATGCATGCCTATGATTTGCCATTTCACACAATCACTTAACCTTCGTCTTGCCATAGCGGTTCACAATCAAGAGCTAATTCTCTCTGTACAAATAAACCACGGTCATGAACACAAAATTCCTAATCTTGTCGCCTAAATCTGTATGTAATGTTCTACACCTCAAACTGGACTTTTACATAACTGAACACGTGTGCTGTTTCCCGCCACGCATGGACATCAAGCGGCGTGAAGTCATGCATGCATGTGCATTTCGTACTTGGAATTATGTCAGCTAACGCGGGGACAAAAAGTATGGCAGCCCAGTTGTACCATCATGTTTCTACGTTCTATTGTTTTTGCTGGTGCTTAACTTTTGCACAGGTGTATATATATATATATATATATATATATATATATATATATATATATATATATATATATATATATATATATATATATATATATATGTGCATAATATCATTTAACATGTATAAACATTACTGAGAGATAAATCAAATGTATCAATTGAAAACAGGATTTAGGTAGATAGTGGCAGGTCAGATAAAAAGATACTAGTTAGGCGGGATAGGAGTAGTATATTTATATCATATTGCACTGAAACATGTATCCTGTGGCCACAACAATTAACCATTCAATGGCCGATCCAGCCAAAACCAGCCTCTACAGTGATCTTGATGAGTGTTCATTTGCAGGCCAGCAGAAGACAATTTCTGAAAATTCACAACTAGAATGACAGCAGGCATAACAATAGAGAGCAGACATGAAAGCCAAGCTTAAAACATGATATATATATATATATATATATATATATATATATATATATATATATATATATATATATATATATATATATATATATATATATATATATATATGCATATATCAGGATATTTTGAACATTTCGAATTTATATAACCCTGGGGCTGGTGAAAATTGATAAATTTGGAATTCTGTATGATGGGTTTTTGTAATTTCACCCTCTGATGACCAAGTTAGCCAAGAATGGTTTCTGAAGTGCCATTTAGCATGTTTAGGAATGCCCACTTGCAGGCCAAAAGAATAGTATCCTCCAAGTTTTTACTACTGGAATGTCTGGTTTGGTGATCTAGCGGATCATTGTATGTATGAACCTTTAAAAAGGTTTCTCCATGCTCCTACCTGGACACTCACTAGTTCAACAATTATATCATTGACTAATATTGACCACGAAATGGATAGCAAGATGTAATTAAAGCAGGACAATGCAAGGCAATAGACGGGTGTCAACGTGGGGTGGCTGAGCATACTTTAACCCTACCATCGATAGATTCCCAATATCTCAATTTCAAAATAATAATGCAGGAAGGCTGTTGAATATATTATAAGGTTAACATTAGTGGAAGCCGCCGCTGTGTTGGTCAGCATTGGATTCCAGTCATAGCAACCTCATAAGACCCAACAGAATATGCTAAGGATAGGGAACTTTTCTTATTTAGGGGTTTGACAGTGCATGGTTAACGCAAGGAAATTACGTAATTTACTTTAATTTAGGCGAGATTCTGGCAAAGCAAGATAAGAATAAACAAAAATAGAGTTAGCAGATATATGAAACAAAACAACAATGACAGACAGTAATAGTAAGTAAGCAGGCATTATGCAATGAAATTATAAAAAATAGTAGTTCAAGCATAGGCATTTTATATATATATATATATATATATATATATATATACAGCATAGGCATAGCAAGAGAGAGCAGACATCAAAGGCATGAGTTAGAAGCTATATGAAACAAAACAATAATGACAGACAATAATAGTAAATTAACATACATAGAGCAATGAAATTATTAAAACAAATAATAGTACAAGCATAGGGACATGTTATACATACACAACAGTATGCATAGCAAAACAAAAGCAGACAAAAAAGGCTAACAGGTAGCGTCAATTAAAACATGTATTTTGGGTTTAGCATGTGTTGACTTTCATGGGCAGGCATGTAGTCGTATCGACATCTCTTGCTATTGTACATCTCAGATGAATATATATTCATGCAAAAGTCACCTGATGATCACATAAAAAGATATGAGTATATGTTAAATAGGTGTGTTGTGCGTGAGTCGCTAACACTTGAATCCTTAGAATTCCATATCTCAATTTTAGGATAGCAGTACAGGAAAGCTGATGCACATTCTAAACAGACTGAACTGTAACCTGTTGCCATGGCAGCAAGCTCTCCCAGTCATCCCTACTGGATGTCAAGCTTTCAGTCACAACTAGTCCTGTATTCTTGAGGAGTTTTATGTTTTTGAAAATGTGGTCTCTTATTGTATGTTGTCAATTGAAAGATGATCGGCCTATGCAACACGCATCCAGACTGGCTCCTTGCTTGCTCTAGACGCTTCTGTCCAATGCGGTGGCCCTACATATGTCATTGGCATTTACTTTAACACCATGGTGACCAAGTTTGGAATTGATCGTTTGAACAACTATGTCTATATTGTCTGTATTTTCTCTATTGGTCTCGGGGATGCCATGAATAAGTAGGCAAGTTCGGCGGGAGTGTTGTTCTTGGGCATCTAGTTCAGATTCTAGCTTTTCCTTATCCTGCTGAAGGCTTACAATTTGATCTTTCATGAGTGAAATTTCATTTTTCATTTGTTCTAGGTCACTAGATAGGCTTTTGTAGACCTCTTGCTTGATTTCACGTACTATTGATTCGAACGGTGGCTTCAATAATTGTGGATTTGACCGTAAGCTTTCTGCCACACTAGAAGCAATAACATTATTAGATAACTTTTTAATGAAGTCCTTGTCATTTGTAATTATATTATACACACCGTCCTTAACTTCATCCAATTTGACCGGTTTTTTTATTACCCATAGTGGTGATTTAGAGTTACCCGTTTTTGCAACAGTTTGACCTCTTCTATCACATATATAGAAATGTTTAACTTGCAGATTTCATTTTTCACGTACTGACTACTATGTAGATATTATAAGCTCCGCTTATTAATTCATTTCCAGTCACATTATCATACACATATCCATCAATAACATTGACAAAGGAAGAGGGAAAAAATTCAGACAGCCATTCTTCTTCTTCTTCTTCTTACTTTGACTTCTCAACCTTATATTTCAGAATCTGTTAATCCTGCTGGAACTAACTGAGATACATAGTTGAATATGCTGCTGGAATCTCCATTATGCCATTTAGGTCACACGTTCAAAGGTCTTTGATGGTTATTGGTAATGAGGACTGGTGCAGCATTTAACTGTGGGGGAGGTGATGTCTTACATTCCCTTACATTTCCCTTCCTTTCCCTCCCTTCCTCCCTCGCTCCCTCCCTCCCTTCCCTTCTTACCTCCCTCCCTCCCTCCCTCTCTCAATCACTTCTTCTGCCTCAAGACTTAGCCTGAAGATGGTTCTACTGTAAATGAATTGGATAATGCACCCCATCTAGTGATGTCAAGGACAAGGTACGTCTTGTGGGCCCAGATGATAGTGGAGATTGTTTTACCTAGTTCTGTAAGAAAAGTGTGTCAATAGTAATAATAATAATAATAATAATAATAATAATCTTATTTTGACCAGGCCTCGTGCTTCCCTCGCAGCTGAGCGACTCTGGAGTAACAAGAAAGTGAACGATGTTGAGGTAGCAAGCCATAGACTTCAGGAACATAGATGCCGAATGCTTGGGTAAAAATATTTAACCATTTTTGACGTTAATTGTTCAGATCTAACTTGCATGATATCTTGTTAATTTTGAAATAAATGTGACAGTACTAGCAGTTGTTGCTGGCTATTTTGACTGGAAAAGGTTTGATTCAATAATGTTATTAGATAGCTAATGTGATGCATGTGTTGTGAAGTTAATTAACCTTTCGAGTTTTAGATATGCCCCGCCCATCTCTATCTAAGCTCCACCCACACCTCACTCATGTTGGGATAGATCGATCTCCGACCGCCCTGACGGATTGTTTATTAAATAGGAAATCCATCAAATACATACAATTCTTACACTTGAGTATTTCTAACTATTGTGATTGTGATATAATTGATTATGATGTCATATACTTGAGTGACAGATCGGTTTCATTCATCAAAAGATTAAAGGGAAATTCCAGTGAAAATCGGGAATAAGTCAACTAAAAATATACTATAATCTGAAATAGTTGCCGCAAAAAAAAAAAAAATACACTGTTCCATTGCCGAGAAATAATAAAATGAATATGCCCAAAACGCTCGAAAACGTGACTCCTGGTCGCATCCATTTTCTCGCAACGAGAGCGAGAAACTGCGAGATTATGACGTCAAAGACACACCAGCAAAATATCGCCTGCGCTTTTAGATTTACCTGTACTTCGCGTTATGAAGGCCGAATATTAATTAACCCTTTAATGACCAAATTCTGTCAGGAAAATCAGAATATTTCCTTATTGAATGGCCATTTGCAGGCCAAGCGAAGACTATTTTTGACAATTGACCACTGGAATGGCTGGTTCTGTTACTGAGACAGTCGTTTTAGTTGTAAATTCTCAAAATAGCCTTCTTTTGACCTGCGTCCTCAAATCAACGATTGCAGAGGCCAGTGCTGGCGTGAAATGGTTAAATCGCATCATGTCCGCATGTCAACCATGGGCTTGCAGTAATAGAAATTAGCATGGAAAGGGTACGGCAATTCACATTTTCAGATACCGGATCCACAGAAGCATCCGCATGAAAAGGGGCTAACTGAAAGATGGCTTCACAACATCGCCACTGGATGGATATCTTCCACATTTAAATTTGGAAGACACAAGTTTAGAACATATAGTCTGTATAATTTT
This sequence comes from Chaetoderma sp. LZ-2023a, assembly GCA_034401795.1. NCBI lineage: Eukaryota > Metazoa > Mollusca > Caudofoveata > Chaetodermatida > Chaetodermatidae > Chaetoderma > Chaetoderma sp. LZ-2023a. The sequence continues at coordinate 52,457,847 of CM067367.1, forward strand.
AAAATAATGTGTCATGCATTTCAAAACAAAAGGCGCGGTACTTAATTTTAATATAACAATCAAACTCGACAATTAATGTCGTATTTGCTTGGATCAATTGTAAAACGGGATTTGCAAACCAAAATGAAACGATGTCGCTGATTGTCCGGTCAGTCAATTATAGGCAACCACTTAGCGGCTTACTTCGTAGACGATAGGAGGTGACAGCTAGTAAATAATGACAAGTGTATGCTAGACATAATTAGTAGTTTAGTGCTTTCACACTATTGAAATCCAGCGTTATTAATCATTTACAACGTTTACTCCCAATTTTAAAATAACTATGCTGAGTGTTGAATATTCTGAATGAAATTTTCCTGGAATTATGTTGCAGTAGCTTCCAAACTAATTAGTTTCACACAATATGCAGGGTAAATTTTAAGCTTTCTGCTTTTCTGTCCTTGAAAGAGTTAACTAATTATCCCAAATTTTTAAATGTTGACCCATATTTACTGCCTGTTGAATATTTTGAAACTGGAATTTGACAGGAAGCAGAGGTTGCAATAGCAACAGCTTTCAGAGAAATTACATTCAACATTTATTCAAGTAACATATTTTTCAAGAATTTGTTGTAGCTGGTTGATTGCAAACACGCTCCTGGCATAACCCTTCAATGTTTTAAAAAAATAGAAATTGCCCATAAGAAAACAATTTTTGACGATTTAGCACTACAATGACTGGCGCGATCATCGGGACACTAATTGCACTTTAATTTCCTCCAAACACTGTGGCAAAGTATCAGTTCTTTAGCCAGTATGCTAATTATCCACGAGATGCAAGATTTACCTCCCCTGGTTACGGCTATCCTCGATCGGGCAAACAGAGTAGGTGTGTCGGTGACGTCAGCTGCTTGTCCAAAATGGTGCCTCTATCTACTGGTTACTTTAGCAATTTAAATTGAGGATATCTTTTTTATTTGTTGGCATAAAATTGTGCTCTTGGTCTCAAATTAATGCGGAAAATTAGTACTTTACGTCAGATGCATAAAATCTCCCAGTGGAATATCCCTTTAATGTATTATCATGTATTTCTCTAAGCCATGAAGTTTTTGATCTGTCAATGTTTTGCGATGCTTATTTATGTCAATGTGTTTCCCAGTTTACCCCGATGCCAATGCACTTAACCATTTCAACTTCTTGCCCTAATTATGTGCCCTATGTTGTCTATATGTACCCTAGAATCCAACATGAATGCAAATTTATCCTCGACCTGTAACTTTACTATTTGTCAATGGTTGTCCAGCATAACTGTCAATGTTTGTTATTCTTCCTGTATACTTTATTTCTCTTCGTTCCATCCGTACACACTTGTTTGTTGCATAAAGATCCTAATCCCACAGTCCAATCCTTTAATGAACAAAACTGGTCAAGAAAACCACAAAACTTGCTTACTGTACCATAGTAAATTCCAGCTTCTAGCCAAACTCCTCCAGTCCTTTGTCGGTGTTGAGATCGATCAAACCATGAATTCCCAAAATCCCAAGATCACAGTTACTGTTCATGCAAACTGTTGGGTTTTTTTAGACTGGTTGCAGTTGCTGCCCATGGCAGCCATGGTGCCCAGTCGGGTTCGGTTTAAAGTATTCAGCAGAATGTATATTAAATAGTAAATCCATCAAAGACAATACAATTAGTACACCTGACAGACTATGCCATGTCCATGATGGAGTATTTCTGTCAATTATGATTTTGACATCATCCTATATGTAATGTAATTAACTAGGACGTCATATATTTGAGCAACAGATCAGCTTCATCCATTAGAAGGATAAAGTTTAATATATTGTTGCCACAGCAATTTACAACTTTATCTGTTTACTTTTAAATCTTGCTACACTGATATTAATGCTCTAAAATTATGAATGCATGTATTTCCCTATTAACTCCTGAATGATTATGATTTGCCAATGATTTTCTCGTGGTGATGCCAATGTGTTTCCCAGGTTACCCATGTGTTAATGCTCTTAAATAGTTACATGTTCAAGCCTTTTCTTAATTATATGCTTTATGCTGCCTCTATATGTACTCTAGAACCGAACATGAATGCAACTTCACCCTAGACATATAGCTTTACTATTTGCCAATGGCTGTCCAGCATAGCTGTCAACGGGTTTTTTTTATCATGCTGTGATCAATCAAACCCTGAATTCCAAAAATTGCACCCAATATCACAGTATTCATGCAAGCTGCTTGGCATTTTGAGACTGGATTGACTGGTTGCCGTTGTTGCCCATGGCAGCAACAGTGCCCAGTCGTGTTCATTTTAAAATGCTCAGCAGAATGTTTGTTAAATAGTAAATCCATCAAAGACATACAATTCGTACACCTGACGGACTATCACAGGTGATGCCAGTGTATTTCTGTCAATTATGATTATGACATCATCCCATCTGTAACGTAGTTCATTATGGCATCATATATAATTGAGCAACAGATCAACTTCATCCATTAGGTTGTTAAAGTTTTATATATTGTTGCCATAACACTTTAAATCTTGCTCCCCTCATATTATGCTCTAGAATTATGAATGCATGTATTTCACTATTAATCCCTGAAGTTTATGATTTGTCAATGCTTTTCTCATGCTAATGTCAATGTGTTCCCCAGTTTACCCATGTGTCAATGCACTTAAACAGTTACATGCTCAACTTTTTGCTTAGTTATATCCTTTATGTTGCCTCTAGATGTACTCTAGAACCTAACATGAATGCAAATCCACCCCAGGCCTGCAACTTTACTGTTTGCCAATGACTGTCCAGCATAACTGTCAATGTCTTTTACTCTTCCTGTATACGTTACGTCTCACATGTTCCATCCGTATTCCCTACAACTTGTTTGTTGTATAAAAAACCTGATCCCACAGTTCAATCTTTTAATGGACAGAAATGGACAGAAAAATCACAACACTTGCTCACTGTACCATACTAAATGCCAGCTTGCATGTACATTTCTCAGTAAGTTATGACTGGAATGACAGACTTGTTTATCAGGTCTGGAATTCCAGAGATGAATTTCTGGAAAATGCCATGTCCTAGCCTGCTAATCCATAGTAAGCGAACATGAAAGCATGTACTTACACCATAGCCCATGTGCATAGAAGTTTACTAATTGTCAATGTGTTTTTCCCAACATCACCATCAATGTCATTTATTCGTTCCTAATACTTTACTCTCGTACCTTCCATCCATATACCCTAAAAATAATCCCTTGATTCTTGTATAGCAATCTCTCACCAAAAACTTACCGAATCCACATGCTCTGTCAACTGCAAAATCTTTATATTGATATACCTTCGCCACAACCCTCTCTCTCTCTCTCTCTCTCTCTCTCTCTCTCTCCTCTCTCTCTCTCTCTCTCTCTCTCTCTCTCTCTCTAACACCCTCTCATATCTTGGTCTACCTGTCCTGTCCCATGCCTGTTAAGTTCCCCTGCTCTTCCTGTAGAAAGCATGTTATGAGATTTATGTAGCAAATGGATTCATTTGACCGGCTCCAAACTAACAACCTCTGATTACTCCAACCTTGAAACTGATAGCTCACCCTGGTGATGCACTAACCGTACTGCAACAAATCACTCTTGCCATCCAATCACTATGATGATAACACAGACTACATGCTTGCCGTTTTAAATCCATATGGCAACATACATGTACCTTAACCAACACGAATCTTACCTAGGCACATCTGTTTCCGACCAGACTGGCAGAAGACATGATATTAACACAGCTACCCTGAACCCATTTGAACTAAACACATCCCCATGCGACCAGACTGACACTAGACCCGACCTTAACATAGTTTCATCCACTTATGACTACATCCTACAACAGACATTCAATAACAACTTTATACAAAACAAGGAACAAATACATTTTTCACTCCTATTTATCAATATGCAATTGCTCATGAAGAATATTGGAAAGTTACAATGTCTCCTTCAATATTGAAAATTTTTAAAACACCATGTCTGAGGTAGATTGGAGTACTGTCTCCAGATATTCAGTATTGTGAAGATGCCTACACCAAGTTTCATGACATTTGCACACATATCTTTGAACACAGCTTCCCTTTGAAGGAAAAGAAGATTTCAGGACAACCCTGCAAAACCCTGGCTCACAAATGGACTGATAACTGCCTGTCACAAAAAACAGACTTTATTTGGCATTTATTAAATGTCAAACAAAGTAGAACGAACTAAAATTTAAGGACTACAGAAATAAACTTGACCAAATAATAACAGCTCAAAAAACTACTACCAAAATAGATTCGAAAATCTAAAAATGACAGAAAAATGAAACATATAATTAAATCACTTTTGAATAAAAAGATTGGCAAAGCGCAGCAAACACAATTTCGTTACAACAACACAATTATAACTGATGACTGAAATTGCAAACGGATTCAATGATTATTTTGTTAATATCGGTCCAACTCCTTCAGATAAAATAAAATCAATGTCCAGAAATAAATACTGTCATTATCTGACAGGCAGCTACCAATCTTTTTTCATTAACCCGGTCAGCGATGAAGATAATCTTAACATTCTGAACACATTTAACCCTGCAAAAAGCGATGGCCTTGATAATTTCAAATGGAGCATTTTCAAACACTGCATAATAGACTTACTAACACCACTCAATCACATATGCAACATATCTCTAACACAAGACATTTTTCCGTCAAAACTATAATCTGCACGAGTAACACCTATACACAAAGCAAAAGATGCATCTGATTTCACAAATTACAGACCTGTCTCAATACTTTGACCTTTTTTCCAAATTACTGGAACGACTTATGTACAATCGGCTTACAAACTACCTAGACAAAAAGTCAATCTTGTATAAATCACAATACGGGTTCCGCGAAAAACATTCAACTATGCTACCTTTAATAGAAATGACAGAAAAATTATTGACTCAATTGAAAAGAAAGAACATATAATAAGCATCTTTTTGGACCTTTCGAATGCCTTTGACACCATCAACCATGCAATTCTACTAGAATTTTCCTATTATGGAATCAGGGGGACATGCACTCTTCTGGTTTCAAAGCTACTTAAGTGACAGAATGCAATGTGTGCAATTTAATTCAGCTTGCTCAGAAAATAAGAGCCTATCCTGCTGTGTTCCTCAGGGGTCCATTCTTGTCCCTCTGCTGTTCCTGGTGTACATGAATGACCTACCCACTACATGCAAAAACATGTCACTAATACTACACTACTGCTGATGACACCAATGTCTTCTATTATGACAAAGACATAATTACATTATATGAAAAGGCAAATAAGGAAATGGAGAAAATTACTAACTAGTTTTCATTAAATAAACTATCACTAAATGCCGATAAAACAAACTATATGCTATTTTCAAAATCCAGAGAACTTAAATAAAGATATTCCAAAGATTTATGTTAATAAAAAATAAATTGAAGTTAAGTTCTTAGGAGTATATTTAGATAAAAAAAACCAAATTGACACAGTACCTGCCAAAGTAGCAAGAGGCATGGGTGTCATCCAAAGACTAAAAGCATATATGACACAACATACTGTTAAAACACTACAGTGCTTTGATCCTCCCACATCTCATGTACTGCAATACTGTTTGGACTAACATGCACATAAATAAATTATCAAAATTCAGTCTCCAGAAGATAAGCATTAAACTATTCGCTAATCCAGCAGAGCGCCAAACCATTTTTAAAACTGAAAAACTGCTTAAACTCAAAGGCATCAGAAAATCACAAATGCTTACTATTGTTAAAGACTTTCATCACAATGTGCTACCCAAATCCATCACCCCATGCTTCACACACATCAGCATTCACCAACCAAACACAAGGACAACACATAATCTGTACATTGAATATGCGTGAACAGACATAGGGAAAAACAGAATATCTATTGCAGCCGGTAAATTATGGAACAGTCCAAAACAAGTAACACATGACAAAATGTTAACAGCAAAATCATTCAAGAAAACGATAAAAAAAATTACATAATCGACACATACTAGGACCCGCATAAATAAAGTTACCAACACCACTCAAAAATAGCCACACCCAACAGTGCTACTGCCATGGAAACTATTACTACCACTACCACCAACCTATATCGCCACTACTACTACTACTACTACTACTGTGGTGGTGCTGCTACTGCTACTGCTACTACTACTACTACTACTACTACTACTACTACTACTACTACTACTACTACTACTACTACTACTACTACTACTACTATGGATGAACACAATTGCTATTACCACTATCAATACCACTACAGAATATTATATTAAAACTACTGGATGAGCTGGTAAATATAACACCGCTATATCCTGCCCACCCACAAACCCCTCTCCGTCCCCTCCCCATGTGGTGTTTTATAATACTATCTACTAAATGCAATGTATATCCTGATATCTAACTGTCGCTGTTGTCTGTGTTGTTACTGTTCTGTCTATATATGTAAGGTGTCCGCCAGAACTATAGGTTGCCCATTCGGCAGACAACCTGGACTCAATTATGTAAAAAAACATGTTACTGTCAAATAAATAATTTTTGATTTAATTTGATTTGATTTGACTATCAATTTACAGAAAACTATACAGGTAAGCTCTTGAATATTTTGAAACTATTGTGACTGGATGGTGTTTCTGCCAATGGCAGTGACAGCGGCCAGTCCTATTAGTTTCAAAATATTCAATAGCATGTTTATTAAATAGTAAAGACATACAATTCAAACAACCTGATGGACAATTAAGCATTTAATACAGACTAAATCAAGTCATTCATGATGTCATGGTTATGATGTCATCCTACACATCACTTAGTTGATTATGACGTCAGAGGATAGATCGGTAAACTGGAAAGATCCATTAACTATAAAGACTATAAAACTCATAAACAAATGTACATGTTAAAGTTTAATACACACTCGTTTCATATAAAATTGGTTTGCCCATGTGTGACAAGCGTTAGGGTGTGCATCATACTATGCTTATCGTATTATTTCTAAAATTATCTCTCATTTGAACCATGTTTCTGGGATCTTGTGCTATGCAGATAATGTTTTACAATGTTTCCATTTCACAGTCGTGGTCTCAGCGTGGCACAGATCAGTGGCCCGGACTACTGCCCATCACTTGGTCCCCGACGGCCGAAGAGCTTTATTCGAGAGATGGAAGTAGAGTTAGACAAAGCAGCTGAAGAACGGAAGGCCATTATCATTTCAAACAAGAATGATAGTGTGGACATGCTGCAGATGGTACGACGCCTCAAAAGGATGGATGTGCAAACAGATGAAGTACAATCAGTATGTCTGATCTACTAATTTTATCTGGGTTTCATTTACCCAACTAACCAACAAGGCACATTGCCAGATCAAATATGATAAAGCATGATATTTAATGGCGGGATTGGATCTGCCAATCATGTATCTGATGTCATACTCACATATGACACAAGCTAGCTGAAATCACAATCATAATCATGTAGCTTCATCATAAAAATTAGAGGGTATGTCACAAAATTGTACAACATGTGTGTCTTTGATGAATTTACAATTTAATAAATATTCTGTTGAATATTTTGATGCTAAGTTGAGTTGGAGTTGTTGCTGCGATAGGCAGCAACAGCTCCAAGTCAAATTAGTTTCGAAATATTTAACAGCTTATTTGTATAGCTGCCTTGAATTTTAGATTCTGGCATTTTCGGTTTCAATGTTTCAAATTGATGCCAACATGAGTAAGAACTGCATGAACCTTAGCTAGAAATGGATACATTTATTAAATAATAGATGCCTGCTAGAGCAATGGACAATAAGGTGTAGAAATTTTTGATATTTTTATATGTCACTATATGGGATCTGATCATTTCAGATTAGCATCGCAAAATGTCATGACTAATAAGAGTCATGACATTTTGCGATGCAAATCTGAAATGATCAGAAAACCACTAACAGTCCATAGCAACATATTGAATATTATTAAATTGCTTTAACAGAATGTTGTTCTTGCCTACAACAGTAACAGATCACTGTCAAAGTAATTTCAATGTATTTATCACTTTGTTGCTGATCTTCATACCAATATTACCATTTTTTTTCATAAATAATGGCTATGTTGAAGTACTGTCATAATATTAAATGTTGCCATCCAGCAAGATAGATTTTAAGCCAATGATTATTGATTTAATCGACCCAAAACTGGAATATATGGTGACAGGATTTAGATAATATCAGTTTCTACACAATCTTGTTTATATCTGTCACCCGCCGCATAAACATATTCACAGGCTTCAAAACTGCCAAAGATCCTTGGATTTTCATGCAAATCCAATTAAAATAAAACATTTCTGATTATAGATGTACCATGCATAGGGTAATGCTCGAATGCAAGTCCTAGGAAATTCTTAGGAATTCTAGGATGGATTAGAACAGACGTATGCTAGTTATCCTAGAAATCTAACAATTCTAACCAGGGGCTATTCTCCTGTAAATGTTGTTATCTATCCTTATGATGACATTATTTACCATGTTTTCTGACATCTTACTGACTATGTTTATGACAGGTAGTGAAAGCCACTGGTTTATGTTCATTATAGCGTCATATAATCGATGATGTGTGGATGCAATTGGGTTGTTATTAGATATCACATCAGCAAATATCATACACCTTTCCCGTCATTAGCTGGCAACATGTTGGGAAACATAGGCCTTGGCATAAACTGAAATTGTTTCCCCACCAGTCCGTGGTGATATGATAGATATCAATGGTGGCTTGTGCAATTATTGTGTTGGGTGATCGCGTCCGATTATTAAGAAATAATTGTGATTACTCGATTAATCAGCTTGGATACAAATTGCCAAGACATAACAGCAAAAGAATATCAATGACGAAAATTGCAATGATGATAGAAAAGTCCAGGCATTCCAGTAACACATTTTCAAAAGTAGTCCTCTCTTGCCCTGCAAATGGACATACATTCACTAAGCAAAAAGCAATTTTTCATGAATGATCGCATTAAAAAGTAATTGAAAATTAGGTTTTGAAATATTTTATGCAATAGAAAGTATTCACGATTATTCGATTATTTAATTCTTTATCATATAAATCCATGATTTAAAACATAATCACGATTTTCGATTTAATTGTGTAATTGCGCAAGCCTATATCAATGTTACATCTTCAAAATGGAGGAGTCCAGGTTTAGCTATGCCCCACCCACATTTACCTAAGCTCGCCATACTTCGCCCATATTGGGATCGATTGATCTTGATCCTTGAACTCCCTGTCTATCAATTTCCGGAAAACTATACAGGTAAGCCCTTAAATATTTTGAAACTGATTTTACTGGGTGATGTTGCTGCCTATATAATTGTAAATAAATAAACAAATAAATAAATGAATAATCCTCACCTATTCATATTTTCTTCTTACAGATTGTACCAAATAACTTTGTCTTGGCCATTTCATTGGTTATCTTTGTCGCTTTGACTGCAGCACTTCTCTTTCGGTTCCGGACTGGGAATGGTTCTCATGGACTTGTACGAATCTGGAAGAACAAGACAATTATGGCAGTATTCTTCACATTAGTTCTTGTCTATGTTGCTTCGAGTACAACAATAGTATGGAGAGCTTTCCATGAACAATTCAGAGGCATTTATGTTTTAAACAGAGCCACTAGCTAGCATTGTGTGCAAAAGTCTGGGATTGGTTTAGCATGCATATGGTGATATATTGGCATTCATGCCTCTAAACCATAGGCACATTCTTTGCGCGGTGTCATGAATAATTTGTTTAGACTGTCTAGTGCATAGGCCAAGAGTATATAACCATATTCTCCCATAGCTACACACGGAATAAGAACTTCTTATTGATGTCAACTTTGCGGAAAAAACATTTTTTTGAGTTACTTATATGCCTAGGAAAGATACATAGAGGACGTGACATGAGGTCTCATTTAATAGCACTATTGTCAACCGAGTAAAGCATTATCACATTGCATGATCCTTAACGAGTGCAATTTGATAATTTTTGATGGGTTGATAATAGTGATATTAAATGAGACCAAGTTTTTCACATAAAGGTTGATCCCTGAAATTGGTTTGAATGCACAATTTTTCCCTGTTCGCTTTCGTCGCTATGCCACATCATTTGCTAAGAGTAACCAATGCACTATTTCCAAATTGAAATTACTTTTAATGCAAATTTTAAGATTTCTGTCTGGCTCATGAAGATTTACAAACATATTTCATAACTTGGTGGTATATACTTTAGAAAATTTAAATCTACAACACAATGTATCCTGCCATGTTGACATTTTCGCCGTCGGTGTCTACAAAACATCTGCGGCATCATGGGGAATGTGGGATTATTACGCGTTAATTAATGAAATATTTCTTAAGTGTTATCTCACCAGTGTAAATCCTTCATTAAATATTACATGTGTGTTGATATCGAGAAATATTAACGGGCTGAAGGCCATATTTATATGATAGATGAATTTGTGAGAATTGTATAGCAGCTGGCATTATCAATACAGATATCAATTTAATTAGCAGCAATGTTGTCCTGTAACAGCAACCATGTTGCTATTGGAACATAATGCTACACCATTATTGTAAGTAAGATCCCAATGTAATATCATTATATTTTCGGTTACACAATTGATGGATCTGATATGTTACTCGGAGTATGATGTAATAATTAAAATACATGACTTGCTTAGTACTGTCACAATCAAAATGATGTATGTCTATCATCAAAGTGGACAGCTGTCTGTTATGATAGTATCGGAATTATATATCTTATGTGTAGTTATAATTTAATAACCATAACTTTTGAATGTGTTGACACAAACGTTGACACCATAGACAGCAACTAATCAAATTAGTTCTAAGATATTCAACAACTTAACTGGATACGCAGTTATCTTAAAATTCGAATTCTGGGAATTCAGAACACCCACAAGTTTACCCTGATCCCCCTGACTATCAAGTTTCGAGCGGAGTTGAACTAGAGATATACGGGTCCTCATAGCTAGAAATCATTCCCTCTGTTCCAGACAGTGGATCTGATGCAACACTAGCAATATCACTGTGATATAATGCATGAATCTGGTGAGTGTTCTGTAATGAGTTATACTGAGAAAGTATAGAATTGTACATAAAATAATCAACAGTTTCGGGTAGAGTTGAAATGGATAATACTTAAATATTATGACAAATGGTGCTATTGTGCCATTTGTAGCAATAATGCAGGAGGCTGTTGACTAAATATATGGTATGAGTTGTCAACAAGTAAAATGATATGAATTCATTCAAACATATTGTACAGTGTCCATAAACCATGCGTCTTCAACATCTGCTTCTCTTTATTGAGCAGTTATGTTGTATTGAATGTTGTTTTCATGCAAACAGATTTTAATTTTTTAATTGATTTGTAATATATTATATATATATATATATATATATATATATATATATATATATATATATATATATATATATATATATATATATATTTGACGTTCAGTGATATTATGTACATGAATGATATTTCCACGTATCAATTCCTAGTACATTAAACCTGTTTTAGCGACCACCTTATGAGCCCCAAACAGCTATTCACAATACGACCACGCTTTAGGTTACTTACTCCATTAACTTTTGAGATTCCTGTGGTTCAATTTCTAGACAATATACAAGAGGGATGTTACATATTTTGATCCATTAAAGCAATAATAGCTACCATTGAAATGAGTTTCTAAATATTCAACATGATATTCCTTACATCATAAAGAATGTGTTGTTACTCTCTTCTAAGGCAGGTGCTGTTTCAGGAATTATCATCACCCATGATAATGCATATTACTGAGCCAGTACTGAACCAATACCGACCCAATATGGCCTGGCATTGATCCAGTACCAGCCCAATAACCGACCTTATCATGGATTCAATTCCAAACAACAAATGGTCACTAAAGCAGGTTTCCTGGGTGTGGGCTATTATTATTATTATTATTATTATTATTATTATTATTTACTATTTTACTACATGAACATACGGGTAGTTACCCATACCTGCTATTATATGTAACCTCTTCCTTGCATCTCATTTTATTGGTATGCATAAATAATCTCTGTCCAATTGAAATAACTCAGACCATTCATAGGCATGTAGAGACAGTCAGTCAGTTTCAGACAAAATACTAAACGCTCGCCCATTCTTGAATTCTTGACCAAACACTAAACATGATCTCTGCCACCAATATATGGATGCCATAAAAATCTGATTTGGAGCCATACAATAAAGCACGCTCATCAACGTTTTAATTTTTCGCTCAACTGGCCTGAAAGGCCAAGTAGGCTTATGCCATGGCGACCGTCCATCGTCCATCCGTTCGTCATCCATCCGTCTGTCAACTTTTCCTTTAAATGACTTCTCAAGAACCACTGGGCCGATTTCAATTATATTTGGCAGTAAGCATCCTTAGGGCATAGGGATCCAAGTTTGTTCAAACGAGCCAATCGGCCAATTTGGCCAGCAGCCATCTTGCATTTTGGCCGATTTTAGGAAACGTCTTTAAAAATTGCCTCCAAAACCGCTTTGGGAATTGATGCAAACCTCATGAAATATGATCTAGGGCAAGAGCTGAACCAAGTTTGATCAAGGGAACTTGATTGGTCAGATGGTTTGACCACCATGTTGGTTGACCTAGTTTTAGTGAAAACAACTTCTCCAGAACCACTGAAGGGATCAGGTCGAAATTTGGCAGATATGATTAGGGACTAAGGCCCATTAAAGTTTGTTCAAAGGAAGTTGATCCGTCAAAAAACATAGCCGCACCTGGCCAATCAAAATATAGCGTGTTTGGTGGGCATATTGGATTTTTTTATTTGATGGATTTTGAGGCTGAAATTGGTTTCATAAATGTTTTTGGGTATTCTGATCTCAAATTTACAATTTTTGCAACTGTCGGATAAACGGTTTGGTGGCCATCTTGGATCATTTTCCCGCCAAAGACTCCCATACTAAAGCAATGGGAAATTTAAAATGTCTTCTCAGGAACTACTGGGCCGATTTCCATTATATTTGACTGGAAGCATCCTTAGGGTGTAGAGATTCGAGTTTGTTCAAACGAAGCTGATCGGCCGATTTGGCTGATGGCCATCTTGGATTTTTGGCCGATTTTTAGAAATGTCTTAAAAAATCTCCGAAACTGCTTGCAGAATCAATTCAAGACTCGTGAAACATCATCTAGGGTAAAAGTCCAAATTTGTTTAATAGCCAGCTTGGATGACCTAATTTTTGCAAAAACAACTCCAGAACCTCTACTTATAGTCAATTGCCTTTCTAGTTTAAATGCCTATGTTACAAGTGAGCGATACAGGCCCTAGGCCCTCTTGTTTTAAATTCTCTCCCTTGCACAAAATTTAAAATTAGATACTCAAAGACACGTTTTTCTGAATTTTTATTGATAAACAACATTATTAGTAGTCTGAGTCTGCTCTGATGCTCAGCAGTCCCTTCAGAGATATTTGGGTAGACATGTCTGGCCTACATGGCCCATCATATATATATATATACAAATATCTGTCAGATGGTTGGATGGTGGTCAGAGCAGACCATTATTCCTACATCATCCGTTGTAAGCTCAAGTTAAAACAACTGATAACATCTAGCATTCTTGACTAGTTGAATATTCCTGCAATTGATGAATCCAATCTATCAGTGAAATAAATGACATCATAATCAATTACATCACATGCAGGCTGACGTCACAATCAAATGCGTAATGAATGAACTTTTATGTCAGTTGTACGAATTGTATGTCATTACTATTTAATAAACATTCGTTTGAATATCTAGAAAGTAATTCGACTGGGCAGCAACAACACCCAGTCATATTAGTTTTAAAAGATCCAGCTACTTAGCTGTATACTGTCCTGTAAATTGAGATACATGTAGTGCAGTGTTCGATCGATCCAAACATGGGCACGGCGTGGGTGGAGCTTAGCTAGAGATGGGTGGGGCATGGCTAAAAGTGGATTCATCTATTGATGAAGCGCCTTTATAAAATGTTTTAGCAGAAAAGGGTGAGGTGTGATTACCACTCAGATAAATGTGTATTGAGGTTGGTGTGCTGAAATCGGGAATTCATTGAGGGACCCATTTCTAGCTGTGCCCCGCCCATTTCTGGCTACGCTCTGCCCACATCTGAAGCTTGTTCGATTTGATTTGAAACTTTAAAGCCTGAATTCCCAGAATCTTAATTTCAAAGTAAATGTACAAGTTGAATATTATGAAACTAATTTGACTGGCAAATTAGATTTAAAATATTCACCAGAATGTTTATTAAATTGTAAATTCATCAACGACACACAATTCATACAATTGTGTGACAGACTTTTCGATTTTCCTGACAGACCTACATTACTATGATTGTGACATCAACTAATATGTGATGTATTTGATTATGACATCAGATACTTGAGTAACAGGACGCAGAGATCTATTTGACCGGAAAGTACAACTTCATCAACATCTATTGAAATTTTTGAATCCAATCTATCAGTCAAGTATATGCCATCATAATAAATTATGCCACATATAGGCTGACGTCACAATCAACTACGTAATGCTTGTCCGACAGAATTAAAGTCTGTGAGTTGTTCAAATTATTATTATTAATTATGTATTACTATTTAATAAATATTCTGTTGAATATTTTGAAACTAATTTGACTGGGTGCTGTTCCTGCCATAGGCAGCAACAGCATCTAGTCAAATTAATTTCAAAATATTCAACAGAATATTTATTAAATAGTAATACATAATTAATAATAATAATTTGAACAACTCACAGACTTTAATTCTGTCGGACAAGCATTACGTAGTTGATTGTATAGTTTCCTGGAAATTGAGATTCAGAGAGTGCAGGGATCGATAGATCCCAACACGGGCAAAGAGTGGAGCCTAGCTAGAAATGGTCGGGGCATAGCTAAAAGTGGATTCATCCATTACTCTCTAAATATTCAACAGATTAACTGTTTTGAACTTGAGATTTTAGCATAACAGTAAGGTGGAGAGTTTGAAACTGAATGACCAAATACGAAAACTTGTGTTGTTGCTGTTTTAGGCCGTGTTCTACTGAGAGAATTAATCCGGAAAAATGGTATATTTCAGCATTGCGTTATTCCAGATTTAGACTATGTTCGCACTGGAGACTTACCCGGCACAATGCAATACTGAGGTATGGCATTATTCTTGATTAACTCCCCATTGAGAACATGGCCTAAAGCCGCATTTCCCGATTAACTCCCTATTGAGAACATGGCCTAAAGCCACGTTCTCACTGGAGAGTTGATTGGGAATAACGCCATACCTCACACTGTCGGTACACCATTTACGTCTAGTGAGAGCTAATCGGGAATAACGCCATAACTCTGTATTGCGTTACGCCGGTTAAGTTTCTAGTGAGTAGTGTCTTTAGATTTGGATTTGGGAACTTCAGGTTTCAAGGAGTTAATAGTCAATGTTAACAAGTCCTTTTTTCTTCCGTTAGGTGGCTATCATGTAGGTATATATGTGTATGCTTTAGGACTTGCAACGCAAAAACTGTACTGCCTTTTATTTAGAGGTCGCTAATATACTATGCAATTTTTGTATTGCACATATGTGAAATTAACTCGACATGTTGTAAAGTCCAAGGATAATAATAATAATAATAATAATAATAATAATAATAATAATAATACAAAGAACTGGTTTATGTTTTATTTAGATGAAATTAAAATATTTATAATTTAATTCATATAATTTGTGATTGTATTATTAAATTGCATTATATTTTATTTTATTGATAAATCTGTTCTGGTAGAGCATTGAAATGATTATAAATGCTGAGGTAATTGTATGTATATTTTGATAGTTAACTATGAACCAAATCAAGCATTACCCAAGGTTATTCAACATAATTAAATTTGCAACAATGCCCATGCCTAAAGCAAAAACATCACTGAACAAAGAAACAATCACAACAAGATCCTTCTCAATGCAAGTTTGACAGAATGTTCAGACTCAGAGTATCCAAAACAATAAGAATCAGTACTACACAATACCTATTCATTGCGCAAAACTCTGGTGGACACACACACACACCTCCCCATTTCACGGCCAATCAAGACCCCTGCATTGCCGATTAACATAATCAGAAGTTAGAAAAACAATGGGAGCCGTGAAGAACAGTTAGGAGTGAATCAATCTCAACATATATCATCAAATCGGCCTTTGAAAAACACCACTGGACCCCACATAGATGATATGGAAGAAGGCGGACTCATCGCACTGTGCAAACTATAGAAACACACCCTAAGTGGCTGCAAACTGAGTCGGATCGTGGTTTTGAATTGCATTAGAAGAATTCTGTTAAGTTTGATCCTTTCCATATTTAGCTATGCCCCGCCCATCTCTAGCTAAGCTCCACCCACATCTCCCTCATGTTGTGATCCATCGATCTCTGAACTCCATGACTATCAATTTCCAGAAAACTATACAGGTAAGCTGTTGAATATTTTGAAACTAATTTGACTGGGCGTTGTTGCTGTCTATGGCAGCAAGAGTGTCCAGTCAAATTAGTTTCAAAATATTCAACAGCATGTTTATTAAATAGTAGAGACATACAATTCGTACAACGTGTCGGACTATTAAGAGTTAAAGACGGGCCATATAGAATCATTTATGATTTATTGATTACGACATCATCTTATATGCTGCTTAGTTGATTATGACATCATATGATGTCAGATTGATAGATGAATACTCTGGAAAGGTGAATTCCAAATCGGGGTGTAGTTTGAACTATTGCTTTTGTTTTCAATTCTTGAATACACTCGATGTTTGCCATCGCAAACACTTATGAATCGTCAGAAACACTTATGAATCATCAGAAACACTTATGAACCATCACAAACACTTATGAATCATCACAAACACTTATGAATCATCACAAACACTTATGAACCATCATGAATCACTTATGAGCCATCACAAACACTTCTGAACCATCACAAATACTTATGAACCATCACAAACACTTGTGAATCATCACAAACACTTATGAACCATCACAAACACTTATGAACCATCACAAACACTTATGAACCATCACAAACACTTATGAACTATCACGAATCACTTATGACCACACCACTTAATGGGTCTTTCCAGTTTATCCATCCATCATAAGATGTCATAATCAGCTACGTGACATGTGTGATGACGTCATAATCAATTACAGTATGAATGACTCGATTTAGTTTGTCTTAAATGCATAATAGTATGATACGTTGTACGAATTGTATGTATTTGCCGTTTAATAAACATGCTGTTGAATATTTTGAAATTAATTTAACTGGTCGCTAAAATGTGATATAGAACCCAAAGGGCCATAGGATACCCGTAGCTACCAATACTATACATCACACACACCCTAAAGAATGTTGCGGGAAAATTTTGGAAGCTGAAAAAAATTTCCACGTCTTTCAACTCCAAATCTCTTATCATCAAATAACTTCATTAGTTTACACAGAAGTCACAAAATATTATGCTGTAGTTCTTTACCATGACAGATGTTTTTAATATACTTTGATTGAAATCTATCAACTTGCTTTCAAACTAGGCTTAAGCTGTTGAAATGAGTGAATTTCAAAATATTCCATAATTTATACATATTGTTCTTTTAAAATTAAGATAATAACCCATCAGAAATACAAATGATACTAGTTCTACTAATACTACTAACAAGTTAGATTTCTTGTACAGTCGTTATAGATTATATAGACGTGTCATCCTTTTACTCACATTCACTGATAATGCAGCTTACTGGGCCGATTCTTGGACGAAAGGATCGGCACGGTATCGGCCCAGCATCAACCCAGTAATCTGGGAATTGTATATGTATATATCTGAATATCTATATTAAGCAGTTGTATATTTGTACATAATTTTAATTTTAGAATGAGATATATATTTATGTAATTATACATACAATTCCAATTTACAAACTATTTATTTTTGGTTCATTTGGATCGGAGTTAACGGTTTTTGTTTATTTTATCAAGGCTTACTCTTGCGATTTTTAAAACCTCATGACTAATATAATCTTATGGGTTAATGTGTTTGATGATATATATGTCTGTGTTGAATTGTACAAGCCGGTATATCACTCATGCCATCATCAGAATGGAATGCTGTTATTATGGAGGATTCCAGTTTATCCATTAATCATATGATGTCATAATCAACTATGTGACGTGTATTCTGACGTCATAATCAATTACGTCATGAATGGCGCAGCAGTTCGTCACGACCGGTTAATTGATGACAGACTAAGCGTTGTTGTACGAATTGTTTGTCTTTACTGTTTAAGAAACAGGCTGTTGAATATTTTGAAACTAATTTGACTGGGCGCTGTTGCTGCCACTGGCAGCGACAGCACCCTGTCAAATTAGTTTCAAAATACTCAACAGCTTACCTGTATAGTTATCTGGAAATTGATAGTCAGGGAGTTAAGGGAATGAGCGGTCCACACACGGTCGAAGTGTGGGTGGAGCTTAGGTAGAGATGGACGGGGCATAACTAAAACTGAGATTGAGAGTCGAAGCAGACTTGGACTAATCAGTCTGCATCTCATATGTAAGGAGCCACTATCTTTTGGTCACTAAAGCAGGTGGTTATTATAGGTTTAATTTAATTTTTGGCGTTGGACATTGCGGCAGGGGAGCTTACTCAGCTCATTGTTTCATTCTTTAATAACGCTATCTGGATTTGCGTCCCCTGGTATGCTGACCCAGATGATTTTTTCCGTGGTTTTTAAAACGGACAAAGCAGATATGACAAAATTCTTGCTACATAACGAATATTCTGGCAATATTTTAAAAAGAATTTTTATCAGTAAAATTTATTTGAATCAACAATGTTACAATGCAACAACTTTTTTGTAGGGGAACATTGAATTTGAGACATTGGTTTCAGAATTAACCATATAAACTAAAAAAGGCAGATATGAAACATATTTTACAAATTAATCAAGGGTATTGTGGCAAATGGAGTTGGATCGTTAAAAACGACAATGTAACACAAGTAGGTACCCGTATGTAAACTTGACGTTGGTTTTATATAATGTCGTGTATTTCCCTCAAGAGATTATGAATACCGTAATATGATACTCAATTGTATGTGCATTATTTTTTACTATAAATAGGCGTTGGTGGGGTGGGGGAACATATTATGCGTTGATGTTATTTACATGTGAATAGATTTTTTAAATAGTTTAAACTTAAATTAGCCACGTTTTTAATATTAACGTTTCAGATAACGAATGTCTAACGTGTATGTGTAAGAATCTCATTAATGTGTTGCTGTATTCGAGTGTACACAGGTCACATCCAACAACTTATTTGTCGACGTCTTTGTTGTCATCGTCCTCGTCGTCAGTGTCAAAGTTGGAACAGTGCATGCGCAAATTCACTTAACCCTTATCACTCTGATGTCAGTATCCTATCTTTTACTCGGACAATATCAAATAAACATGATGTACATTTGTAAACAATTTTGGTGGAAGATGTTGCTGTCTACGACAGCATCATCTCCCACCAAATTTGTTTAAAAATGAACACCAGTTCATCTTTTAATTTAATTTGAAATTTTAAACTTGACATCAGAGTGGTAAGGGTTAACATTGCTCGTGCTATGTTATGTATTGCCATCAGTAGCCTAGCTAGTAACTATGCATTTGCTTAGCTAACATTTTTAACAACGAATAATTTACAACATTTTAACAGGCTTTTATTTACAATTACTCTTGTACAAGATAATTATTTCTTTCTTTTAAATACATTCATTGTGATATATTCCAAACCTGTCACGTCAGATGCCTATCAGTCATAACTGATAATAGATTTCTTCTACAATTACTCCCCAAAATTATCATCTTACACATTCGTATTTCCCCAAGGTCTTCTTTGAAACCTGTTCGAGAAAAGAGTCCCGTGTGTAATGAGGCGTAGTAATTTCCATTCTATGTTATAAAGATAATTTAATCTTAAAGAGACACTAAGCTGTCCTATTCACCCCAGCCAAAATTGTTAAGTCTAACAAGAAAGGATTTAGCCACTCTTGTGTCAACAGCGCTTCAAAGTGCTCAAAATACTGCTTGATATATCAATTAAACATTTTGATGGTCAATATTTTTCAAGATATTTTAATTTTAGAAGACTATTTTTTTTGTAAATTTACCTCTGAATTTTGTTTCGCCGGCTTGACCATTAAAGGGTTAATAGTAAAGAAAACTTACTTATCCAGTGTCTATCTACAGGCTGAGAGAAGAGTATTTTTGAAAATGTACCACTAAAATGACTGGCTCGGTTACCGAGGCAAGTCATTCTAGTGGTAAATATTAAAAAATACTCTTCTCTAGGCCTTTTAAATAGCCATGTCTGAAAACCACTGCAAGGTTTTTTGGTCAGTTTGACCATTAAAGGGTTAAGTTGACACAAGAGGGGTTAAAGCGTTTACTCTCAGTCTGAAGAATAGTTGACAGGAAAATAATCCCTTTTAGCCCTTTAACGACTAAATTTGTTCAAAAAAAATAAAATATTTACTTATTGAATGTTCATTTGCAGGCCAAGAGAAGACTATTTTAGACAATTTACCACTGGAATGACTGGCTCGGTTATCGAGCCAGTCATTCCAGTGGTAAAATTTCTAAAATATTCTTCTCTTGGCCTGCAAATGGACAGTTCTCAAGACCCCTGCCGAGGCTGGTCTTGGCCAGTTTCGTCCTGAAAGGGTTAATTCCGCGTAAAATTCCAAACGGATGCACACAAAATGAGGACAAGAATTTGCTGACATTGCATAGACGATGATATCACAAAAGCACTGGCTGAAAACAGGATTGAGTCAATTTGTCTGTTAGTGATGTATGGGCTAAGATGATAACAAAAGCAGCATGATCCACAGTTGTGGAGTCTGTGTAGGCCTAACAGTCTATTCGTTTTGACGACGTAACAAGATGACTAGTAATTCATGAATCCAGTTTCGCAATCAATATTATGATGTCATAATCAATGACGTGACGTGTAGGCTGACGTCATAATCAATTATGTCATGAATGGTTCGATTTAATCTATCTTAAACGCTTAATAGTCTGTCAGGTTGTACGAATTGTATGTCTTTACTATTTAATAAATATGCTTACCTCTATAGTTTTCTGAAATCTAGGATTCTGAGAGTGCATGGATCGATTGATCACAACATGGGCAATGCGCGGGTGGAGCTTAACTAGAGATGGGCGGGACATAGTTAAAGCTGGATTCATCAATTACGTTGAAGCGTATTCTCGACACGAAGCCACGCCTTTGTTTTAGATTGCCACTTGTGTATAATCCTTCCCCAATAGAGGAATCCATTTCTATCTACGCCCCGCCCATTTCTAGCCGCAAGGCCATGCTTGGTGTGTGCTTCTATCGATTTATATACTTTGTGTCCTGAATTCCCAGAATCCCAATTTCAGGGCAACTGTACAGGTGACCTGTTGAATATCCTGAAACTAATTTTACAGGTTGCTGTTGCTGCATATGGCAGCGACCAGTGAAATTGGTGCCAAAATATTCCATAGGATGTTTATTAAATAGTAAGGACATACACTTCGTACACTTAGGGGACTATTCAATGTCGTTGACGGATCTAGATACGCCATTCAATACGCATTATTATTGTGACATCACCCTACAGGTGACTTGACTGGTTCTCACGTCATATACCTGAGTGACAGATCGGATTCATCCATTACACTAGATTATCAGAGAGAGGGAGGGAGGGAGGGAGGGGTGGGGGAGAGCTCAAACTACCATCGGGCTGCGCTACGGGGTCCACAAGGGGACGATAGTAGAGTCGATAGTTCCAGAAAATTAGTGTTCTTAGTCGAAGGCAATGGGTTTAGTATTGCGTAGGTAACATATGCATTGCCACTACGAAATGTTATGTCACAGTCTATATGTGCCCACCGCCCACCCAGACCTATTCTGACATCAGGACATACGATATGTTGTGTTGCGATTTTCATTGCGAGTTGTGTCGAACAGTTGTAAGTCTACTTTCGACTGTGTGGCTGAAAACTCCATTGCGTTTTTACAAAATGTCACATCTTCTCTCCAGACCGCTTGACTAGAGGTATCTGCCTGTGGCCCTCGGAAAACACATCCCGTGGCAGCTATTGACTTGTATTAAAGAGTACTGGTAGGGCTTTGTTTTTAGTGACAGGACATTCACCGTAGCTGTCTGAGGTGATCGGATAAGATGTTTCTTTGTTTCATTCATTGCCTATAATGTGCCTTGTCTGCTATCCGTAATGCTAGCAGCTTTCTTCTATAGGTTGTTTATTTATGGTGGATTTGTATTATACACGTTATATATTCTGTATATATTGGAAAAAAGATTTTAAACAAATCTTGTATGCATAGTGATGAATAAACTGTTCACAATATTAAGGGATACTACTGTATTGTTCTCTCCCAATACGCAAGCTCATACGCTTACCACTAGATACGCACAGACGCATGCACACGCGTAAACATTCACGCACGCACGCACGCACGCACGCGCGCATGCACACTGATCAGAATGTTCTGGTTAGACTAATACTTGTCTAAGTTTATACTTATCATACTTTAGATTACTGGTTCTCCACAATGATTTATGTTGCGATTTCTTGATTTTCAATATACATCATTTCTGGCAAAATACAACTGGGTTCACCTTTGGTAAAAGCGCATAAGTTTCTGAATGAAAAATAACCGAGTACCGCTGACCGAAAATAATGTGATTTGAGTGGGGGGGGGGTGGGGGGGGGGGGGGCGGGGTGTGTGTGTGTGGAGGGGGCGAAGGTTGTCTGCAAAGAGATCTGATTAGCTGAACTCTAGCTGAAAGATCGTGTGCGGATGGGCCTTCCAAACATAGAACATACACCGGCTAGTCGAAAAACATTTGATTGTCGATTATTCTGACCAAAAAATAAGATCAGTGGTCATTATAGTAGAAAAGAGTTTGGTGATTATAGCCAAACTATCTGGTTGGCTGAATGCTGGCCGACAATGCCGATGGGAGGAAGAGATCTATTAGTGGGCGTCACCTTGAAAAAGGTTGTATCACCCCTGGCCGAGAAATGAGACAAGGAATTTGATTGGCTATTATCTTGGCTGATAAATCTGATTGAATGCAATAAAAGTCTGATTGGTCAAAAGGTTAGATGGGTGGAGCTCCATTCAGCAAGCATCCATCCCACCCCAATGGTTCGACCAGCTGGCGTCCAATCAGATAGGTATGGCTAAGGTCCACCAAGGCATGGCTAAGGTCTAGTTATGGCATACCCAAGGCCTGCCAAAGCATAGATAAGGCCTACCAAGGCATAGCTAAGTGCTACCTTGGGCCTAGCTAATGCCTACCATAGATCTGCATCTATCTTAGGCCTAGCTAAGCCCTAGCAATGTCTAGCTAAGGTATACCTTAGGCCTAGCTATGGCATACCAAAGGCTACCTTAGGCCTAGCTAAGACATACTTAAGGCCTAGCCAAGGCATACCTAAGGCCTAGCTAAGGCTTACCTTAGGCCTACCAAAGCCTAGCTAAGGCCTACCAATATGTGGCTAAGGCCTACCTAAGTCATACCACGGTCTAGCTAATGCTTACCTAATGCCTACCAACTCCTAGCTAGGGCCTACTTTAGGTGTAGCTAAAGCCTACCTAATGCCTACCAAGGCATACGATGGGCCTAGCTGACAATTAAGGCCTAGCTAAGGCCTACCAAGACCGAGCTAATGCCTTCCGAAGGCCTAGCTAAGGCCTACCAAGGCTATCTAAGGCGTACCTTAGCCTGGCTAAGGCCTAGCTAAGCCCTACCAATGTATACATAAGGCATACCTTAGGTATAGCTAAGGCCTAGTTAATGCCTACCAACGCCTACCTTAGCCTAACTAATGCCTATATAAGGCCTACCAATTCCTGGCTAGGGCCTACTTTAGGCGTAGATAAGGCCAACCTTAGGTCTAGCTAAGACCTACCTAAACATACCAAGGCCTAGCTAAGCCATATCTTAGGCCTAGCTATGGCCTTTGGCCTACCTTTGGCCTGCCAAATGCCTACCAAGGCCTACTTTAGGCCTAGCTAAGGCATACCATAGACCAAACATACGGCTTAGCTAAGGCCTAACAAAGCATAGTCAAGGCGTACCATAATCCTGACTAAGGCCAACCAATGCCAAGCATATGCATAAATACGGTCAACACAATGCCTAACATAGGCCTAACAATGGGCTACCAAGGCCTGGCACCTTCCTACATATGGCCTACCAAGCCCTAGCTGCAGCTCACCATAGGTATGGCTAAAGTCTAGCAAGGCCTACCAAGGCATGGTTACGGTCTAGTTATGGCCGACCTAATGCATGCCAAGGCATAGATAAGGCCTACAAGGCAGAGCTAAGGGATACCTTAGGCCTAGATAATGCCTACCATAGGTCTGCATAAGGTCTAGCAAGGCCAAGCTTTGGCCTAGCTTAGCCCTAGCTAAGGCCTATCTATGTCTAGCTAAGTTCTACCTTAGGCCTAGCTAAGGCCTACCAAAGCCTACATTAGGCCTTGCTAAGACATAATTAAGGCCTACCAAGGCAGGGCTAATGTGTACATAAGGCCTAGCTAATGCTTACCTTAGTCCTAACTACGACCTACCAAGGCCTAGCGAAGGCCTGCATTATGCCTACTTAAGTCCTACCAAGGCCTAAATATGGCCTACCAATTCTTAGCTAGGGCCTACCTTAGGCGTGGTTAAGGCCTACATAACGCCTACCAATACATACCTTAGGACTAAGGCCTACCAATGCCTAGCTAATGCATACCTAAGGTTTAACAATGCTTAGCTAAGGCCTACCTTAGTCCTAGCCAATGCCTAAACCTACCAAGGCATAGCTAATGCCTACAACTGCCAATGCCTATCTAAGGCCTACCAAAGCCTGGCTAAGGCCCATTAAAAACATACCAACGTATAGCTAAGGTCTAACAATGTATAGCTAAGGCATACCTTAGGCCTACCATAGGCTTGCCTAAGGCCTATCTAAGGCCGACTTCAGGCCTAGTGAAGACATACCATAGGCCAACACAAGGCTTAGCTAATCCTACCAAGGCATAGCCATGGCGTACCATAATCCAGAATAAAGCCTACTAAGGCCAAGCATGGGCCTAACTACGGCCAACCCAAGGCCTGGTAAGGCATACAAGGGCATAGCTAAGGTCTAACAATATATAGCTCAGGCTTACCTGATGACTACCATATGCCTGCCAAAGACCTATCTAAGGCTGACTTCAGGTCTAGTGAAGACATACCATAGGGCAACACAAGGCTTAGCTAAGGCCTACAAGGCATAGCCATGGCGTAGCATAATCCAGAATAAAGCCTACCAAGGCCAACCCCGGCCGACCCAAGGCCTAACATTGGCCTAACAACGGACTATCAAGGCTTAGCACGTACCTACATAAGGCCTATCAAGGCCTAGCTGCGGCTCACCATAGGTATGGCTACGGCCTACCAAGACATGCTAAGGTCTAGTTATGGCCTACCCAAGGTCTGGCAACTCATAGATAAGGCCTACCAAGGCATAGCTAAGGGTTACCGATTCCTAGCTAGGCCTACCTTATGCGTAGCTAAGGCCTATCTAACGCCTACCAAGGCCTACCTTAGGCATAGCTAAGACCTACTAAGGCCTCCCCAAAGCCTACAATTCCTAACCAATGCATACCTAAAGCCTAACAACGTCTAGTTAATGCCTAACTTAGCCATAGCCAAGGCATATCAAGGCATAGCTAAGGCATATTAGCATATTATGTTTAGCCAAAGCCTACATTACGTGTAGCTACGGCCTGCCAATGCCTAGCTAAGACCTCCCGTAGACCTAGCTAATGCCTACCTAAAATATACCAAGACCTAGCTAAGCCATACCTTAGGCCTAGCTAAGGCCTACCAGGGTATAGCTAATGACTAATGAGGCATAGATAAGGCACACCTTAGATCTGCCTAAGGCCTACCAAGACCTAGCTAAGGCATACTTTAGGCCTAGCTAAGGCATATCATAGGCCAACACACGGCTTAGCTAAGGCCTACCAAGGCGTACCATAATCCAGACTAAGGCCTACCAATACCAAGCATATGCCTAACTACGGTCGACCCAACGCCTAACATAGGCCTACCAACGGGCTACCAAGGCATAGCACCTGCCTACATAAGGCCTACCAAGGCCTAGCTGCAGCTCACCATAGGTATGGATAAAGTCTACCAAGGCCTGCCAAGGATTAGCTAAGGTCTAGTTATGGCCTACCTAATGCCTGCCAAGGCACAGATAAGGCCTGCCAACACATTGCTAAGGACTACCTTAGGTTTAGATAATGCCTACCATAGGCCTACCATAGGTATGCATAAGGCGTGGAAAGGCCAGGCTATGGCCTACCTTAGGTCTGGCTAAGGCCTACTAATGTCTAGCTAAGGTCTACCTTAGGCCTAGCTAAGACCTAACTAAGGCCTACCAAGGTCTACAGTAGGCCTAGCTAAGACATAATTAAGGCCTACCAAGGCAGGGCTAAGACATACCTAAGGCGTAGATAATGCTTACCGTAGGCCTAACTACAGCCTACAAACGCCTAGCGAAGGCTTACCAATGCATGGCTAAGGCCTACCCTATGCCTACTTAAGTCCTACCAAGGCCTAATTAATGACTACCTAAGGCCTACCTATTCATAGCTAGGGCCTACCTTATGCATAGCTAAGTCCTACCTAAGGTCTACCCAAATCATACCAATGCCTAGCTAATGCATACCTAAGGTCTAACAATGCCTAGCTAAGGCCTTAGGCCTAGCTAATGCCTACCTAAAGTCCTACCTAAGGCCTAGCTAAGCCATACTTTAGGTCTAACTAAGGCCACCATGGTATAGCTAATGCCTAATATACCTTAGGCCTAGCTAATGCCTAGCTAAGGCCTACGAAGCCTACCTTAGCCCTAGCTAAGACATAATAAAGGCCTAGCTAGGCATACATAAGGCCTAGCTAAGGCTTACCGTAGGCCTACCTAAGACCTACCAAGCCCTATCTAAGGGCTACCAATGCATGGCTAAGGCCTACCCTAGGCATGCTTAAGTCCTGCCAAGGCCTACGTAATGCCTATCTAAGGCCTACCAATTCCTAGCTAGAGCCTACCTTATGCGTAGCTAAGGCCTATCTAACGCCTACCAAGGCCTACCTTACCTTAGGCCTAGCTAAGGCCTACCTAAGGCCTACGCACACCCTGTCAAGGTCTAGCTAATGCAAACATAAGGCCTACCAATACCTAGCTAAGGCCTACCTTAGGCCTAGCTAAGACCTACCGAGGCATAGCTAATGCTTACTGCTGTCTATCTAAGGCCTACTTTAGGCAGGGCCAGCTAAGGCCTATCAAGGCATAGCTAAGGCCTACTACTGTCCAGGTGAGGCCTACCAAGGTATAGCTTAGGCCTATCTTAGGCATAACATAGGATGGCCCAAGGCCTAGCAAGGCCTACTTTAGGCCTAGCTAAGTCATACCATAGGCCAAGACATAGCCAAGGCGTGCCACAGTCCTAACTAAGGCCTACAAAGGTCTAGTATAGCCCTAACTACGGCCTACCCAATGCCTACCAACGGGCTATCAAGGCCTAGCACCTGCCTACATAAGTCCTACCAAGGTCAAGCTGCAGCTCACCATAGGTATGGCTACGGTCTACCATACGGCCTGCCAAGGCATAGATAATGCCTACCAAGGCATATCTAAAGACTACCTTAGGTCTAGCTAATGCCTACCAAAAGCGCATGTCATGCACAATCACTGATTTCCTTTTTGGGGACAGCTCAAATGACACACACACACACACACACACACACACACACACACACACACACACACACTCACACTCACACTCACACTCACTCACTCACTGACTCACCGTCCCCCCCCCCACCCGGTGTTCTGCCAGCCTTAGTGACCCGTTTCCCATTTTTTGCCAAATTCGGCGGGAACATACCCAGACACACAGAAATGTCTATTACTAATAATAACAACAGTAACCTTTCACCTCGTTATCCTTGTGTCTTAACTGGATACGTAATCATGTATCCGAGTTTATCACTGCAATAGTACCCATTTAAGCGATTTGTTTTTCAAACGCAAAATCTTAGTTTTGACAAAACAGACGTCTGAAATACATACCTCAGTGTAATTCCGACTTTGGTGTAAAGAAGAGCGCATGTTTCTAAGTGCTTGTACCCAGTGCAAACGTACTCTGTAATTAATTCGTCCCCTGGACATTATTAAGGACAATATGATAAAGATTCATGAAATTATTTAGTGGTAATACAAGTAAACTATATAAATTGTAGCAAAGCAGTTTACCCTCTATGTATAGTACCCACGGTAGCCTTTATAGACAGGTTTACCTGTAAATAAATTCTACGATAAAGCCTTCAGAATATACGAAAGAGGTGTCAAAAGTAATGGAATCTTCGTAAACAACATGGTCACAATATTTTATAAATTCTCCATTTAAATGCATGTAAATGGTTACGCTACACCAGAAACGAATACAGTCTAGTTGGCCATGTCCACAAAATAGTCTCCCATGAGATTTGTTTGCCAAATTATTTTCTTTTTAAATGTCGCCTTTAGAGTCTCAATAAACGGGTCTGGGATGGCCATTTTACTTTTTCCATTTAGGCATTTTATGGGGTCATTCAAGGTCATCTCTCAGAACTATTTCGAAGAATAGGCATACATGTAAGCTTAGACTATAATATGAGGGGTTTAGCATGAAAATTGTCTGTATATTGAATCTATACATGTTTTCGGGAGATACACCGAACATGTTATCTGTAACGTAGACATCACAAGATTTAATTTGATATGCTTTATGCCTATACTGATATGTAGTTTAGACAAATGACCACGAATGACGCTGTAAAATACCCAACTGGAAAAATTAAAATTCCCATCCATTTTCCGTTTATTGAGACCATAAGCCATATCTTATGACTAGCTAAAGTCTAACAAGGTATAGCTAAGGCCCACCTTAAGCCAACACAAGTGCGAAGGCGCCTAATCGCAACTTAGGCAGTTTTGTCAGATGTGTCCTAAATTCCTACAGACCGACCGACAAACATACTTATACTAGTGTCACGGGTCGTTGGAGGTGCCAATGCAAAGAAACGCATATACGGTGTCTCGATGCCTTCATTTATAACGAGGGGATTCAAACCAGGATAAACGACCAGCGTTTCCAATACGTCCAATAATCCACAATATCTTTAAGCAAAAACTGATACACACGCATATATAATGCACACATATATAATCGGATTTGACGTCCGAACTCCTTGAAGGTTGAAACTGATCTGCACAAACTGGTTGTATGGCCATGCTATAGGAGTGATATGGTTACCATACATACAGCCAAACACATCCCAAGCTACTCAATGCATAACATTGACAAGACACAGTGATAACTTAACAGTAAATACTATTCAGACACACATTACAAAGACATTAACATTCCCATTGCCGTTATCACAGAATATCAGCCGTGACTAGATTCATGTAGAGAAATAAAAGTCAACAGCATTTCATGTGACATGTTACTCATTAAAGGTGTGGTGATACTATAAAATGTCATTGAAATACAAAGTCATACCAGTCGCGAAGAAGATTGGCAAGCAAATCCCGTGGAATCACGGTCAACCAGACACTATGCTTCTTGAAAGGGTATTTGATTTCTGCTCCCTGTCTACAGCCAGGGCTAATGAGGTGTAGTTTGTTGGAGGCATGTCTCCCGCTTCAAAAGTGATTTCCTAAAAAAATAAATGGATTACAGTCATTTAATATCATTAAGTTTATCTGAAATTACATCAATTATAATTTTTGTATTGTAATCTAAAGAATAACGGACACAATTGTTTTATCAAAAGAAAAATATTTTATGTTCGTAACTCGTGCGTACGACTTAATAACTCAGCCTACTAAAGATGGCGGATGTGGATGCGGAAGAAAAGCATTGGGTAGAACTTGTTCTGACGTATGTTTCTCGTGTTTGAGACCACTACTATTATGTAATATATATTGTCACGGGCCAGCCCTCGTGGTGAGGACTAGGGATATAACGACAACAACAACAACAACAACAACAACAGAGGCGACAACCTCAATAAGACAGGCCAATGATGGCTCACAGTGCCACCAAGACACTAATAATGTTAGTGTGACAACAGTAGCAGCTTCCCGAGAAGCTCTCTGTCCAATATCCCTTCCATCACCCAGGAGGGTCCAGTTAACAACCAAGTTTGGGTTCGTGTGCTGTGCTCACTGCTCAAATCCTTCCGCTGACATAAGCCAGATAATAACACAAGAGATGATTTTAAATAAACAACAAACAGGTAACTTTATTTACAACTACCATATAGCTCGCCCTATCTCGGCAACAGGGCTAACTCGCTTGAGACAACTCTTGACGGTCTATACCGTAAAGGGATATAACCCCTTACGCTACGCCAACGTAGACAGACGTAAACAAATGTGACGCAAATAGTAAACAGTACTACGCTGCACTGATGCTGGTCTACCAATACCAATAGCAGTTATATTCTAATAAAATGCTATTCATCTATCACAAACGATGGTAGACAGCTATGGTGGAACTATGGTGGACCGACTGATTAACAAAGGCTAGTGGTCAACCAACGTAATACCCATTCTCGGTAACCCGCCAATATTACGTTAGTTACGCACGCTCGACAATGCAAACCAATCGGGACACCTCGTTCAATGACAGGTCTATATGTTTGTGGTGGGTCTGTGGTGGGCATAGAACTGTGGTGGAATTATGGTGGGAACGATATGATTATGACGAGCAGATGATACCGTAAATATCAAACAAACTGCAGGCTCTCCTATGTAAAAATAGGCCCAGACCACAGTTTAGTTCGTAAGCAATCGTACCGTTTCCGCTGCTATCATCTCCTGCGCCATAATAATTGCAACACGGGACTTCTCCACTTCCACCACAATTTATGCTAAAGGTAAACTATCCAGCGTAAAGCTTGATCTGGTTTGGTTGGTTGTCCGAAACACCCACCTCGATTTAAGTTCAGTTCAGTTCGTTGGTATTTATTGGCCGCTTACACCTAGATGTATTTGGGCCATGACTCGCTCTTAGAGGTGCTTCCCGAAGGGTTGCGTTGCCTCCCCGAAGGGTTGCTCTAAATAAATGAAAACTGAAAAAAGTCGAAAAATTAAGTTGTTGCTGGGAGTGTGTTGCCTGATGTTACCTAATGTATTGTAGTTGGCTAGTGTCTATGTTGTATGCCGTGTTGAAGAGGGGGTGGGATGGGGAATTACTTTATTTCTCAAGGTGGTGGGATGGGGCTGGAAGGCAGTCTGTAAAATAAAATCTCAAAACAGAAATCAGGAGAATTTGAAAGTAAAATATATTATGATGAAATTGAATGATAATACTATCAACTAAGAAGAAACAAATTAACATAATGGCATGTGATTAACTGAATAAGAAAGGGGAAAAAGAAACTAAAGATCTAGTGTGTGCAGAAATGAGGACCTGAGTTAATAACTTAGAATTTTAACCTGTTGCTGTTTGAAATGATAAGTTGATTATGAGTGTTGCTGTTTAGGTATTGATGGGCCTAGTTGTTGTCCGTCATCAGTCAAGGCGCAGGCTGCGAAGAAGGCGGTTCTCTTATATTCATGCAGATTTGTTGTGAAGGAGAGCTTCAGCATTTACACCGACAGGGTTGGTGATCTCTCGAGCAAGGCCATGTCGATCATGAAGGTGTAGATCTGCTGTATTTCATTGCTTTCATCAGGAATGGAAGGCAGTTTTCCCCCAGTCTTCATTCGTCAGGGTTACACATCTCGTCTCCATCTCAGTTCGTTCGCCAAGTCTTCCCCAGGTCAGACACAATCAGGCAGCACAGCACGTCTTTCAGCAGATGGGCCGACCACTCATCGACTACACTCAACCAACAGCATCCTTTTAGGGCGGATTTGGCAAATCTGCCTAATTTTTATATTACCCTTGTCCGTATGTGGCTATACACAAGTGCCTCCTTTTAGGTAGGTGTGTGTATACCCACATACAAACAAAGGTTGTTTTGACGGCTCATGGGCAGGGTCAATGGACTTTGGTCCATTGACCAAAGATTTCCATTTCTATCCTGCCCCTGCACCTTTGCATGTGCCAAACGTGTCCTAAAGCCTATCAAAATTGTCATTTTCTGAGGGATTCCAACCTCAGTCCATGAGTTCTTTAACGTCCGATTTGCTTCAATGCTAATCAGACGGGACCAACTTCTTTCCGTCCCTTCCGAAGGACGGTTAGTAGTTATTTTAGTACTGTTTTTATTGTCTGTCCTTTTGTCCTTAATGCAGTCAGACTTACCTTCTTACACTGTACCTTCTGTATATGGTAGATGTTTTCTTGGCTTCTTTTCTATCCTATTGGCATGGCAGGTGTAGCGAAGTCGTGCAGTCCCTTCCGCATGTAATTTGTTGTTATGAATAGGGGGTCACGTGGCTTTTGTACACAGGGTGCATAGTATTACCACTGGCAATTGAATGCCCGACCTCTACGTGCACAACAGTATAATCGTTGTCACGTCCCTTTTCAGTTTCCTTCTTTCGTGTTTGGTGTAGGGGTTCTGGCTTACCATTGGCAATTGAATGCCTGACCTCTTTGTGTACAACAGTAAAGTCGCTGTCACAACCCCTTATCTGTTAGCTGGGTCGTAATGCTTTCCGTGCCGCTTTTTTAGTCGTGTAGGGGGTCTGGCTTTTGTACGCAGAGCGCATAGTATTACCATTGGCAGCTGAATGCCTGACCTCATTGTGTACAACAGTAAAGTCGCTGTCACAACCCCTTTTCCGGGAACCAGTGGTAGTGCTTTCCATTTCGGTTTTTGTAGCCTAGGGGGTCTGGCTTTTTTACGCAGAGCGCATAGTATTACCATTGGCAACTGAATGCAACTGAATGCAACTGAATGCAACTGAATGCCTGACCTCTTTGTGTACAACAGTACAGTCGTTGTCACAGCCCCTTTTTCTATTTGTAGGTCGTAGTTTCCCTTTCGTTTGTTGCAGCGTAAGGGGGTCTGGCTTTTGTACGCAGAGCGCATAGTATTACCATTGGCAATTGAATGCCTGACCTCTTTGTGAACAGCAGTAAAGTCGCTGTCACAACCCCTTTGTTTCCGTGGATCAGGTGGCAGTGAGTTCCATTCCTTTCTTTTGTCTTCAGTCTATGTTCTCTGGCCGCTTTATACTGACTTTATTTTGTTTTGGTCTGTCAACCAGTCAGCTAATGTACTGTAACTTACCTTCATTCTTTCTAGGCCATCGATTTACCTACTCATCCTTTACTTACTTCTTCAGGTCTGTAATCCTCTTAACGTATTTACTTACTTATGTGTATATCTGCATACGTCCTGTCGTGGGTACTTACCTTTTTCGTTTTAATGTTGATGTTTATATATTTTTATATATCTTGTCGTCTGCGGTCGGTCGATATCTATACAATTAGTCAGTCTACATAGTCTCTCAGTTGGTCGATCTATCGTCAGTCATTTTAGATAGTCAGTGCATCAGTGTCCATATTTATTTAGTCAGTCTAATTAGTTAGTCAGGCTACTCGGTCAGTCAGTCATTCAGTTCTGGGTGTCTTAGAGCATATCAATGTTATCATTTTTCGAGGGATTCCAACCTCAGTCCATGTGTTCTTTCACGTCCACTCAGCATAACCACTGGGCAGACGGGGCCAACTTCTTTACGTCCCTTCCGAAGGACGGTTAGTAGTAAAGGTTAGCATTGTATTGTTCTGGTTTTCAGTTAGTCAGTTGTTCTATATAGTCAGTCAGTTTATACGGTCTGTCAGTTGGTTACTCTACCCATAAGTTAGTCAGTCTGCACAGTAAGTTAGTCAGTTTATACAGTAAGTCTAACTAGTTAGTCAGTCTGTGTGGTCAGTCAGGCATTCAGTTTATACAGCGATTAAGCTAGTCGGCTGGTCATTCTACATAGTTATATAAAAAAAAAAAGAAAAAAAAAAGTCAGTTATTCTACCAAGTCATTCAGTCAGGACGAGTCATTCAGTCAAGTCAAGTCAAGTCAAGTCAAGTCAAGTCAAGTCAAGTCAAGTCATTCAGTCAAGTAAGTCCAGTCAGTCAAGTACGTCCAGTCAGGCAAGTAAATCCAGTCAGTCAAGTAAGTCCAGTAAGTCAAGTAAGTCCAGTCAGTCAAGTAAGTCCAGTCAGTCAAGGAAGTCCAGTCAGTCAGTCAAGGAAGTCCAGTCAGTCAGTCAGTAAGTCAAGTCAAGTCAAGTCATTCAGTCAAGTCATTCAGTCAAGTAAGTCCAGTCAGTCACGTAAGTCCAGTCAGTCAAGTAAGTCCAGTCAGTCATTCAGTCAAGTCATTCAGTCAAGTAAGTCCAGTCAGTCACGTAAGTCCAGTCAGTCAAGTAAGTCCAGTCAGTCAAGAATACCAGTAAGTCCAGTCAGTCAAGTCAAGTCATTCAGTCAAGTCAAGTCATTCAAGTCAAGTCAATCAAGTAATTCAAGTCAAGTCATTCAGTCAAGTCATTCAGTCAAGTCAAGTATGTCCAGTTAGTCAAGTAAGTCCAGTCAGTCAATTAAGTCCAGTCAGTCAATTAACTCCAGTCAGTCAATTAAGTCCAGTCAGTCAAGTAAGTCCAGTCAGTCAAGTAAGTCCAGTCAGTCAAGGAAGTCCAGTCAGTCAGTCAAGGAAGTCCAGTCAGTCAGTCAAGGAAGTCCAGTCATTCAGTCAAGTCAAGTCATTCAGTCAAGTAAGTCCAGTCAGTCAAGTAAGTCCAGTCAGTCAAGTAAGTCCAGTCAGTCAAGTCAAGGGAGTCCAGTCATTCAGTCAAGTCAAGTCATTCAGTCAAGTCAAGTCATTCAGTCAAGTAAGTCCAGTCAGTCAAGTACGTCCAGTTAGTCAAGTAAATCCAGTCAGTCAAGTAAGTCCAGTAAGTCAAGTAAGTCCAGTCAGTCAAGTATGTCCAGTCAGTCAAGGAAGTCCAGTCAGTCAGTCAAGGAAGTCCAGTCAGTCAGTCAGTAAGTCAAGTCCTTCAGTCAAGTCATTCAGTCAAGTAAGTCAAGGAAGTCCAGTCAGTCAGTCAGTCAAGTAAGTCCAGTCAGTCAGTCAGTAAGTCAAGTCAAGTCAAGTCATTCAGTCAAGTCATTCAGTCAAGTAAGTCCAGTCAGTCACGTATGTCCAGTCAGTCAAGTAAGTCCAGTCAGTCATTCAGTCAAGTCATTCAGTCAAGTAAGTCCAGTCAGTCAAGTCAGTCACGTAAGTCCAGTCAGTCAAGTAAGTCCAGTCAGTCAAGAATACCAGTAAGTCTAGTCATTCAAGTCAAGTCATTCAGTCAAGTCAAGTCATTCAAGTCAAGTCAATCAAGTAATTCAAGTCAGTTCATTCAGTCAAGTAAGTCCAGTTAGTCAAAGTAAGTCCAGTCAATCAATTAAGTCCAGTCAGTCAATTAAGTCCAGTCAGTCAAGTAAGTCCAGTCAGTCAAGTAAGTCCAGTCAGTCAAGTAAGTCCAGTCAGTCAAGGAAGTCCAGTCAGTCAGTCAAGGAAGTCCAGTCAGTCAGGCAAGGAAGTCCAGTCAGTCAGTCAAGTCATTCAGTCAAGTAAGTCCAGTCAGTCAAGTAAGTCCAGTCAGTCAAGTAAGTCCAGTCAGTCAAGTAAGTCCAGTCAGTCAGTCAAGTAAGTCCAGTCAGTAAGTCAAGTCAAGTCATTCAGTCAAGTCAAGTCATTCAGTCAAGTAAGTCCAGTCAGTCAAGTGCGTCCAGTCAGTCAAGTAAATCCAGTCAGTCAAGTAAGTCCAGTAAGTCAAGTAAGTCCAGTCAGTCAAGTAAGTCCAGTCAGTCAAGGAAGTCCAGTCAGTCAGTCAAGGAAGTCCAGTCAGTCAGTCAGTCAGTAAGTCAAGTCATTCAGTCGAGTCAAGTAAGTCACATTCAGTTAAGTCAAGTCAAGTCATTCAGTCAGGTCAAGTCATTCAGTCAGGTCAAGTCATTCGGTCGAGTCAAGTCATTCAGTCAAGTCAAGTCATTCAGTCAAGTAAGTCCAGTCAGTCAAGTAAGTCCAGTCGGTCAAGTAAGTCCAGTCAGTCACTTAAGTCCAGTCAGTCAAGGAAGTCCAGTCAGTCAGTCAAGTCATTCAGTCAAGTCAAGTAAGTCACATTCAGTCAAGTCAA
Organism: Chaetoderma sp. LZ-2023a; assembly: GCA_034401795.1. NCBI lineage: Eukaryota > Metazoa > Mollusca > Caudofoveata > Chaetodermatida > Chaetodermatidae > Chaetoderma > Chaetoderma sp. LZ-2023a. Next base: position 52,494,264 of record CM067367.1, read on the forward strand.
GTCATTCAGTCAAGTCATTAAGTCAAGTCATTAAGTCAAGTCAATCAGTCAAGTAAGTCCAGTCAGTCAAGTAAGTCCAGTCAGTCAAGTAAGTCCAGTCAGTCAATTAAGTCCAGTCAGTCAAGTAAGTCCAGTCAGTCAAGTAAGTCAGGTAAGTCCAGTCAGTCAAGGAAGTCCAGTCAGTCAGTCAAGGGGTCCAGTAAGTCAAGTCATTCAAGTCAAGTCATTCAGTCAAGTCAAGTCGTTCAGTCAAGTCAAGTCATTCAGTCAAGTCAAGTCAAGTCATTCAGTCAAGTCAGGTCATTCAAGTCAAGTCATTCGTTCAAGTCAAGTCATTCGGTCAAGTCAGGTCATTCAGTCAAGTCAAGTCACTCAAGTCAAGTCAAGTAATTCAGTCAAGTCAAGTAATTCAGTCAAGTCAAGTCATTCCGTCAAGTCAAGTCATTCAGTCCAGTCAGTCAAGTAAGTCCAGTCAGTCACGTAAGTCCTGTCAGTCACATAATTCCAGTAAGTCTAGTCAGTCAAGTCAAGTCAAGTCGTTCAGTCAAGTCAAGTCATTCAGTCCAGTTAAGTCATTCAGTCAAGTAAGTCCAGTCAGTCAAGTTAGTCTAGTCAGTCAAGTAAATCCAGTCAGTCAAGTAAGTCCAGTACGTCAAGTAGGTCCAGTCAGTCAAGGAAGTCCAGTCAGTCAGTCAGTCATTCAAGTCAAGTCATTCAGTCAAGTCAAGTAGGTCACATTCAGTTAAGTCAAGTCATTCAGTCAAGTCAAGTCATTCAGTCAGATCAAGTCATTAAAGTCCTTAAGTCAAGCCATTCAAGTCAAGTCAAGTCATTCAGTCGAGTCAAGTCCTTCAGTCAAGTCAAGTCATTCAGTCAAGTAAGTCCAGTCAGTCAAGTAAGTCCAGTCAGTCACTTAAGTCCAGTCAGTCAGTCAAGTCATTCAGTCAAGTCAAGTAAGTCACATTCAGTCAAGTCAAGTCATTCAGTCAAGTCAAGTCATTTAGTTAGGTCAAGTCATTCAGTCAAGTCATTCAGTCAAGTCATTCAGTCAGTTCAAGTCATTAAGTCAAGTCAATCACGTCATTCAGTCGAGTCAAGTCAAGTCATTCAGTCAATTCAAGTCATTCAGTCAAGTCAAGTCATTCATTCCAGTCAGTCGAGTAAGTCCAGTCAGTCAAGTAAGTTCAGTCAGTCAAGTAAGTCCAGTCAGTCTAGTAAGTCCAGTCAGTCAAGGAAGTCTAGTAAGTCCAGTCAGTCAGTCAGGGAAGTCCAGTCAGTCACTAAGTCCAGTCAAGTCAAGTCATTCAGTTAAGTCAAGTCGAGTCAAGTCAGTCAGTCAAGTCGTCATTCAGTCAAGTCAAGTCATTCAGTCAAGTAAGTCCAGTCAGTCAAGTAAGTCCAGTCAGTCAAATAAGTCCAGTCAGTCCAGTAAGTCCAGTCAGTCAAGTAAGTCAGGTAAGTCCAGTCAGTCAAGGAAGTCCAGTCAGTCAGTCAAGGAAGTCCAGTCAGTAAGTCAATTCAAGTCAAGTCAGTCAAGTTAAGTCATTCGTTCAAGTCAAGTCATTCGGTCAAGTCAAGTCAAGTAATTCAGTCAAGTCAAGTCATTCCGTCAAGTCATTTAGTCGAGTCATTCCGTCAAGTCAAGTCATTCAGTCAAGTCAAGTCCAGTCAGTCAAGTAAGACCAGTCAGTCAAGTAAGTCCAGTCAGTCGAGTACGTCCTGTCAGTCACATAATTCCAGTAAGTCCAGTCAGTCAGTCAAGTCAAGTCCTTCAAGTCAAGTCAAGTCGTTCAGTCAAGTCAAGTCAAGTCATTTAGTCAATTCAAGTCATTCAGTCAAATAAGTCTAGTCAGTCAAGTCACCTCGATTTAAAGCAAAGGGGACTATTTATAGTAACATTTCCTTATTGTTACGTCACGCATTCCATCTCGAGTCACATTATGACGCCCTTCAGCGTGAAGCGTGCCAGAATTCTGACACGTGATATGATGCGCCGTTATCCTTCCCAGAATACTGTGCACTAATTATTCAAAATGGATGCGCCCACAATTTGTGCAACGCTAGGAAAATCTAATAAAGAATTAACCTATCTAAATGGTAAATAAACTCTAAATATCAGAGGACAGGATAGATAAGTGTTGTAGGTGTAGTAACTTAGCTACGTATAAAAGGTTACTCACCCAACAGAGGTCTCGAATCGGCCAGTAGAACCAGCGGCAGATGTGCACGGTTCAAGTTCCAAGGTACGACTGCCGGGCGTCCATAGAAACGGCGGGAATCAGCTAGCCCGGCAGCCGCGAAACATGAACTGCGGAATTGCGGGATACCGCCAGCACCACACTCTCCCCCGTTTATAAAAACATGGTTATTTAATTAAAAATCTTATCTAAAAATCTAATCTTTAAAAATGTACATACCATAAAAACACACAGGCATTGACGCTCAACTGCTAAATGTAGAAGTTGAATTTACCAATTAAAAAAAAAAAAATTCCATAGGTGTTGATCCATCCAGAAAGAATGAGCTGTTAATAATAAAACAGATGGATAGATCAACAGCTGCCGGACGAGGGCCATCGTTACAGATTCTAAAATAGCATAGCATCCTAACTAAAATTAAGGACAGTGGTTTTTCACCACAGCAGAAAACTGACAGAATTGACAGAATTGCCGATTTGATAAAGAAGTAATAAAAATAATCTCACATGAATTTAGTTGGAGTGTTATTTGAAATTAACTTATGTGAGATTCGAGGAAAACCTATGAATATTGCAATTTTTTTTAATTTAGTGAATATTTTTAACCTTAACCTTTATGATATACCTCTTACATAATTGAAACGGATCTGAACCCACAAATTTAGGAAATCCGGAAAACCACTATCCCTATCACAATACAGATATCTGAATGAAGCTAAACGGAACGGATAATACAGCAGAAGAAAGAAACATATGAATTTGCGCTATGACTAACGCGCCAATTACTTCGCGCATTAGGAAATGATAAGCGTAAGAAATGCATCTGTACGATTTATGCAGTCTTTGCTAAATGCATATCATAAATATGCTGTCATATGCAAGACTTCTGCATTATAGAGTAATGCACATTATAAATATGCCTGAGTTATGCATTATAGAGTAATAATGCATCATTGCATCATTTTAACATGTAATTGCTACACGTTTAATAAATGAAATACCTAGGTATGGCAGTATATGATATGTTGGCCTAATATAAAATATCTGAACTGACCTATGTAGAATTAATATACCTGGGCTATCCTATAAAATATCTGTGCTGACCTAATAAAACTATATATAATATATTTGAGCTACCCTATAAAATATCTGAGCTGACAAATGTAGAACTGGCATTAAATAGCTAACCTATACAGGATTTCCCTATACATAGATGAGTTTGCATCATAACATATGATGCATATACTTATAAAAGCGTGTACATGGATTTAATCCATATACACATAAACAGAGAGCATTATTATGACCACACGTCATGACGGACAATAAATACAGTTAACAATACAATGCGTATGATTAATGTGTAACAATTTACACATCATTTGACAACACATATTTGTAATGTGTAATCAAGAAATGCGTAAATATAACCACGCATTACTACGCGCAATTATTCACGCGTCATTTGAAAAACGCGTAATTATAATAACGCGTTCTGTGAGTCATACAGCGATGGACCCCTGTTGGTTTTTGGTATCTCAAGGAGTATTATTGCTGGAAAAAGCCACTATGTGCTTATGTGTCCAACTAATTTAGTTTCCCAAAAACTTACAAAGAATAGAACATCACGATTTTGCTGATGCAGATTGTTTAATAACTGTTCAGCTTTACTATTAAACAGCCGAAACTACAACTATGATTATTATTAACGGAAAATAATGTTAACGGTTGATAGCAGTTTCTAGACAAGTTGAATGTCTTCAGTGTCATGCAGAATCTTAAAATTTGAAACATTAATTTCAGATTATCGTTTTAATTACATCAATCTCATAATACTGAACATGAGGATAATATTTGCAGGAAGATAAGTAGAATGTGCAAAATCTGATGGATTATAACTGGATATTGACTCCGATTTGTGTGAATAGTAGAATTTAGAAATAACTAATAACAATTTTTAATTTAGGGCCCAAAGTACTCCTGACACCATTTGTAGTATAAAAGGTTACTCACCCAACAGAGGTCTCGAATCGGCCAGTGGAACCAGCGGCAGATGTGCACGGTTCAAGTTCCAAGGTACGACTGCCGGGCGTCCGTAGAAACGGCGGGAATCAGCTAGCCCGGCAGCCGCGAAACACGAACTGTGGAATTGCGGGATACCGCCAGCACCACATAGGTAACAGCCGCTATCTGGGAAACAGGTAATGACATACTAATGTTGACAGAAACTGGTAAAACCGTGGTATAATAGGTAAGGAAATCACCTGTCTCCATGACATAACAACACATACAGGCATGTCTTGAAATGTCATAGGGGCAGATCGTCTCACTACCCCCTCCTTAATACTGAGTTTGTCCTCAAACTCTTCAGGCATTAAAGGACACATTTATCATGGGTATCATCATAACAATCCATACATAACAACTAACTATAACACTTGACCTTTCACACAGAATCAGTACAGTTGCAATATAACAAGATCAGTACTCATCCAGCCATGCATCACACTCAATATATCTACACGAGTAGGTTGACATTCCACCTAGGAATCAATATATGTAACAATATTAATACTCAGTAATTCATACATCACAATCATTATAATAAATTAACCATCAGAATCCCACAATCTAACATTGTACCAGATGACGATGATGATGATGATGATGATTGATAGATTGATGACGATGATGATGATGATTATGAACAATATCAGGATTCAGTAAATCTTACCCAACAACCACTTTGGTAAATTGACCATCAAATCTCATAGAGACTCAACATAACAATATGAATATTTCACAATTCGTATAACAATTACTATCATAAATTGACCATCAAATTTCTTATGACAATATTACTTAGTATTCAATAATAGGAAGCGACCACTTCCAGATAATACAGTAATATGATAATAATATTTGTTACAGGATACTCTTACAGTAGCCTAGATAAAATGACTTAACAAGGTGTACCTGCTACTACTAGGTATACTAGACATGCGTAAATATGCCAGGATACACCATACATCAATTCACTGAAAACTACCCCTTTCCCAATTATGCTTAACCCCATTCCATTTTTGAAGCTGGATGCCGGAGGATAGGTGAGTGGGATAAGCTCTCATAGTTAAGCCTCAAGCAGCTAGCCATCAGCATTATCCTGTCATCATAGGCAAGCCATGCATTGCCTATCATAACACCATAATGCTGATGCTAACAAACCAGAATACCGTCTGTATACAATAAAGTAATAATAAAAATATTCTCTTTTCCACAGGATGGCTGAAGACTGAAGACTCCACATCATCAGACGAAGCAGATGCAATCAGAAGAACAGCGGATTAATGGTAGCCGGAAGAAGACAGATGCACTCGGAAGAACAGCAGATTAATGGTAGCCGGAAGAAGACAGATGCACTCGGAAGACGGATCGAAGATAACATCGGAATACGGGAGACACAGGCGGAAAAACTGCAAGTTCCATATGGTTGGAAGATGACATATACAGTCAGACGAACTGCAGGTATAAACACTCGGAAGATGTCCGGCACAGTCAGAGACAGCAAAGCACTGGTGAACACTGTAATAATGAGTAATTGATAATATTGACTCTAAAGCTGGAGCAACGAGAATAGTCCACCTATTCTTCTAGATTGAGAGTCCGCACATGAGTTTCAATCGCCTGCTGAAACTGTGGAATTCTGAAGAAGCGTGCCTCACTTATGAGATCGGCCAGAACGACCGGGTCCCATCTGAGTGATGTTAGCAAGAATTCCTCATGGCAGTAGAAGTTCAATAGGATGTGGAAGTGGCGATTGTCTCGCGCAAAACAATAGAGACCCTGCTTCCGCGGAATGATTGGAAATTCACGCTCCTTGGCAAGGCAGCCAAGGAGTGTGTCCCGAAAATGAAGAAGATCACTCCGGTTAATATAAAAAATCTGTCCGGAGACATCTAATTTCAGAACATCCATCTGGCACTTCTCTATAATAGACACCATCTCCCGATCCGATTTGGGAGCCATCTTCGGAGTTGGCTGGCAACTGTCCATTGCCGAAGAAGTCACTGGACATGCAACGATGCTGTCCGCCGAACAATCATCATCGGAGAGCTGGGTGAGAAGAGACTGCTTTTCCTGACAGGAGATCACCAGCTCTGGAATGGGGTCCTCGGAAAGCGGCACATTGACAACAGGCCGTTCTAATTCATCGAGATCGGCTAGCACACCAAACTCAAAAGATTTCACTGGAATAGACATAGATCGCTTCTGCTTCTTGCGCTTTGGCTCTGAAGACTTCCTCTCAGCGACATCCACGGCGGTTGGACATGACTTCGGCTTTTCTTGATGTCAGATGCATGAGAACAGATAGTTCCATTCACGCTCGAACGCCATCTGAGCATCAGCGCCCGTCTGCCCTGTAGTCTTATGTATAAATGTCAGCTCGACAGTCCGTCCTTCTGGCGCAATGGTGCACTTTCTCTTGTGGCCTGTTTTGGCCACCTCCATCCGTGAAAAGAGTTTCTTGCAATAGGTGCATCTGTAGGAAAAGTTGCTATGCTGTCCAGTCATGTGCCGCAATGCAGCATCAAAGTGATGGAATGTTACGTCCATGCAAATCGTGCACATTACACCACCTCCTGCGAAGACAATAACAGCAACCCATTAGTAACCAATAATAAACTCATTAAACCATTTTGGTCTTCGTATGTTTCGTACGTCTTGTCTGTCATTGGCTCACTCCAGTGTCATGTGTACCCTGTCCTCCTTTGTATTGTCATGCATATATTCCTACCGCCTCCTCCCCGTCACATCAGGTTCTGTAGACATGTTCGCAATATGTTCAGAATCAGGCAATCTCGTTTTGGTCTCTCCGACATAGGGCTTTAACCAATCATGATGTACAACTCGAGGTTTAGACTTCGATTTGCCCTGTATTCAATAGATCACATCATTAAAATCGGTTCATTACACATATGGTCCAGTCCAAGGTCGTGATAACTTTGGACATACCCCTTTCTTCCTACATGGATTATACAACCACACTAGATCACCTTCTTTGTAACAGAACTGGTTTACATTTCGATCATAGATTCTCTTTTGTGCAGCACTAGATGCCTTGATATGGGTCCTAACAAACTCATGGATGTCCTCCATTTGTTTATGAAGGTCATATGCATAGTCACCATTCCCATCAAAGTCATTTGGTTGTCTCAAAGGTATATGGATCAGTAATGCTATTTCACGACCTAGCATCATAGAACAAGGTGATTGTCCGGTGGTTTTTCGTGTACTGCTGAACGATATGCCATCATTAATAATGGTATAAATTTATCCCAATCACGTTGTGTATCCACATATGCAGACAGCATGGTTTCAATCGTCTGATTTAGCCTTTCAACCATACCATCTGACTGTGGATGCAATGGTGTCGTCCTAGTCTTACTAATGCCTAAGGCCTTACATATTTGAGAGAAGACCTCAGACTCAAAGTTTCTTCCCTGGTCAGAATGCACCTCCATAGGTACCCCAAAAACTGTCACCACATGCTTCCGCAGCACTTCAACAATGGTTATTGCCTCTTGGTTACAAATCGGGATAGCTTCCACCCATTTGGTGAAGTAGTCACCAACCACAAGTAGATAGCGATCCCCTTTGTCTGATAATGGCAATGGGCCCATTATGTCCAGAGTGATTCTTTCAAAAGGGGCGCCAACATTGTGCTGTTGCATCTTAGCTCGCGGCTTTATAATTGGTCATTTCCTCGAAGCACAAACATTGCAAACATGACACCAATGATCAACATCTTTCCTAAGGCCACACCAATAAAATCTGGCTCTCAACTTAGCTAGCATCTTTCTCCTCCCTAGGTGGCCAGCTGTCACTGCATTGTGTAACTGTCCCAAGGCAGCATTACGTAGTTCCATTGGCAATAGCAATTGCCACACTACTTTGTCACCTCTATCCGATTCCCAGCATCTATACAGAACACCGTCTCTTAGCACAAGAGAATCCCACTGAGCCCAGTATTGCTTTACCGCAGTATTACTGCTGGCAATATCTGCCCAGTCTGGTAGTTTCTCCTGTTCCTTCCATTCCAGGACACAACCCAGTGTCCTATCCAAACTTTGTTTGCTCCTCATCTCCTGTGAGGACAAATCCAAAATATCTGTCATTTGCTCACATTCCCTGTTTGTGACAGCTCTGTTAACCTGCAAACCCCTTCACCTATTCTAGAGTGTCTCGTTATGGCTCCCCTATCCAATGAGGACTGCATAACTACCTTTCTACAAGAGGACTTATTCACCACCTCCTTCATTTCAGCCAACTGACTTTCTTGAGGGACATTTAAACTTTCACGACTTTCCTGTCGCTCACAATGCCGACAGTGACTGTCACAACATGGTCTTCAACTTAGACCACCCACATTACCATGTGACACGCTATGCCTGTGCTCAATCTTAAAATCATATGTGCCTAGCTGCTTGAGCCATTTGGCAACTTGGCCTTCTGGATTCTTGAAGTTGATCAACCACCTCAGCGCTCCATGATCAGTTCTTACTAAGAACTCACTTCCAAACAAATAATGATGGAAATGTTTCAGTGCAGCTACAACTGCCAACAACTCACATCTAGTGACACACTACTGTCTTTCAGTTTTTGACAATGTCGTACTATAATATCCTATAACTTGCTCCACACTTTCTTGCACCTGGGAGAGTACCGCACCCACCCCAAACCCACTCGCATCGGTGTCGAGGATAAACTTATCAGTTCTGGTTGGATATGCAAGAATTGGTGCAGAAACTAATTTATGTTTCATCATCTGAAATGCTTCCTCACATTGCTCAGTCCAAATAAAAGGCCTCGAATCCTCAGTTATCTGGTGGAGCGGCTTTGCTATGGCAGCAAAATGCTCAACATATCGGCAATGGTAGGAACACATTCCAACCCATTGTCTTATAGTAGTTACATTATTTAATAGCCTTACATTTTTTTGGAACGGTAGCTACACCTTCTTTGCTGACAACGTGACCCAGAAACGCTACTTGTCTCTTGAAAAGATGACACTTCTTTGGACTCAACCTCAGACCTGCTGCTCGCAACCTCATGAACACTTTTTCCAATTTGTCTAACTCTTCCGTAAACGTTTTTCCATGAATGATGATGTCATCCAAGCACACTTAGCATGTTTCCCAGGATAATCCCATCAATACCTTCCCCATTAACCTTTCAAGTGTTGCAGGGGCATTGCAAAGGCCAAATGGCATGACAACAAACTGCGACAGGCCTCCATTCCCTGTTGTAAAGGCAGTTTTCGGTCTATCTTCCTCTGCTACCAGGACTTGCCAATAACCAGACTTCAGGTCAAGTGTGGAAAACCAACATGACCCTGCTAGCGCATCAATAGAATCATCTATCCATGGTAAAGGCTAGGAATCTTTCAGACAAACTTCATTAAGGCGACGATAGTCAATGCAAAATCTGGTAGTCTGATCTTTCTTCTTAACCAACACAATAGGTGCTGCCCAAGGACTACTAGAAGGCTCTATTACTCCTTTTTCCAACATATCAGTGACCCCTTTCTCTGCGATGTCCCGTTGGCTTAATGGTAACCTTCTGGGATGTTGCCTGATTGGTCTAGCATCCCCTGTATTGATATGGTGTTCTACTAAATGGGTTCTTCCTGAATTCTCTCCCGGTTTCACAAATATATCAGTGTACTCAATGATAAGTTTCTTGACTTTTATACAGTCAGCTTCACTGAGATCATCACTAATCTCTGCGAGGATCAGTCTAACCCACTCATCATGACTAGCGTCATTAATCTTGATGGAAGCTTCACTAGTTTCACTCAAATCATTTCAACATGTAACAACTCTGACTATATGGTCATTTTTTCAGGGGCCATATCTCATCGATTGGTTCACATTGACCAACTATGGTATGCTTATATAATGTGAGTGGTTTCTCTCCAGGGTTCATAACCCCGATTGGAATACTATCGTGCATCATATTCACTACACACTTAGCCATACATAGCTGGTTTCGCTCACCAAATGTATCTAGTGGAGTTAGAATTCCAGATTTCATTCCAACAATTACATCAGTTTTTACAGGTTTACCTCTCAACATAAGCTCACTATGAGCTGGATCAGCTCCTGTCTCTTGAACAGCAATTCTACAACATGTGGGTCGCATTTCTGTCTCATGCTGATAGCATGGAACAGAGTCATTGCCAATCATTAATTGTTGCTGACCAAGTAATACATTACAATCATTGTTAATTAGGAAATCCATCCCAAGAATTTCCTCATTTTCGATATCAGCTTTCCAAATCTCCTGCTTGAATGCTCGGTGACCCAATTTCAATTGCACAATACCCCAACTCTGTAAAGGTGACACAGTTCCTGTAGCAGTTACCAAGAATGATTTGGTATCATCCTTATTTGAACTACAGGTTGGTAACAATTGTTCAAAATGTCTGCACGAATAATGGTTACTGTAGCGCCAGTGTCCACCAAAAACTTAATTGGTTTATTCTGGACTTCTGCAGCTACAAATAACCCTTCATTGCTAGCAGTGGAACTACCTAGCCTTATGAACTTTCAATCATCCTGGAGCCTGGTATCAACCATTGTCGAACTATGGCTCTCTAGTTCGACATTGGTTCGTTTCCCTTGAACACAGTCTTGGTGAGTAAAGGGCATTTATTACGATAATGGGTAGTCTCCCCACAATGCCAGCATCTACTACATGGTGTATCTTTATTGCGAGACTCACCATAATAACTGCTAGAATATCGACCATGGTTACCAGTCGGCCTCCCCTGTGGATTTCGATAACCAACATGTCTACCACTGCTCATACTACTCTGACCTTTATCAGAAGACTGATAGGACGCACTCGAATTTGACCATCTTGGAGCAGTACTGTGACCTGATACTTCAGAATCACCTATTAATCCAGCTATTTGTTTCTGTTGAGCCTTTTGATTCTTTATCAGCTGTTGTGTCAGGTCAGCCTGACCGTCACGAATCTCTTGACATAATTTTACTATTGGATCGTCATTCCTAATACATGTACTACTGGAATCAGACAGAGGAACTGAATGACCATGATCTGGATTACCATAATCATTACGTATGTCAACATGGGCATTTTCAAAATTTCGGACAGGGCACCCTCTGTGTCTATCAGCTAATCTATGTGCTTCCAATCGGACTGCTATGCTTTCTGCATCACCAATATTGTTAGTTTGGGCCTCTTTTAATCGCAGACGCATGTCCGCATCTGGTAATGCATCAATAAAATAATCACGCGCCAGGATATTTATTAATCCAGAATCCGCGCCTGGATATGCTCTTCTAGTCATTTTCTTAATGGATTGTGATAATTCAGGCAATGCTTCATTCCTACCATGCATACGTGTCTGCAACTGGGCTTGGAATATTTCAGCCTTATTAGCTCACCCAAACTGATTTCCCAGTGCCCTAACCAAACATTGATAATACCCACGTTGGTATGTATCAAGTTCACCCAGAATCGCTCTGGCAGTTCCAGAGAGACTCCCTGCTAAAATTAACCCTTTGGTAACCGGTGACCATTCATGGATTTCAGCTATTATTTCAAACTGATTGAAATAATCTTCCCATTCATCATTTCCATCCTATGGAGGTGGACGTACTACATGTGTGTTTCTCTGGCTTGGACCATTATGACCAGATGAGTGTGTATAGTTTGTCTGGTACTGGCTATGTCTTTCTCTCGGAAAATAGTGGTCATCATTATTTGTCTCGTTATGGCCAGGGTATCCAGGCACAACATTGCACTCACCTCCGTCACCATACAATGCATATCTTTCACTAATTGGATTCTCATTATATGGATAATATCACTCATGCTGCTCACCAACCATAGGTTCTGGATCACTCCAACTTCGATTGGAATTAATTGGATCATTGCTCGACCCCCTCCTCATTCCAATGTTACTCTGATTGTAATTAGTCATATTAGGGTCACAGTGATATGTCAAATCTGGCCTAACATGTCCAGATACATTTGACATCTGACGTTGCATTTGTTTCAACTTTGATTCTGTGTTCTCATTCAGTTTCACAATCTCACTCCTAAACACACCAAACATGCTTCTCATTTGTTAATTCATTTGCTCACTCAACCTGTCTAGCATTGCAATACTAGTACCATTAGATTGAGTGTCATTGACACTTGTTATTATGACATTCGAGTTGTTCAGTTCATGATTGTTCTGTACATGCATTTCGTCGGCCATCCTACTACTACTACTACTGCTAGCAGGTGTATTCAATAACTTTGATTTGTTACAAGGGTCATCTGTGCTCTTATTCTGAGCACCTATAGGACTATAAGGTTCTGTGTCATTGTCATCATGCAATGACACATCGTGTGGGCGAAACGATATGACATCCATATGCTCTGACTCCATTCAACAAAACCAACTTATATTATTATCTGACAATGCAGCAAGGCAAATTAGAGTGAGTTCACAGCACAATACGATCGACTACGTAACACTACCTATTCCATCAAACACGTAGCAGAACTTTATCTGTACTACTGCCACCAAAAATGTCATGGGCCACCCCTCGTGGTGAGGACTAGAGATATAATGACAACAACAACAACAGAGGCGACAACCTCAATAAGACAGGCCAATGATGGTTCACAGTGTCACCAAGACACTAATAATGGTAGCGTGACAACAGTAGCAGCTTCCCGAGAAGCTCTCTGTTCAATATCCCTTCCATCACCCAGGAGGGTCCAGTTAACAACCAGGTTTGGGTTCGTGTGCTGTGCTCACTGCTCAAATCCAGATAATAACACAAGAGATGGTTTTAAATAAACAACAAACAGGTAACTTTATTTACAACTACCATATAGCTCGCCCTATCTCGGCAACAGGGCTAACTCGCTTGAGACAACTCTTGATGGTCTATACCGTAAAGGGATATAACCCCTCATGCTACGCCAACGTAGACAGACGTAAACAAATGTGACGCAAATAGTAAACAGTACTACGTCGCACTGATGCTGGTCTACCAATAGCAGTTATATTCTAATAAAATGCTATTCATCTATCACAAACGATGGTAGACAGCTATGGTGGAACTATGGTGGACCGACTGATTAACAAAGGCTAGTGGTCAACAAACGTAATACCCATTCTCGGTAACTCGCCAATATGACGTTAGTTACGCACGCTAGACAATGCAAACCAATCGGGACACCTCTGTTCAATGACAGGTCTATATGTTTGTGGTGGGTCTGTGGTGGGCATAGAACTGTGGTGGAATTATGGTGGGAACGATATGATTATGACGAGTAGATGATACCGTAAATATCAAACAAACTGCAGGCTCTCCTATGTAAAAATAGGCCCAGACCACAGTTTAGTTCGTAAGCAATCGTACCGTTTCTGCTGCTATCATCTCCTGCGCCATAATAATTGCAACACGGGACTTCTACACTTCCACCACAATTTATGCTAAAGCTAAACTATCTAGCGTAAAGCTTGATCTGGTTTGGTTGGTTGTCCGAAACACCCACCTCGATTTAAAGCAAAGGGGACTATTTATAGTAACATTTCCTTATTGTTACGTCACGCATTCCATCTCGAGTCACATTATGACGCGCTTCGGCGTGAAGCGTGCCAGAATTCTGACATGTGATATGATGCACCGTTATCCTTCCCAGAATACTGTGCACTAATTATTCAAAATGGATGCGCCCACAATTTGTGCAACGCTAGGAAAATCTAATAACGAATTAACCTATCTAAATGGTAAATAAACTCTAAATATCAGAGGACAGGATACATAAGTGTTGTAGGTAACAGCCGCTATCTGGGAAACATGTAATGACATACTAATGTTGACAGAAACTGGTAAAACCGTGGTATAATAGGTAAGGAAATCACCTGTCTCCATGACATAACAACACATACAGGCATGTCTTGAAATGTCATAGGGGCAGATCGTCTCAATATATATATATATATATATATATATATATATATATATATATATATATAGATTTATATATATATACTACATAATAGTATGCTTCTGGGAGTATGAGTTTCCACTATTATGCAGTAAATATTACAAAAAAAAGAGACCACTCAGACTCACTCAGGCGCTCAGCGGTGTACATTACTACCATTTACAGGTGGAACGTGTATAGTTGGTGGATGAGTGGGTGGATGGATGGATGGATGGATGGTTAGATGGATGGAGGGATAAAGGGGTAGCGTAGTTTAGAGAGTGTGGTGGAAAGATGGAATGATGGATAGATGGGGTATTTCTGAGTGAGAATAGATGGATGAGTTTTTGTGGGGTGGGTTGGTGGGTCCATCTACCCATCCATCTATCCATCTATCCATCATTCTACCCATCCATCATTCTACCCATCTACCCATCTATCCACCCATCTACCCATTGAATCCCGGAAATAATCCCACCCGGACAAAATCAGTACTGAAAATGGGTTTGATAGATCGTTTCTGTGGTAGAAGCTATGTACACCGGACGCGCCACACCTAACGCGTAATACTAGTTAGTTAATGACGTGTCTCTGTATAGGCCTATAGAACAGGATAGCACGTCTGGATCAGCTGTTATGACGGTATAGTAGAAGAATTATAGGTCCCTGGGAGGAAACCAAGGAAAAAACATGATAAAGCTGGATTTGTGGATACAGCTTCTCTATATCATTAGTAGCAACATACTAAAAGTTCACGAGATTCCTCTTTGAGATAAATCCAGAAATCAAATAAATATGATAATTAGCTTAATTATTTCGACAATATTTGGCAAAAAATTATTAAAATTCCAGATTCTGCATAAATTGGTCGACTGTGGTATCTATTTAAAGGGATTAATGTATAAGGTCAAATAATAATGAATAAAATCAGAATCCCTCATAGCTAATTAATTAACTAATTTATTATTATTATTATTATTATTATTATTATTATTATTTACTTTGGCATAACTTCTTTTGTTGTATGGTATCTATTTATAGGAAATCGTCAACTGAATTGATGAATTGCCATATCGATAGATTAGATCCAATAGCTAAGTAACTAGCTGTCTAAGTAGCTAATTAATACTTTCAAAATATATTAAATCCCTGTACCAGGTTAAGATCTCGCGAGGTTCACCACTGTCCATCATCAGTTTCATCAATAATCTCAGTATTTGAACAGTCTGGCCGCATACAGTATTTGCACAGGACACTGCAGAACGAGTTGATATCTCAGCAACTACAGTTTTTACAAACCCGTTTTACACCCATAGCTGATTGCGTTCATCAACCGCACTGGGGATGCATGTTGGTCAGATGGTATTGGGGTTAGTAACTCATTTGTTACTGTCCAGCCCCATTCAGTGGGAGCCAAATCATTCCCAAGCCAAGCCTGAAGCAATTGCTAGTTTTTGGCCAATTGGTGTATCATCTTTGATTTTAATGATACCATTCACCAAATTCAGTGCACTCCCTGGGATCATGTCTTCGTTCCAGATATCATTAGGTTAAGGATATTCGCTGACATTTGGTTCGAATATCGTCTCTGCATGATTGATGAACTTGCCTCAACAATTGAGACGCTCTGCTCAACTTGTTTTCATTATTTTTCTCGTTATACCATTTATTACGCAATATGACATGTGCCCTGTCCTTGAGACAAACGTAATTTATAGCATCCTTCTGTGTTATTACAATATCGTTCCATTAGTAGTCTTGAAGCTTTTGACATAAATGTTTCGACCCATAACATTCAACACCTTCCATGAACTAATTCATTTTGTCCTTCAACTCTTCTACATTATATTGGCACTCGTCATTATATGCTTATAGTTTTTCAAAAGCCACTGTTTGATCTGCATTTACAGGTCTACCTAGTCGACGTTGATAATCTCCTACGTCACTGTGAAAAAAGAAAAGTCCAGCAGTCATCGTGGTATTTTGATCCCTTCCCAACTAGATAATGTGTGGCTATTACCCTACGTAATACATTCTCTTCTAGTTCATCTTTCCTCTGCAATCAGTCTCTCTGAGCTCTAGTCTCTCTACTGAATGCCAAGGTCTCCAGGTGATCCTTTGGCTTTTTATCTACTAGTTCACATTTGATTCTCGGGCCACAAAACAGACAAGTCCACCGTATGTCTTAATTATTCGGCGTGACCAATTGTAGTACCATTCTCAGGAATCCGCCTGTATTCGTTTCTGCGCTGTAATGCTAGTCGGTTGTTTTTTGCGACACTATGTGTATGATTACTGTATTCTGCGGCTGTAGTAGTAGAAATATCCTACAGCTGCAATCAGTCCGTCTTCGCTTTTGCCCACTGTGTCTTGTCCTCAGCCGAAATCCTTAGCTTCCTCAGGTCCATTCTTGACTTGAGTGTACTGAGTCCTGCTTTCTTGAGGTCACCTCGTAGCATGCTTAGCAGATTTATGCAATGACGTCCTCTCCTGGCTTTGTATTTGCTGGCTCCGAGTGCGGTGAATTCCAAGGCTCTCTGTGCTGGTGTCTCTTCTGGCTTCTTTAGCACATAGCCAAACATGGACCATCTTTGCTGGGCGACTTTTACAGACAGCGGAGGCGTATTACACATCTTGTACAGTGCATCGTTGGAAATTATGCTGTCTGGCCATCGGTGTCCAGTGATGGTGCGTAGGTGTTTGCGGTGGCAGGCATCGAGTTTGTCTAGAGCTGCCTTTGGAGCTGCCCAGCTGTTACAGTTATACAGCATCAAGGATACACAGGTTGCATTGTATAAACGTAGCCTCTTTATCAAGGGCATCTTTGATCTACGAATCCATAGCTTCCAGAAGGACTGGAAAGCCATGTTCCCCATGACGTAGCGTGAAGAAATGTCAGCAGTACTGCAAAGCAGTGAAACCAGGATTTTACTTTTCCTCCATGGTTCGCCGCCACAAAGTGGGTCAGCATTTTCTATAATTTCATGCTTTGTAGATAGGTATATGTGGGTGAACCTGTTTTGGATTCATTTAAAAGAGATTCTCAATTTTTAGTTTGCTTGCAGCTATTGGGAGAAGTTCGTCAAGGGGTTTCTTTTCCTCGTCTATGAAGTCCACATCGTCGGCATATTCCATCTCTAGCAGCATACCCAGTATTGACACTGGGGTCTTTGGAACTTTCCTGCACAGATTTCAATGCAGCAGCAAGGTAGCAGGTGAAAAGCACCGGAGATAGACCATGTCCCCGTGGGGAGCCGATTGATGTCTCAAACTCTACAGACTTCACTGACTTGACTCACACTCACAGCTTGGTGTCTGCAAGCAGTAGTCTCACTAGTCATAGATCATCTTCATTGCAACGAGCCTTGCGTAGTACATGTAGGAGCTTTGAGCGTTTAATTGTGTCGAATGCTCGTGACATGTCAATGCCCATTTTGTCGAAATCCCAGTGTTTGGACATGATTACCGACACAAGTATGCGTTGAGCCCATACAATGTCTACACAGCTGCATCCACATTTGAAGCCACTTTGACATGATCCAGTGAAGTAATCGATCTTGTCTCGGGTGCGGCATAGAGTAACATTGGATAGGATTTTCTGTATGCTGTTGAGGAGTACAATGGGCCGTAGATTGGCCTGGGGCCCAGGTGGCTTCTTGAGCTTGGGTGTGCGATAAGGGTACCTTGGCCTACAGCATCGATGGGAAGGTGGTGCATAAAAGCTGAATTGATTAGGTGCGTGATCGGTTTTGAGATAATGTTACTTGCATATTTGAATAGTTCATTGCTCATGCCATCAGGTCCAGATGCACGTCCATTTTTTAAGGGATTTAAGTGCCTTTTCAACTTCTGCTGTTTTAATTAGTGTTATTAATGACCTGTGGTCTCCTGAGAACGGGTGCAAGAGCTCATCATTGTTGTCAGTGAAATGTTCCTTGAACCATTCTCGGATCGCCTCGGGTTTTCCCTGTTCAGTCCCGATAAAGTTCTTCAGAGTTGTGTACATTGAGTGGTGGTGTGTAGTCAGTAACTCTCAGGGCTTGGGCTGCCCGAAAATTTTTGCAACAGTCATCCATGGCAGTGATTTCATCTGCTAGGGAGCCTGCCTGTTGAATAGCAAGATCTTTTAAGCGTTCGCTAATGTGGCGGAGAATAATATTGCGCTCCCGGCATAGTTTGGTCCAGTTTTCACTTTGGCCACTTTGATAGATGCGCAGCCATAATGCTTTCTGCTCTGCTGACAGATTTACTACTAGAGGGTCATCAGTATACCTAGTTTGGTTGTTTTTAACAACACCTATGGTGCTGGTAGCGGATAATTCCATAGATTTCAATATTTTGGTTAGGGCTTCATTTGGATCGGAGCTGTCCTCGCGCATACAACCACTGCTGTGGGTGTGATTGGAGCCAGTGCTGGTGTGTCAGCTGTGGCCACTCTCGCTACAGGGGTGGGTGCCCTCGTCGCCATCCCGCTGTGTGGTGTGACACTAGCTACCACTCTCTTGGCCACGGGCTTGTGGGTGGGGCAGTGGCAGATCACAAGGAGGCTGGAGAAGCATGCTAAGTACGTGGCACTGGCACAGAGTATGCTACGGACTATCGATGAGTCTGTCAGCAAAGCTCTAGAGGATGGCCCGGTCACAGATGAAGAGTACCACCATATATTGAAGGTCCAAGTCCTGTACCACATGGAGAAACCTAAAGTGCGACAGCAATACCTCAAAGGCTCCAGCGGGTGGGTTGATATGGAGGAGCTAAAAAACGAGATGTTACGGCGAGGTCACCTCGCCGGTCTATGGAGTCGAGTTGACTACAAATAGTGTGCTGCCACTACGGTAGCTTTAAGAACACCAGTATAGATGGCCTTCCCACTGAACCTCACGACAGTCATCTGGAGCCAACCACCCCTCCTGGGTAACCCTTGACTGGCCGGAGAGGTCTACTGGATGATATACCAGAGCTAACACCGTTCTCCATCACAGTGGATGTACGGTCCCAAACCAGCTTCTCCATCAACCCACGACCGCTGACCAACCGCCCCATCACCATCAAGGATGCGAAGCAAGCTCATACTTAGATGGCTGCTCCAAGCCTCTCATACTGGAATCAGCAGCTGAACTTTGCCGTGTGGTGTGCCATGGCAGGATGTGGAGTAAGTTCCACCCTGCTTCACTCCTATTCTGGTACTCCTGAAGCTGTGCTCATCGGCAGCTGTCTCAGATTCCACGTGTACTTCACGGTGCGACGAATCCTCCATGAGCTGGGTGCAAGCCTCCCTGATACAAACGACTTCGACCCACAGCTCAACAGTCATAGCGTCTCAGCGGCCAGCAGACTACAGAGAGAGTTCAGAGCTCACCCAGACTATCGGTGGCATGATGGTGACAACAGCGGCCTAGGGGTTATGTACGGTGACCCGAGACGTGACTACTCAGGGTTCTCCTATCGAACCCCCCAACGAGTAGGCCGTCGGAAGACAGCGACATTCTCATTCGATCCAGACTCCGACCCTGGAGCACTGGTGCAAAATATGCACATCACTGGCTTGCGACAGGACTATCCAGATGTGTGGAAGTACTTTGTCCCACACACCATCTCAGGCCTCACACCAGCAGGGATCGATCGGATCAACCAGTTCCTGGAAGCACTGAGCTACTGCCTACCTACAGCACAGACCAAGCTACATCATTCCATAGATGGTGTCAGCGGAGCAGCGGTCCAGGCCATGTTCATCAGTCTCGTTGAGGATATGATCATCATGGCAGACCCCAGTAGTCTTATTGCTAAGTTCAAGCAGGGGTTGCAGAAGGCCCGTTGCAAACTTGACTTTGCTATTTCACCACACCTACGGTTGATTCCGAGCAACATGATCGTGAACATCGAGGACCTCCAAGTCAGGGGCTATAACAACATGATAGTCGAGGGGAGTTCCCCCGGTGTCCACTTCGGCTTCAACACTGCTATCAACGCACCTACGTGTAGTTTGGGCCATACAGTCGTTCTGACCCTGACACTGCAGCCAGTCGACACGACACCGCTTCCCATGGTAGCTCTACGAGTGTTGTCAGGCCTAGCTATCATGGCGCTCGGGATGAGCCTACTCTTCCGCTAGCAAATCAGCTATAAGACTATCCTGACTCTCTACAGTAGCAGTGGGGACCACGGTGAGACACTGAACCAGCTTGGCCTGCCCTACAGCCCCCATACACGCTGCCAACATGCACATGCATGGGCTGGATGGTTCCACAGCGCATCCTATTTCCAGCTTGTAGTATCACAGAGCCTTGTTCAGCTCTGAGTCAGGTGAGGCCATGGATGTCTGCAACTGCTGGAACACATCTGACAGATACTCCCGATCCTTGTAGAAACCTTTAGTTCACAGGAGCCGCTCGACGATACTCCCGCCCATGATAAGTTGTTCGAGGAAGCAGATCTGCCCCGTACCAAATCCTAGATAGAGCTTCACAGCTGTGAGCGAGCTCATTTGGTGTCTTCTTCTTGTGGTCCTTCAACTCCCTCTGGAAGACCTCATAGTATTTCTTGCATAGCGCGAGCCCGGACATGTTTAGGATGTCTCAATGGAGAGATGAATGTTCCTGAGTACCAACCCAGCCACCTGGAAGATGCAGACTGGGAAGATCTTATTAGCTCTCGCGACAGGGGACGAAAACATTTAACAGTGTTGTATACTCAGTGCTTAAACAATGACGTCAAAGGTACAGATCGTGAAGCAACTGCCCGAGAGCCAGGCGAGTCTTCAGAAGGTGGAGAACCTGCTACGAACCAAGACACAGAAGTTACTGACCAAAGCAAAACCTGGCGGCGAATGCGGCCGTGATGAAGATGACAGGGGGAAATGAGGTTCTTCCTGCCGCCACTGCGGCTGTCCTCGCTACAGTGGAGAGTGGGGTGGCCGGGCACTGTCTCGGAATAACTCACCCCATCCCAAAGATCGCCGTCAGTGTTGCCTCCTACACTGTTGCCACCAAGATGATTGGTGAACGTGTTACACTAATGGAGCCTGCTGTCCTAGGGCTAGCAATGAGTGCAATGGCTAGATCATCGTCGCCTACGTTTAACCCCTCTGAATAGTGAGAGATGGATCAAGAGACCCCTGCAGCATATGAGGCATGGCATGCTGGAGGGTGGTGTGTAGCCCATAGTCGAGCATGCGGACTGAGGATTGCCAATGCCCGGGAATGGTGGACTGCCCACAAGGCGTGCCCCTTCAGAGAGGGCCAGTACCCTGAGCACTGCTACCTATTCCATTGGCCGACTGCGTGGTCCTCCTATGCCCAACTATTTCACTGGGGGTATAACTAGTAGGTTTTAGCCATGTATATAGCACCATGAGTCTGTCACTCACAGACCTAGAAAGCAAAGAGCTAGGCGATCTTGCTCACTTGGGCGAGGTACGCCTCGGTTCAGAGGACACTGTTGCCCCTATCTTCTTCCTAGACTTCGATGAGAAGGGAGACCCGCAGGAGATTCGAGGTGCCATCCCAGCCCGAGATCTCATCAGGAACACTGATACGGTAGGACAATCAGCCATTAACAAGGCCAAGACTGTATACAAGGGGATGGGCATCAAAGACAGGGCAACGATGCGAGGTATGCTCGGAGTCGATGATGCTGGTGCCATCAAGGTTATGTCTGAGTCCTATTCACAATACCTGGTTAAGATTCTCCTGAAACCACGGAGCTCATTCCAACAGGATGGAGAGAATCTCAGGGTAGGCACCCTCGGCTTGAGCCATATCACTGTCGATGGCAAAACAGGTGCTACCGCCAGCCTCCAGCTACCAGAGGTGAAGAAGTCAGGGTCCTTTGGTTTGCCGTTTAAGACCACAGGATAGACATGGCTTCCCGTGCATGTATCATACAGATACTGGATGTACTAGACACTGTGGGTGCTGACACAGGCCCTCTACACTATCGTCTCAGCTGCTGCTGGGATTTCATGCTTGACACCTCCATCGCATCCTTCGTATCTGCCGGAGGTGCAGGATTCCCCGCTCTGCAGGCGAAAGAGCTGGTGCAGGAAGTACTGCCATTTAGTCTCCCAGATATAGACAAGGCTACCGCCGACCAAGTGCTAACCATCGTCCGCACGCATGTCTGTACCATTCGACAGTAGGCTGGCCGATGCTGGCCAGGTGGTGCTGATTATTTCCCCGTCAGGACACAGGAAAAACATCTTGCTGCGGGCTCTCCTGGCCGAACATCTACACTCTCAATACATCCTTCTGGTGTCTGACTCCGCCGCTGAGGCAGTTGACAGTGAGGATCCAGCAGCGATTAGATGCCAGTGTACAGAGGTGTTTGAGGAGATCTTCAGTGATGGTCGAATGAATGACGGCCGTCTGTTCATCTGTTTATAGTTCACCCAGGACGTGTGTGACAGGACGGGAGTGGACGTCAGTGATGAAATCCGGGAGTTTATCAACCGTCTTTCTTGAGGAACTCTACTGTCAGCCTGGTGGATATTACCGTGAGCCCCCTCAACTACTCGAGTCTGCACGTCGCAAGGGCCACAACTTCACATTGCAGACAGTTAGCCAGTGGCTCAGCCACCAGGCGATGTGGCAGATATACAGACCTCGTCCACGGCAC
Organism: Chaetoderma sp. LZ-2023a; assembly: GCA_034401795.1. NCBI lineage: Eukaryota > Metazoa > Mollusca > Caudofoveata > Chaetodermatida > Chaetodermatidae > Chaetoderma > Chaetoderma sp. LZ-2023a. The sequence continues at coordinate 52,517,098 of CM067367.1, forward strand.
ATCAGGCATGCCCATTTCGAGGAAACTGTCCCGAACAGAGTTCACCAGGCAGATGTTCTATTCCTTCCACGTGACCCGGTTGGTCGTCAGACCAACAAGTATGCCCTCACCATCGTCGATGTCGCCAGCAGGTACAAGGTGGCAGTACCGCTCACAGACAAGTCAGCTGTCCAGGTGGCCCAGGCATTCCAGGGTGTCTACGAGGCTTCAGAAAATCCCCTCCAGTGGCCGGAATTGTTGAAGGTGGATGAGGGTAAGGAGTTCAAGGAGAGACTGCAGCCCTCATGCAGAAACATGGTGTGGCAGTTAGGCGAGGCGCGGTAGGGCATCACCGTGCCCAGGCTATCATTGAGTGGTGGAATCTGACACTGGCAGAGAGACTGTTCACACACCAATACGCCCAGGAAATGGCCGCACCGAGTGAACGTTCTAGAGTATGGGTGAGAGGGCTGCCTGCTGTGGTGGAAGATCCAATGCCGAGGTTACCAGGCTAATCGGGAAGAAGCCGGTAGAGGCTATCAGACACTCTGCTGGTCGCAACTCTAGAGGAGCGAACAAGGGAGAGGAGAGCCTATCACCTGATGCTCTGGTTCGGTACCTGTATGAGCCTAGTGAGCTGGAAGGTGGTCGACGGCGTGCAACAGATCCTAACTGGTCGACAGATGTTCACAGGCTTGACAGGTATGTGGAGGCGGAGGGGCGGCCTACACTGTACTACCTGGCGTGCCAGCACGGAGTGCCTAGGCGACCATTTGTCATAGAAGAGCTTCAGCTAGTCCCTGCAGACACACAGCTACCTCCACCTAGGGTGCTAACATGATACTCGATGGGCTCGGGATGGACACCATCTGGCAGCACATGGCGCTTATCATGGTAAGCAGAGAGTCCTAGTTTTTCCTGCGCATACATCACCATACCCTGATTGCACACGTGTAGGCCTCGGTTTTTAGCTCTGTCCACCCCGCCATATAGGGCGCTGTAGAACCTCTGCCAAGAGACCTCATTCTGCCGCTTTGACATTCCCTTAGCCGAGCACCTACTTGTAGCTGCGCTCTCCACGTAGTAGCAGTTGGACCAGAGAGCGATGCCACGAGAGCCTTCGAACTCGAGCTTGAACAGGTCCGGAGTCCGTCCAGACCATTTGTCCCAAGCTAGCCAGTCCCGCTTATGAGCCTGGTACTTTGCTCGCATCTCAGGGCGAATGACGTCGTCGAGGTTGGAGCCTGCTATAGCGATATACGCGGAGTCAGTGTACATCTGCAGGTACTGAAATCTGTCACGAGCTACGTAGCGATCGAGGAAGTCATAGTAGAACTCCAGCATTCGCAGCTTCGCGAGCTCATAAACGGCTATCCCCACCTGGAAGGGCCTTCGAATAGTGATTCTCGGCTTGCGACTCTAAGGCTAACATGACTCACTGATCTCCCCGAGATCTTCGAACCATGCACTATGCAGGGCCTTGTCTACTACGCATTCATCCTGCCAAGAGCACTTTGCTCTTATCTACATCTCCCGAGCGGCGGGCCTCCGTATCATTCTCCACGAACCACTTGAATGGGCGCTTGGCCTCATAGTCTATGGTGCAGTATACTGCAGTGATCTCCAGGCCATGGGTTATGTACCACTAGAGTGTCGGTGTGTACAGCAGCCGCTTCTTGCCAGAGAGGGTGCCGACCAGCTTCTGGGTGGTGGGTCGCTTCCGCCCTGTACGCGCTAGATATGCCTGCATCTAAGAAGAGACAGCCTCTACCTGGATCTCGTGGTTATAGAAGAGCATGGGCATTTACTCGAACTTTGCCCACAGAGCCCACAGAGCCTTAGGGACCTCTATATCCACCTCAGCAAATCCAAACCAGCGGCCTGCTAGGCGCTCCTCCTTAAAGCGGGCTACACCACTGGCACCGGACCAATGGCATACTGTCTCCTTACCACAGGGCATCTCTTTGGCCATCATTGACAGGTACAGAGCATTTGCGTCATAGCCGAGTAGACGTTGGCAGACACGCTCACTCTGGCGGATGTGTGTCACACCTGCCTCGTGGTATCTGGTGAACACGATGCTGGGCCCTCCGTCCTTCAGCATCTCGTAGGCCTCCTTGCCCGGAGCTGAGCTGTGCTGAGTGGTTCCACGTAGGAGGTACTGCAGTGACACACCTGGGAGAAACACCGCATCTTTGAGGATGTCTATTTCTCATTCTGTGTAGAACTCCCGCATCCGCTCTAGGGCTTCGATGAATGGACTGACGTCCAGGTTGTTGTAGTATCGCAGCCAGTCGACGAATGTCCGCATTCCATGCTCACTGAATGTCTGGTTACATTGTTCCCACTCTGTTTGCGTCAAGAGGTAGTCACCCTTGAGCTTTGATGTCCATGCTGAGTAGTCAGGAAACCATGGATAGTTGAGCTTCTCATGTGTGTCAAACCATTCATATGGGAGCCAGCTCTTCTGCTGTGTACACCCGTAAGCTTTGACCCATACCTCGTACGAGACTCCTGGGCCGATGTAGTTCAGCACATCGAGAAACCGTAGCTCAGGTGTTATGAGGAACATGGTCTGACTAGCCTTCTTGGCGACTTTCACTGTACCTGTACTGTCAGTCAGCTCATCAACAAAGTACTTCTTGATGAGGTTCAGGTCATACCGCCCAGAGTTGAACTCCAGTACAGGCACATGGTCACACCACTCGTTGATCAGTCACTGCTGTCGCTTTGGAAGCTTGTCCAGGTCTGTCGGTATGTACTGTGCCCCAACCCTTGTCCAGATTAGAGATGCTCGCCGTTGGATCACCAGCATGAACTCACTGATCAGTTATTTGTGGTCAGGATTGCAGAGGTGAGTGGGCTCACTCGGGGTGCCCTCTAAGGACCAGCCAACTGACACAGAGATAGGTATGTGAGTACTCTCGATCGTGAGAGGGTCCGTAGGATGAGTCTTGATACCATCTAGGAGTGCTTCGAAGTCATATACTATGAAGTGTTGGTATGGGACAGCCCGAACCTGTTTAGGGACGCTTTGACAGCATTTTATACAGCACTCCCACTGTACCACAAGTGTGCATCCAGACGCTCTCAACTTCTCCTCTCTCAGGACTGTCTTGTGGTATTTTTGTTCGGCATCCTCACCTCGCTGGTGTTGTGGACACCCGTGCCAGTGACAGCCATGGAACTGGTAAACGGTGTTGGTGATCGGATCATAACCATCTACGGGGGAGTACTCGCGATCCAATGCTCGCCACCGTGCCCACACTCTACATGGTGTATCTGTACGCCTCTGTTTCTCGACTCATACTCGACCCAACGAGTAGCCGCTGAACAGGATGGTTGGGGAGGATAGAAGGCTTTCTCATATGCAGACTGTGGCGCCTCAACCTTCTCGCCAGGAGACACGATTTTTGTTTTGCCACCTGTACAGTGATCAGCGTGGCATTGAAGATGGCATGCCTTTGCAAACCTCTGCTGACAGTGACTGCATACTAGTATATGTGCCAACTTGGAGATGTTCTTGATGTAGAAGGCATAGTGGTCCCACACTCCGATGGTCATGGTGTCACGGTAGTGAGCCGCTTGCCTGATCATGTGCCAGGTTCCCTCTTCGGTTGGTTCATACATGCAAATCCCGATCTCGGTGAAGAACTCTACCTTGTCCAGCTGATCCAGCGAGATCTTGCAGACATCATGTACTGTCTTTCCGTAGAACTGTGTGGCAAGCTCACGTGCAGGAGCTGTACTTCTATCAGCTCTTACTCCTCGGTGGACTGCTAGACATCTTCAGAGACACATGTTGTCCCTGTATGTGTCGAGGGCAGTCATACTCTTCTTCTGTCGTAGCCAGTCTGGGAGGGGGCCTGTCCCAAGCAGATGTTGGCGATCGATGACGGCCCTGACCTCAACGTTGATTGATCGAACGAAGGCCCACTTGGTGTTGGGTCGATCGATATTGTCTGTGTCGAGGCGGTCTTGCTCTCTTGCTGCCACCTAGTCCTGAGCTGCTCGTATCGTGTTCAGCCACGGGCTCCCTGGAGCATTCTTGTGGAAGAGCATCACCCTACCGTCTTCGATGTGACGGATGCGATAGGTATGGGTGTACCGGAGGTAGAAGGTGTTCTGGACAGTCTGCTGGATCTTTTGCATGATCTGGCCTGTGAGGTCTCCTTCTAGACCTCGGAAGAATGTCCAGCATACTGACTGGCGTCCTCTATCCTCTGTCTCCCTTTCGCCGAGACGCTGGTCGAGAATCTGTTCGCCTTCTCACCTCATGCTCCGGGCTAAGGGTTCAGACCTCGGCCCCCTCGTAGGAGAGGTAAGCGCTCCCGTGGATGGCCCGCCCTCCACCTCGCTACAGTCTTGGCTCGCAAGCTAGCAGTCACCTCCTCATCCAACTGACGAAGCTCACGTATCCACTGCACTTTCTTGTGGGGATTCCAAGGATCATCTTTGGTATGCACTGGAAACCTTCCCGTCTTCATTGCTCGGGAGAATCACTTTTACCACTCCTCGGCACGGACCTGTCCGATCATCTGGAACAGGTCGGCTTCCTTGGCCTTAGAATAGCCTCTAAGGCCGAATTGCTTTGCAACAGCGCGAAGCTGTGCAACAGTAATCATGGTGTATGTCTCTGTGGATGTCTGTCTCTAAATGGACGTTCAGACCTACTAAGTGTGGTGATCACAAGGTGATCAGTACCTGTGGGGTGGACCGTCGTGTCGATGTGATGTGGATGCTTGTCTCTAAATGGGCGTTCAGATCCTATTATGCGTGGGGATCACAAGGCGATCAGTACCTGTGGGTGGCCCGTCGTGTCATGTGATACCGACGGAGACTATGTGTGAGAGAGTATATGCTTATATTGTACCGAGAAATCACTTTATTCTCGTCGTTCATGGTACCACTCAGGACTGGAATGAAGCGAGAATTTCAAAACTGTTTACCATTTTAAAATCGGACCAGAAATGGCCGAGTTATCCACAAGTGCCAATAGTGAGATTTGAACCTGTGATTTTAAGTTTGCTAATAAACATAAAGATCCAACGCATTAACTACCTCGGCCATGTATTAATAATTGAAGCTGATAAGTTATGTGTTCTCATTGCTGCGCTACATGTGTGAGATGTGATCGATGTTCATTAGCTGATATGGGGGAGTAGCGCGCATTGAGAGGTTGGTGGGCGAGGATCACTGGATTATTTCTTGTTTCGAAGCGAGAATTTCAAAACTGTTTACCATTTTAAAATCGGACCAGAAATGGCCAAGTTATCCACAAATGCTAATAGTGAGATTTGAACCTGTGATTTTTAGTTTGCCAATAAATATAGCTGATACATTATGCAGGTTACTGCGCTATCAGCACTCTAGATCTTGACCTCACTTCGAGATAACACGTATCAGCGATTTCACAATATTGCGCAGAACCACAAAGACTTCAGGGGTTAAAGCACCACAGACACACACGCACCAGCCGGCTGGAATATCAACAGGGTGGGGTAGAAGATAGGTGGGGTAGAAGATAGGTAGGATAGGTACAAAAATGTCCTACAGATAGAAAAACCTCCTCAGGATACTGGTCAGAATAGAGAGAGAGAGAGAGGCCGGCCACTGGCTAGTATCCTGAGGAGGTTCTCCCGGACATGTGGGGTCCACACGGGAGTTTTATACACATGTCTCAAATTCGTATGCCCCAGGGATTGGGAGGGCGGTGGGGGCCACGAATCGCCGAACGGCAGCCAGTTGAGGGAGGTGGTATCATTTTGACCTCGACACTACTACTACCTTGCATAATGTGTATGGAATATACTGCCTGAACGCAATAAGACTTGCACACCCTTTGATTTTCATTTCCAAGACATCATTCGCAAGATAGTCAAGTAGATTGTTGATAAAACTGTCGCTGTGATAATGGTGAATATGTGATATTTAGATTGAGATACAGTTAATGGAGCTCTACTGATGCCCATACTGACTTGGATCTTTCCTGATAATTGACGCGACAGCAGATATGCTCAGAATGTGAACTACTTTCACCCCACGCAGAGATTTTTACCAGTCATAAATGGCGCATAGCAATCCTTGTGGTACTGAACATCGGTGGCAAGTTTTTCAAGTAGGACGTCCTTGAATGTTTTTATACCGGGTCGATCAACTGCCCGGCACTTTACTACAGCATTCCATCTATCTGGATGTGTTGTATCTCGCGGCAAGCACCGTTCACCACATATGAAGCACTGGTTTTTTTAATCGAACTGGGATGACCGACGTTTAAGTAAAGGGGGGTGGGGGGGGGGGGGCTCACTTGCCGACGGTTCATGAATGCCACGCTTTTTCAATAACCGAAGGATGTGTACTTTTGATGTGTACGAAGAAACGCATGATTTGTGGCACTGGGTTGTCAAGTCTGGATTTGAATCTAATTGAGCTTCTAAGTCTAAGTCTATGTGGAGATTGTCACCTCGCTGTTGGCTTGCAGTAATAATAGTTCGGAATCGATTTGCTTCAGAAGTAATGGTACCCTCAGTCTTGGAGCAACCAAAGATACACGAAGACGCCATGACTCAGACAGTTACTGTAAAGAAAAGAGCATGATTACTACCCCAATCTTTTTCATTCATAGAAATTTATAAGAGTCCCAAATTCCATTCCTTTCACATTATAACTGGTGTCCATGTTGGAAATAATGGTGAGAAGGAGGGATCCTCCTGTGCAGAACCTACAGGAATTAACAGACGCACTCCATCTTGAATGGCAACGAATACCACAATGGCGTATCAGTCGGTTGGTGACCAGCATGAGACGTCGTGTCCAGGCCGTCATCCAGGCACAAGGTGGATATACCCGGTATTAATAATGACAGTCTCAAACTCGTGCACAGATGTTAAACTTCGTTTTCAGACACCATTAATGACAATCTAGCCACGTGTGTCAACTGTAGGGCAATAGTTGTCAGTTGTGTCAACGTAACCATATTCAGGCCTCGTTTTCAAGTTCAAACAAAAACATACAGTGTTTCCCCACCATCATAATCAGCATTCCTCTAGTTGCATTATTACCTCTTGCACTAAGATGGATGGGTACATAAATGTTTATGCTATTGCTTTCTTCATAGCACATGAATATACCCTCGCATGTGCGTAAAAATAGGGTGGTGCTTAACTTTTGCACAGGTATATATATATATATATATATATATATATATATATATATATATATATATATATATATATATATATATATATATATATATATATATATATATATATATATATATATATATATATATATATATATAAATATATATATATCAATGAAAAAAGATATGTCAGTAAAAAATATGTTTAAATAAAAAACTTAGTTATATTATTAAATGATATCCTGAATTGATTAAAGAGATGAAACTAAGAAAAATTGAATTAAAAATATTAACAAAATAATATAATCGCGTGTGATTTAAATACAATGGAAGAATGAAACTAAGATCTAGTAGTTGCAATCAAAAGTCCAGACGGACTATGACCTTAGTAATATAACGTGTTGCTGCTAACTATAGCAATGATAATTTTATGCTTTAAAAATCCATCACACGATATATGAATATCATTTCATATTAGTTTGTCCGATTTATCAAAATTTAAGAAAACAATATATAAGACAATATTAATGGGGAAAGAACAGCGTCTTTAAACTGACAGAACTACTTCAGTCTGCCAATAGTTCATGCATCTATCTATCTAACCTTATAGGTACGACCCTTAGATATAGTCAACTTCCCCAAAACGTCATGGGGCATATCTGGCCATTTTATTGGCTCAGTGCAATGTTAGGTTGGGGTACAGGCGGGTGAGTGGTGGTTAAATTACATTCAACCTATTGTTTCAATTTATAGTCTACATAGTTTTGTCATTGTAATCATTTTTGTGGCTTAGCCTGACTCGTTATTCAGAGATCTCAAACATGCTGAATATAACAATTGTGAAAATCATGATGATGGCGATGATTGACGACGACGACGACGACGACGACGACGACGACGACGACGACGACGACGACGACGATGATGATGATGAAAAGTAATGATAATAACGAAATAATTACAATTGTAATATGTAGATCGCAGCTCAATGCATAGGGGGCAACATACTGCCTTACTAAGGACAAAGTAATGCGCCGGTCTAATGGTAATGGAGAAATCCAGTTTTATCTATGCCCCGCCCATCTCTATCTAGGCTCCGCCGACGCTTTGTCCGTGTTGTTACCACCGGCGGCAAAATCACCCAGTCAAATTAATTTCAAAATACTCAACAGCATATTTACTAAATAGTAAAGACATACAATTCATACAACCTTACGGAATATTACTCACTTAAGACGGACTAAATCGAGTCATTCATGGCGTAATTGATAATGATGCCAGCCTACACGTCACGCAATTGATTATGACGGCATATGATAGACTGAGAAACAGGATTCATGAATTACCAGACCATGTTACATTCTAGGGGTGTTCCTCACGAGGTATTTAACAGTGTGAGTCTGCACTCCCAAAATTGTACATATAGACAATCAAGAAATACAGAAAACTGATTATGATAGATTCCAAGGAGTCAACGGACCTTTCCATTTTTAGCTATTCCCCGCCCATCTCTAGCTAAGCTCCACCCACACCTCGCTCATTTTGGGATCGATCGATCTCTGAACTCCCTGACTATCGATTTCAAGAAAACTATACAGGTAAGCTGTTGAATATTTTGAAACTAATTTCACTGGGTGTTGTTGCTGCCTAAGGCAGCAACAGCGCGCAGTCAAATTAGTTTCAAAATATTCAACAGCATGTTTATTAAATAGCAAACAATTACAAAGACATACAATTCATACAACGTGTCGGACTGTTTGAGATTTGATGACAGGCTATATGGAACCCTTTGTGACGTAATGAATGTGACGTCATTATACACGGGCTGAGCTGATTATGACGTCATACGAGGTCAGATGATGGATGGATACTCTGGAAAGGTGAATTTGGATAGACAACTACATTGGGAGAGGCATATAGAAACAACCACATCCATGGTAGCAAGGAATGTTGGTATCATGCACAGACTCAAGTCATATCTTCCATCTGATATTCAAAAACTCTAGCATAGCGCGTTGATACTTCCGTACATCACATACTGCAATGCTATCTGGAACATTACACAGCAAACTAAAATTTAAAAAATGCATAGGCATTACTTTTGCTGGATGTCTGTTTTGAATTGTTAAATTATTTATCTATATGGAAATAAACAATCTTGAATCTTGAATCTTGGGTGCATAATTATTTTTGTTCGAATTGTCGTACTAGAAAATTCCCCGTAGTCTTTGGTTGCTGAGGAACTGTTGAGACTTTTGGACAGGTATTTTGAGTAGATGTGTGATGTGTCATCCCGCAGATACGTTATATCAGGCTCTCAAAGACGCCCTGCCAACCATTATGACATTTAATACACGAAACACCCTTCACTAACAACCTGAAAGGCCAAATACGAAGACTTATTCACAAATCTAATAACATTATGCTGACAATTTTGCAGCTAATACGACGGCCTATGGCAGCAACAACTTCAAGTCGAATTTGCTTTCAAATTATTCAACATCTCTGCTCTTTGCTTTCCTTGAAATTGTGATTCTGGGAATACGGTGTTCAAAGGGTTAATTACGTATTTACGACAGTCAGTGTGATTTCATGTGGCGATGCGCGGTCCAGAACTCCAGCTACACCAGCGGGTGATGACGCAGGTGAATCATGTCCGACAAGAGACTTGTCGTTCTGTTCTATGCTTATCCTAACGCAGTGTCGCCTACTCGGGCATACATGGTTACCCGGCAACAGATGGTACGGTCATTTGATTGAAGTAGATAATCATCCATGGTTCAATTTCATTCGAATAGTCTAACAAATAACTTAATATTATGTTAGTTCGAATTTCCATATAAAACGCTTGGCTGACTTTTTTTTAGTTATGTGTGTTGCTTTCGATAGGATATCAGTGCAAAACTTCGTGTTTGCTTCACTATGCTTATGCATGTCGGTATATGTGTTGCTATATAGGTTCCAGACACATGTTTGCTATTAATAACATACTGCAGATTCCATAAAATCTTGTGTTCACTCTGTAGTTCAGTGCTTATTCATAGGATACTATTCAGATTAGATTACGTAGACTCAATGCTAATCGGAAACCGTCCGTGTAGCTATTGTTAACACGTCGTGCGGTAACAGTGCGTCAAAGCGCTCAAAATACTACTCGTATCAGTGGACCTTTCCATGTTTAGCTATGCCCCGCCCATCTCTAGCTAAGCTTCGCCCACACCTCGCTTGTGTTGAGATAGATCGATCTCTGAACTTCCTACCAATTTCCAGAAAACTTTGCAGGTAATCTGTTGAATATTTCGAAACAAATTTTACTGGGTGCTGTACTGCGCCGTCAAATTAGTTTCAGAATATTCAACAGCATGTTTCTTAAATAACAAAATCATACAATTCGTACAACGTTAAGCGTTAAAGACGGCCATAATCGAATCATTCATGACGTCATGATTATGACGTCGGTATACACGTGGCGTAGTTGATTATGGCGTCATATGAGTGAGTGAGGAAATGGATTAATGAATTATCCATTTAATTGCTAGGATTTCTTCAAGAAAATAATAATTCTTGCTGGCCAATATTTATAAATTTACCAAACTCTATCAAGCCTTACCACAATTGCTTTCTCTTCTCCTACAAACAGGACAGGACATCCAGAAAGGATTTCAATACTGGACAGAAAATCACTTTTGTTATAAACGTTAGAGAAAACCGAACAAAACTGTCAAAAATCATTTCATAAGTTACCATGCTTTAGTATGACTGATATTAAATCCTTTGAATTCAGTAACCTGTGGAGTTAAA
>CM067367.1:52530518-52687437 GCA_034401795.1 Chaetoderma sp. LZ-2023a
TGCTATCAAGCTGGTTTTGGTCTCCTTGGAACCGGAATTTCATCCTCTATAACATATACAATATCCGCAAAAATCCGTTTAGGGGGAATTTTTACAATATGCAAATTAGCTAATTAATATGCGTATAACGAGCTTTGTGTGGTATAAAGCATTTAATCTGGTATATCATGAATGTATTTGTTATCTAACTTGTTTTATATTGCCTGATTCATATACCATATATGATAGAATAAAAATTTAACAAATAGCTAATTAACTTAAAATAAATTAAAATAACTAATATGCAAATTAGTTAATTAAAGGTGCGTATTCAGACCAAATACTTGAAAATAAGATTGCTAAACTTGTGTACTTTTAGAGGATTAAATTGTGTATCTAAATGTAATGAAACGAAATAAATCCTAGCATAAGATCATTTCATTTCGCATAAATTAATACAACATTTTTAGTTGTCAAGTTGAATTAGGGATTCGTGTCTCCAATTCAATTTCATAACTTAAAAAATTATATTAATTAATGCGTAATGAAATCATCTGGGGCTATGATACATTATTTGTGATCTAATTACTATATCCAGAAGTCCATATTACTATAGACCTGCGCTATATCCTATTGGATATTTAAAATCCGGTTTGAAGCAACAGCTGCCAGTCAAATTAGTTTCAGCATCTTCAAGACCTTAATGAATGGTTATTTTGAAATTGAGTCAAAAATATTACAGTGATAAAAGCATCTAACATACGGTAATGCGTCCTTTGAGATGTGTCCTTGAATACGTAAAGTGGAACTGTTGCTAATGTTTTGGTTGAGATTTAATGGGAGTGTACATTTGATAGTTAGATGCATATTAACTTTGGAGGAGTTACTAAGGAGTCATATATACATACCTTTATCCAATTATCAATGTATCGTATTCACTTTCATTATTATGATCATCAGAAACAATAAGTTCGACAATGTTCCTACATACATTACCATAGCAGTTATCACATGCCAAAACACACTTGACGCCATTTTTATAACATGAGCATACTATTGTCCCACATGGATTTTTTAAAGAAGATTTGCACTTACACCGAACAACTATGAGAATGTCTTCTGGTCCAGGTTCTAAGCCAGTCGGCACAGGTGTTAATTCTGATCTTCAAGCTTCCATCCCCATTCTGTAGTATCAAGTGTGCTTAACATTAGGCTTTTCCATTGTACAGTTTGGAGGTGCACTCTTAGACAATGTTAGGCAGGTTCTGGCTCTGTTGATGGAAGTTTCTCTGATTACATTTTGACATACCTGTTGCTGACATCCACATGTACAAAACATACCTGAGGCCATTCAATGTATCAGTCGGCGTCCGTCCATACAGTATTATCAATAGCTTCAGCCCGACATCGATAACCTTCTCTTGTGTAGTATCATATTTACCGAACTCATCGCTGAGTTTCCGGATTGCTTCTGAATATTTAACCTTCTTTAGAATTTTAGTTTTACCTTGACTGAACGAAGTTGAAGATGGGTCGCAGCCATCCCATGCATGAATGAATAGCAGCCGATCAGCGATCTCATCACCCAGATGTGCACATCCCGGATACTGCAGAGCCTCTGGCCTTTCCTTTGATCTTTCTTTCCCTCTGATCTCAGAGAAATATATTTGATAGTTCAGGTCTAAAATGGTACAAGAGAACACAAGAATATCAGTGTCATCAGCTACCAGTGTCACAAACTGGTTATTTACAGATGCAAGTTCTATGGCCGATGACAATATCAATGTGTCAGCATCATCTACTGCTTGGTGTACTTTATGATTTTTAGGTGCAAGGTATACCATGCAAGTAAGGATATGAATTGACTCTTAATTTCTTCATTTGTGAGAAAGATATTCTGGCTTGCATGAATCACAGCACAGCAAACTCGTTGATCTTTACATATGCAGCTGACTTTCTTGATATCCGTTATGCTCATGGTCTTTTGTTGATGGTCCATTACTATAGCCATCAAAGTAAATAACACGTTGACTATATCATGTTTCAACATACCTAACATGTTGATTAAGAATATCCTAATAGTTTCCTTTTGTTTTCCACTTAACTCTATGGAGTACTGTGCCTCCATCTAGTACATACTTAGTTACGGCTGGAATTGGCGGTTCAGCAACATCTTGAATGACAGCCTCGGCTAATGCTGCCGTATTTGGTTTGCGCATACAGAAACCCTTAAAGAGAGACGTTGGATAGGTGGTTAGTTCATATGTAAAGTGGGGCGTCGTATTTTCTGATCTTTCTACAACTGCTATAAGTCTAGAAACCAGATTGCCTGTGTCAAGATGACCTACATGTTGAACAACCGTGATGCCTTTTTGCAGAGCAATTAGCGTCTTTACTAGATCAGCTTTCTTTAGCGAAACATCAGGAACTGTGCCTATATCGAACCTATGCTGGCAGGAATCTGTTGCTGCCTTAGACAATAATAGTCCCAGACTAATGAGTATCAAAATATTCAACATATTATTTATTAAAACGTAGTTGATCTTTGGTGTATTTGTTTTCGGCGTCAAGGAGATAAGTCTATCTCGGTGATCTAAAACAGATGGGCTTCTGATCATTTGGACGCTATTACAGAATTATCATATTACAGAAACAACAATAAGAAACTATTTTTATACGGGTCTGAGTGATCTCGCCGCAAAGTGTGGAAAGACTACGTTAATCGCCGCGTGTGCTTGATTGTGTATGTGCGAGCGTGCTTAGCGGTGTATGTGCGCGCGTACGCAATTACTTGAGCGCATGCGTGCGCACGCGCCTGTCTGCCTAGCTGCATGCCTTCCTAGCTGCTTGCCCACTTATCCACGTGCGTGTGCGAGTGTGTGCGTGTGCGTACTTGTGCGTGTGCGTGCGTGCGTGTCTTGTTTGTAACCCAAATCTTGCATAGATTTCATTCAAATTTTAATGACTGCTCCAATCGATAAAAGCGAGCATTAGCCGCGCAAGCAAACGTACCGGGGCGATGTGAGCGATGTTATATGTAGGAGGGGTGAGTGTGGCCGTGGAGAAAAAAATAAGATATGATGGCGGTTGAAGGCTCTGCAATCGCCGTTTTCATCATCATCCTCATCATCATAATTATCATCATCTTATTATTATTATTATTATTATTATTATTATTATTATTTTTATTATTATTATTATTATTATTATTATTATTTCAGTTCATACTTTCTGCTGGTGGTCAATAGTCTCATAAATCCGTTGTTGTATACGTGGAGAGTTCGAGAATGCAGACTGGCGTTTTTGAAATTGTTCTGCTCATGTAGCCAGTACTGCCAGACAAAGATACAGGCCTTGTGAGAAGAGAATGTTTAAAGAGTTAGCGTGTGTCGATATGCGGGCGGCCAGTTGAGTACAAAAAGATAATTGTTATGGAGAACCATTCAAAGTTGTGTGGTAGGTAGCCCCTAATACTTTCTGAATATGGACTTTCTAGCATGGTCACAGAAAGCTGGTAATAATGCATTTTTGTTTGCACATAGTCACTATGCAGGAGATTTCATCTGAGAACATTTAGATATAGAAAGTAATTCCAAAGGAGGACTCTCACCCCACCCACGCACTCTCACCATCCCACCCGCATAAGGATCATGGCCGACATGGTCTCATCTATTTGCAAAAATACCTTGTCATCTTTTGACAAAATGGTGACGCTTTAAACTGCCGAGATCTTTGACATAGTCTGCCTTTTGTCAATGATAACGATTAATGACTGCCTTCTGCGGCGGAATTATTTTGCTAATTAGGTTAATTCAACTTTCTCCTTTGCGAGAATCCTAAGCGCCTTGAGGTTCCTTTTCGTCTTTGGTGGTCTTAGATTATGTTCTCTGATGTCTAATCGCAAAACACTAAAACAAGTTTGTGTTATAGCGCCGTCTGCGTACCTGATACGTGTTGGCACATGGTACTGAAAATGTGTTCTGAGCAGGCGTATTCTCTAGCATTCAAAGAACTACTTCAAACATTCAGCATCACCATTGCGCTACCATCACGGAGAGTGCAGAGTCTGAAATTAGGCTGTGTGTTCAGCGATGGTTCTTGATGGTTTGCATGGCAAGTTCAAGTTCAAGTTCAATTTATTTACACCCAGGCTTTACAAAAACATATGAGGTAATTATTTACAAATGTGCTATTTGGCAAGCATTGAATTTGTTCAGGAGGTTAATTGGATCTTCCCAGCTGTTGTAGTTGTAGAGCATTGCTGAGACGCGTCTAGCACCGTAGAGGTGCATGACCGTGCATCTTGACTTTCGTGGGAAAGACTGGGATGTAATGCATCCTGCCACACAACGATTTCGAATGTCAATTGAACTGCAGAAAAATGATCCCGAGATTCTGCTCTTCCAACACTTCATCCCGCTGCGGACCAAGCCGCCTTCATCATTCGTGTCCTTGGTGTAGGACATGTATACACGTCTGAATACAGTTCTGGCTTTGAGTTGTTTTCCAGCTATTGGACCCTTTTCGTCATGGATGAATTCGATATCATCTGCATACTTCATATCTAGGGGCATAGGAGCTTGGTGATTTTGGTCTTGTCTCAATGTTCTGGAGCCGATGAAAGAGCTGCAGTGAGGTAACAAATGAAAAGTACCTGCGTCAATACTATCTTTAAAAGAAACGGCACATTGCCCTCATATGTAGTATCTTGTTTCGCCTCCACCTGACTGAACCTCGGCGTTAGTCATAACATCCGACAGCGGGATTTCAAGCCAAGTGATATGCTGTGGGTGACTAATATGTGTTTGAATCAGTTGTTAAAAGATGTTTGGTCGTATATGGAATCTGTCAGCAATATAACAATACTTGAATAATAGAACACACTTATTAAAGCAACTGCAAATTTATCTGTTATGTGAAAGTGAATACTAGTCATATGTACAGCATGTGGTAGAAAACAGAAACTGTTCCTGCCGGTAAATATGTTCTAGTTAAGATTCGAATTGATTTGAGAAGAATCTGTTGCTGCTTAGGTAGCTGTCTCTTCCCGTCCATATGCACTGGACAATTCACATTTCCAGAATAGCCACCCATCATATGACGTCATAATCAACTATGTGAATGTGTAGAATGACATAATGAATGACGTCATGAATGGCGTCCATAAGTACGTCACGAACGCATATTTGAAGACGGTCTAAGCGTTGTTTTACAAATTGTATGCCTTTACTATTTAATAAATATTCTGTTGAATCTTTTGAATAGTTTGTAACTAATTTGACTGGGTGCTGTTGTTGACATAGGCAGCAACAGCACCCAGTCAAATTAGTTACACACTATTCAACAGCTTCCCTGTATAGTTTTCAGGAAATTGATAATTAGGGCATTCGAGGATCGATCAATCTCAACACCAGCGAGGGTGGGTGGAGCTTAGCGAGAGATGGGCTGGACATAGCTAAAACCGGAAAGGTCCATTGATATTACCGTGGCATATTAGCATATAAAAATCTAACATTAAATCTTAGCACTCTGATGTCAAAGGTTTTACCTAAATTAAACGATAAACTGATGTTCAATTTACAAAGAAAATGGTGGAAGATGTTGCTGTTTACGTCAGCAACATCGTCCATGACCACCAGATTTGTAAAAAAATTTACACCCGTGTCTAATCTTTCGACACAGTAAAATATAGAATATTGACATCAGAGTCGTAAGGGTTAATAAATAAGCGTTAATCGGTATGCAAACGCATGTTATTGTTCTGTTATCGAATCTTTGTTTATCTTCGGTTCTTTCGTATTATTTGTACGACTCGTTGCCACCTATTTCCTCCTACAGTTTTCATTCGATCAACCTCAAACCTGGTCACTTGGTAGTACCCATCGGGACTAAGATTGTTATTCAACAAATTGTTTCCAGTGGTTTTCGAGATACCCACATTTCCATGTTTAAACATGGCCACATAGGAAATGTATTATAATCCGATCATCACTATAGTTGGCTAGTATATTACAACTCTAGAAGATAGGTGGCACAAATTATTACCGCGAATAAAGAATGAATAACGGTCCTGACCGGTCAGAAAACAAGAATCCGTGTTTGCGCGCACTTACATAGAGAATCTGGAACGAGGTCACTTTTCATATCACTATTATGGACCGAGCTGAAAATTATCAGTTTGCACGAGCTTTAGCGAGTGCAAAATTGATAATTTTCAACGAGGTTCATAATAGTGATATGAAAAGTGACCGAGTTTGAGATTTTATTTATCATATAAACTGTTATTTTGAAATATTTGCCAATAGTTGCTGATGTGACTTTTATCTGATTTCTCATTGTTGGTTTTCGTGAAATCGATACCGCCGCTGTGACGCACCACTACTTGATAACCGATACTGAATGCGCAGCAAAATATAGTGACAAACACAAAATCTGGCGATGTCAGCCGTAAACTACACTTGTCTTCTAAGACTATCGCAGAGCCACGGCCATCAATCGTTACTTCGCTGCCGACTGATAAACTGTCAAACATTGACATTTTGTGATGACGTTTCATGAATGACAAATCGTAGTAAAACAGTACCGTAGTAATCCCTACGCGTCACGCTCACATCAATCGATGTTTTAATTGGTCGATTTAAATGGGTTACGCACCCAACATCCAATGAAAATACTCCGTTGAATATGGTACGTGTGCTCATATCGAAAAATATGGAAGGGGCTAGAAGGCTTGTTTATATGATTAAAAATAATATCGCGGCTGGCTTATGTGTTTGACCGATTGTCAAATATCACAGCTACCAAATTTATGTCCATGGTACGACATGTGTCGCCAATCCTGGGGTGTACAGGCATGCCCACCATCTTGCAATGCAGTGGATCTGCCTCATCATAGAGGGGTCCAATTCTAGATCATATGATCTATTATGCGAATATCAGTCCGGCTTTAGACCCAAACACTCCTGCGAAACCGCGTTGCTAAAATTAATAGACACGTGGCGATTTGCAGTCGATAATGGAGAATTCGTTGGAGCTATTATGATAGACTTCAGAAAAGCGTTTGACCTTGTAAACCACGACATACTGCTACGAAAACTAGGCATTTATAAGTTTCATGCATTTGCGCAAAAATGGTTTAGATCGTATTTAGAAAACAGACAGCAGTTTCAATCTCGGACAAAACATCTGGCATGTTACCAGTCACGGTAGGCGTACCGCAAGGCTCTGTGTTAGGACCTTTGCTATTTATTATCTACGTGAATGACCTCCATATGAATCTTACCTGTAATGTCGATATGTATTGTGACGATACAACCATGCATTGCCATTTCGATAATGTAGCAAATATAACTGAAAAATTAACAGCTGATATGGCATCCGTCCATGATTGGTGTCAAAACAATAAAATGGTTATAAATACCGACAAGACCAAATTACTAATGATAGGCACTAAATTCAAACTAAAACAGATAAATCCGGAAATTAAAATATCTATCGTCGATGGAGAAATAGAAAGTGTAGAAAATGCAAAACTCTTAGGCTTAAATATTAACAACAATCTCTCCTGGCAACAACACATCAACAAAATTTGTAGCAAAATATCTTCCCTAATTTTTATGTTAAAGAAAAATAAACGGTACATGAATGTTGAGCAACGAACCTTATTTTACAAATCATACATACTTTCGCACATTGATTACTGTTCTCTCGTATATTACGCAGGTATGCCAACATTGTTGAGCAAACTAGAAAAACTTCAAAAACGTGCAGCGAGAATCATCTTAGACGTCCCACATAGAACACCATCGCGGCAATTATATGATGAATTGAAATTGACGCCACTATCACAACGTATAACTATTAAATCAAACATTATGACATACAAAGCACTAAACAACCATACACCTAAGTACATCAGCGACATGCTTACACCCATAGAGACAGCACACACATTACATCTACGATCTAAAACTAATAGCCATTTGAAGCCTCCGAAAATACGAACCAACTATGGAAAATACAGTTTCACATACACAGCTAGTCAAAATTGGAATTCCCTTCCTACGTGTGTTATAAATTCAGAAACGCTATCATCTTTTAAGCACAACATGCACATACATACACACTTTCAATGATTTTATGCTTTGTTTCAACGTACCTGCATTAATAATAACAATAATAATAATAATAATAATAATAATAATAATAATAATAATAATAATAATAATAATAATAATAATAATAATTAATAATAATAATAATAATAATAATAATAATAATAATAATAATAATAATAATAATAATAATTTATCGATTGCAAAATATAATAGTATCTAACCATAAGAGCCGAATTTAACCTGCTCGGGGCCCAGGGCTAATAACTTTCTGGGCCCCAGTGTTCACTAATCTCCCGAAACTAACGGACTTCTCCGGGTTTATCTATGCCCCGCCCATCTCTATCGAAGCTCCACCTACTCATCATTCGTGTTGGAATCGGTCGATCTCCGCAGATTTTGGATATCATTTTATAGAAAACTAAATAAACTATTGGATATTTTGAAGCTAGTTTGTCTGAGTGCTGTATCTGCCTAAGGCAGAAACGACACCCAGTCAAATTAGTTTCAAAATACTCAACAGCATGTTTATTACATTAGCATAGAATTACAAATACATACTTATTATTGTCGTCTTTCCGCCATTTGATATTTGATATTGAAATGGTTGAAAATAGGTTTTCAATGCAACAATTATGTATAGTTTTGTATATATTTTGTGCATGATTTGTAAATTTTGTAAATATAATTCTAATTAGTTCATATAGTTATTTGGCGAGGGCCTCTGGGAGATCAGGGCATTGCTCTGAAGATTTACCCTCGATAAATAAAGATTCTTATCTTATCTTATCTTATCTTATCTTAGCTATGCCACACCCATTTATAGCTCTGTCCACGTTTTGCGTGTGTTGGACTTGATGTACATACTTTGAATCTTGAATTTCCAGAATAAGTAATTCATGAGTCCAATTCCTCACTCAATCATATGGCGTCATATTCAACTACGCGACGTGTATGCTGACGTCATAATCATGACGTCATGAATGATTAGATTAAGCCAGTCTTTAACGCTTAATAGTCCGGCACGTTGTATGAATTGTATGTTTTTGCTATTTAAGAAACATGCGGTTGAATATTTTGAAACTAATTTGACTTGGCGCTGTTGCTGCCATAGGCAGAAACAGCATCCAGTCAAATTATTTTCAAAATATTCAACAGGTTACCTGTTCTGGAAATTGATGGTCAGGGAGTTCAGAGATCGATCGATCCCAACACGAGCGAGGCGTGGTGGAGTTTAGATAGAGATGGGCGGGGCATAACTAAAACTGGAAAGGTCCCTTATCCAGATAAGCTTTGGAATATTTCTAAAATTCATTTGACTTGGAGGTTGTTGCTGCCTATGACATCATCATCTCTCAATCAAAGTAGTTTCGAGATTTTCAACAGAACGTTTATTAAATAGCAAATCCAACCATGACATACAATTTGTACACTTGACTGACTTCTCCCGCTTCATGACGGAGTATTTTCTGCCAATGATGATTGCGATGTCAGCCTTCATGTGCCATTATTGATTATGACATCATATACTTGAGTGGCATATCGGATCCATGCATTGTCCCACGCCATTGGTAGTGTTGGAACGACCATTGCCAGATGGAGATGCCAACCAAAGGACTGTATCTAAAATGCTGTTTCCTTTGTACCTCGCTACCTTCAGTAATAGCCGAAACAAAAGCAAGTACGTCTGGAATAGTAAGATCTGTTCGCGAAAGCGCGCATACATCTATACACTTATTTCTCCAGCGCATACTAGTATGGTTTACACAAATACGACCTATATAAAGATCATGGTAATACTATTGCCTTCAAAAACTGTAGAGGAAATAAATATTGGTCAATACATTTGCATCGATTGTAAATAACTGTCAGTATGTGTTAATTCACCTTTCCAGAGTATCCATCCATCATCAGACCTCGTATTACGTCATAATTAGCTCAGCGCGTGTATCACAATCATTACGTCACAAATGGTTCCATATAGACAGTCATCAAATCTCAAATGGTCCGACACGTTGTATGAATTGTATGGCTTTGTAATTCTTTGCTATTTAATAAACATCCTGTTGAATATTTTGAAACTAATTTGACTGGGCGCTGTTGCTGCCTTAGGCAGCAACAGCAACCAGTCAAATTAGTTTCAAAATATTCAACAGCTTACCTGTGTATTTTTTTGGAAATTGATAGTCATGGTGTTCAGAGATCGATCGATCTCAACACGAGCGAGGGGTGGATGGAGCTTAGCTAGAGATGGGCGGGACATGGCTAAAACCGGAAAGGTCCATCGTATCGCAAAAGGGGTGACGTTTGTTCTATCACGTCAAAATCTAGTTAGGCTCATTTCATTGGCCAATCATACTAGTCTCAACCAATCAAGTTATGCATATATTCTGCACGATGGTCAGAATTTGTAAATCCTCATCAACAAAATAAGATAAGAAATAAGCGTTTTAGATCAGGGGAGCCTTGCGATGTGTGTTTGCAGTAGTTTATTTGCATTTTTCAATAGTTCTTTGTGTTTAGATGTGGATTTTCAGAATCCAAGATTGCCGTCGCGCTGGACAAACATCTAGACTTTGTCATAACTTCTATTCTAAGTTCAGTACCATGATGGATGGAGTTGGCAGCTATAACTATATATTCGAGGGCAAAGAATCCGATTCTGAAGTTATTTTAATATTTCGCGGCCATCTTGATGACATCTTCCAGGATTTCTGCCAAAATTCAGCACAAAAACGTCCAAATATTTTGGTAAAAACTGCTGTAAGTAAAGTAGGATATTGGTGTTGTCGTCTACAGGTATGTTTTCGAGGTGGGGAATACGAATCTATATTTAATTTATCATTTGGCGGCCATCCTAATGACACAAATCCAAGATTTGTACGATTAATTGTACGATTAATTGTCTGTATGAATTGGCTTAAAAGGATACACTAGTGTGTGTTAATAGATATTTCAGCGATTTTGATTGAATGCAGAGTAATGTAAATAAAAAATAATGCCTGTATTTCATAAAATCATTCAGGTGATTGATCATTTGCTATGATTACCACTGATTGTCATATACAGTACAACTCTGAAATAACTTAACATGTTTCCAAAATAAAACATACTATTAAATATTTTGAGCATATTAGGTTGGAGGATATTCCAATTCCAATCCAATTACGTATAAAATATTCAACATAACACTTCTTACAACGTGTTAAAAATTGTACTAACTCATATGTTTCTGTTTTTCATTTGGAAGTATGTTAATTTATTTATTAGCTGTACTGAACTTGCTCTAACATTGATTGCTAAATAATGCCTGCATTTGCACGTGAACCGAACTACCCATTCTTTTCTTCATCGGCGTTATTTAAATCTAGATCGTCTGCATTATTAGTGTGATTATTCTCATCTGTTGCACGCCCCTTGCTATTGAATGGATTTTAGCATATGAAGTACTAGCATAGGTATAGAATATCGTACAAACAGGTGCACCCCATGCGGTCACAGTTCCCAACTCAACATGCTCACTCTGATGCACAGCCACACCTGGCAAACTTAAGAACGTGTTCGGGAGCGTATGGTACTCCATCTTCCATGCTTCGTAAGTTTATGCATCTGTTTGTGTCATCCATAGTCTACTGCTTAAGAGGAGGTGGATGGCCACTCAGGACACTGGACCATTGAGCGAGCTGAGTGTGTGCTCTGCGAACGTTCTGCTCAAATGCTTCAGTTGTAAGGGGCAAACTACACAGCTTTGGTGCCACTGTTGATTTTCCCTGTTTGTGCCTAGTGGCACTGGCAACAGGCCGTCATGAAAGAGCACGCAGCCTTGATGCCGTAGCAGGCCGAGTCGCAATGCTTTCTATTGTCTTGCCAATTCAGTAGGTCGCCGCAACTGAAATACACCCAATTAGGTGAATGATTGCCATGATTTCAGGTATGACAGTAGCATGTCGGTGAGCCCTTTCCATCACGTCAATGGAAGAACGACCTTAGTTTACCGACTGCATTGCCAGGGAGAACTGGAGCTTTTCGCTCGAGTACAAGAAGAGCAGTTAGCCAACACGTCGGTATCATTACACAACGTACAGTCTCGTGGATCTTCCTTTGCAAGGTGGATGGCTTGTTGAGTAATGAATTTGTCAGCTTCTTCATGTGTCGAATAATATCCAGACGAGGCGCTTTGCGCTCTTTATATACCTTGGTGTATACTAACTTGTCCCTAGTAACAACGAACTTGTGGTCTTGAATCACATTTTGTAGGAACTCCTCATCAATTAGGATCCCCTCGCAAATGAATGGGTTCAACTGTGTCTTGTTGGCGGGTTTCCTCAGCTCTGCATTCCCGGATGTCAGTTGAGTATCAAGGTCGACCCTACCACATGGGTAGCAGTTGCTTGAGCGGAATTTGTACAACTCTTGGTAGAGTAGTTGCGATATCAGTCGAAGCACAGGTGGATGTCGGCGTCAGACAACCGCGTGGAGAGCCGCACCTTGACGCCCGATATGAACGTGTTGATCATTCTGTGAGCTAGCCAGTTAACTGTTCATGATAGTTGTTGGGCGTTTCGTTATGCGACACTTCCACTTCTTCAGTGTATACTTTCTGATGGCGATCTGGTTCTGACCAACAGCATGGAACATTGATGGTGGATAAGCAGTCAGCTCCGTGGCGAGAACTTGTTGCAGGTCGAGGTCGCACAGACTCACTATAAGGCCGATCATATGAGTGTAGATCGCGTCTTGGTCGATGATATCATACTGTGAGGCGTTTTTCTCCTTGCGGCGATGGGGACCATTTGTTTTTAGAGTGAGCTGTAAAGACCTTCTGCCTGAACACAATGCCTCGAACTGGACAAGTCTCAGTCCCGCCCTCCATGACCCTGTCAACTTTGATGTTTGGTTGATCTAGTTGGCCACTCAAGATGCTGAACAGACATCATGCCACATGAGTGGCTGGATCCATTGGGTCAATGAGCGTCTCTAGAGATGCACACAGTGATTGGCGATCATATCCCTCTCGAACGACTTACAAAGTCCTCCTTGTTTGCGCATTCTCGTCACCAGACGTCTTCAGGTCACCAGTCGGCATCATGATCGCATCCATAGATTCCATATTATACGCATTCATGGCCATCGATTCAAATCAATTTATACAACATGTGAAACATATATTACACCAAGGACCACATGTACATATATAGATTTCATTACATGCTTATATTTATATTAACTACACTGAAGAAAAATGTTGTTGAAGGGAAATGCATGAAGCTTAACGTGTATGCATCATTTAATGGCTCTCTGTGGTTCCAATAATGCCACATGGTCCACATCTTTATAATATGGCTCTGAGAGGCGAGTTGATCTACCAGAATGTCCAGATCGATCATACTGGCCAGGCTCTGACTCTCCTTCTCAAAGACTTGTCGGAGGAGCTCTTCTCTAAGCAGCATATCCGACCATTCTATGGATACGTTTTCCTTGCAACATCTTCTCAATGGAGTGGAAGAATGTTGACAGAATAACCTTCAGGGCGCTAGCCGCGATAAGGGTTTTGATGCAGCCCATGAAATACATATTGATTGTGATTTCCAACAACGACCATGTAGATCTGCTGATCGCAGGTGTGAACCAGAAAATCCTGATTTGTGTCCACGGTGACTTCAAATCCCCTAGTGAATTCCTGCCTCACGACAGCGCAGCTTAGTTTAGCCAAAATACTAAGGTGTTGGGGCTTTGAACAGGACATCTTTGGAGAGGATGAAGTCGACATTTCGGGCTCTAGTAAGTGAGACATTTATGGCGTGTACACAGTTGGCTTAACATGTTGAAAGGCTTGCAATGTCTGCCTACAATCAGTTTTTGGTATTTTATCTTGATTTTGTCAGTCGGACAGATGGGTGGGTGAGAGGGCGGGCAGGAGGGTAACCAGGTGATGGGACGCAGCTGCTCGGATGGGTGGGTGGGTGGTCTGTCTGCCATGTGGGCGTGTCCGGTCACCTCATTGGACGTATTATAAATTTATATGAATATTTTGATGAGATGTAGTAGTATACATATATAAAATTGTGATAACATTGGTTCGTTAAAAACGTCACTAATGGCCCACTATGAATATTAACGCTTTGTCTATTTAAACATACATCAAGAATTGACATATTGTTAATTATATCCTACATTATTTTAGAAAAATCAATAAATGAAAATGAAATCCTGACACTGCATCTCGCCTTAATATATTCAGTGAGAAAGATTTGCAAGTGTAGGTTCAAAATCCTTAAACTTTATGCCTGATCAAAAAGATTTATTGAATTTGGGGAATACAAACAAATTTTGCTGCAGTACGATCACAAGCAATCTAGTTTTAAAAAACTCGTAGTTTCTCAGGGGAGATTACTCTGGCATAAGATCTGTTCCAGTCTCTTTAAGATCTTTCCCTAAATAGACAATTTTGAAATATTATGTATTTCACGGGCTGTAATTCTGGCAGATATGGCCGGACTTTGCCGAAAATGGCACATGTGTATCTTCAAGTTATACTGGCAACATTTACCCGGTTTCAGAGGAATCGTAAGTAGAGGTTAGGAGGAATTTGGTTAACGGGAAATCATTACAGACAAATGGGCAGATGAACAGACAGATGAAGAATGGATATCCGTACGTTTCGTGCCCGGGGTTGTGGGGGGGGGGGGGATAAAAAAGTAGACGACAAAGGAATTTTGCAGGAAACCATACAGATATTTTGAGGTTGTGCACTTGCTTCAAGATTTTAAAAGGGATAGCTCTGCAATGAATAATGTCCCGGCCTCGGAAAACGTACGTGCACATCTGCACATAATATTGGTAGTGTTCTCATCTTGGAAAATCTAGGATTTGTGTTAACAGAAAATGGACAGATGGGCAGATGGATCGCTCACCAGCCAATTAACAGTCACTCGTTCTAAATATGTTGGAATGTTCTCCAGAAATATCGATCCTTCGTTAGCTTCCATACTTTAGATTATATCTCTGGTATTTGTCACTCAGCTAACTAAAATTTCAAAATGCAGATATTATTTATTTTTATAGAAAGATGTGGATTATTTGGTGTAGATCTCCGAGTAGATGGTAATGTACAGCCTGAATAATATACTTTTGATTACAATTGCAAGATCGGTCTTGTACCAATTTCCTCGCGAGATCTTGTCAAATGGTAACTTATTGAATTTAGCTACCAGCCAAGTTAGATATGATGATGACTCTTTAATTGATTATTAACATTACAACTTGAACACGCTTTCTCTGCTAACAACTCACTATCATATAATGACCTACACTTGCAATGTCTTATTCCAGGCAATCTTCACTGTAATTCTACCATTGTCTTCTTAGTCTTTCAATTTCTTTTCTAGCCATCACCTTTGTTTTCAATGTTGATTCCAGCAATTGCGGATTAACCTTCTCTCGCTGAATTAATTGATTTTTCAGTTAATTGTGCTAGTGAATCGAGGTCGTTACAACTTGTGATTTAGTCTATGAGACTAACTATATGTGTGGTACAGTTTTAAACGTGTTGTTGCATGTGCTGAGACAAAGTTCGACATCAGTATGTTACTGTTAGAATTTTAAATTATTATTTTGATAATTTTCAATTAAAGCATGGAAAAAGCTTGTATGAGCTAAGATCATCAACGTTCTGTAACTTGTTATTACAATTATTTTAGTTTTAGGGCTGGGAAGCCCTTCTAAGCCGCTCCCCAATTTTTTTAATATCCGTTCATCAATAATTGAGTAGATATTTTACTATTTAGGTGAGTTTGCCCCTATAAAGCCTACAAGAGGCGTATTTAAATTTGAATCTGTATGCTTAATGACGTCGATAATTATAACCCTGATGAAGATTTATTTATCAATAACAGAGAAGTAACGATTTATAAATTTAGGATGAGGTTGGGTTTTTTTGCCCTTTTAAAAACCACCAGGATGGTGAATCGAATGTTTGGACTTGATAATAATGTCGATAGCTTCCACCAGCATATTTCCCTGGAATTAAATCAAGATCCATCCCGAAATTACTAGAATATGTATACGGATGTTTGTTGTCTAACTTTCTAACTTTTAATTGTGTTGGGGTGCTCATACTAAAAGATTCCCAATGGTCTTTGCTTTCTGTGAAACTGTTGTGGTTTTTGCAAAAGTATATGAAGTAGACAGATGATATGTCATCCCGCAGAGGCATTATACCAGTCTCACAGGGACGTCCTGCTGACTATTATGGATTTTAACACTTTAAACTTGAAAGGCCAACGACTAAAACGTATTCACAAAGAAGGAAATATTTTGTTGAACATTTAAAATCTAATTTACATGTAAGCTGTTGCAGCCAATGGCGGAAACATGTTCCTGTTACATAAGGTTCAGAATATTCAACAGCTTCCCCGTATGTCTTTCGTAAAATAAAGAAGTTGAGTTTCTGGTAATGCAGAGTTAAATGTCGGAATGCAAACATTAATTACGTATAGAGTTGAAGCGTGCCTGGTGATAGACTCGTGTATCTGACCTTACTTTTCCTGACGTGGTATCGCGTACTCTGGAAGTACTGGTTACCCGGCAACAAACAGTAAGGTCATTTGATTGAAGTAGATCACCATCTAGGGTTGAATTTCATTTGGATGGACTCACTAATAAATTACTGACATGTTAGTTTTCAATTTCGAAATAAAGCCCTACATTAACTATTTGAAAAATCGGCGATCGGAATTGTGATTGTGGTTTCTCAGTCGTATTTATTTCTCCTATGCTTATGCATAAAGGATTTTGCGTTGCTCTCAATGTCCCAGACGCACTTTCACTATTACAAGTATATGGTAGATTTGTCTGTGCACTTACTCCGTAGTTTATTACTCAATCAGAGGATCGTATAGAAGTTCAGAGTAGAGTACGGAGGCTCAATGTCAACAGAATAAACGTGTGCATGTGTGCGTACGTACGTACGCACGTGCGTGTGTGCGTCTATTGTTAACCACTCTTGAGTCAACAGCGCTTCAACGTGTTCAATATGCTACTCATATCAATAGATGAATCCAATTCTAGCTATACCTCGCCCATTTATAGGTAAGCCTAGCTATGCCTCGCCCATCTGTAGGTAAGCCCAGCTATGCCTCGCCCGTCTATAAGTAAGCCTAGCTGTGCCTTGCCCATCTATAGGTAAGCCTAGCTATGCCGTGCCCGTCTATAAGTAAGCCTAGCTATACCTCGCCCATCTATAGGTAAGCCTAGCTATACCTCGCCCATCTATAGGTAAGCCTAGCTATGCCTCGCCCGTCTAGAAGTAAGCCTAGCTATACCTCACCCGTCTATAAGTAAGCCTAGTTGTTCCTTGCCCATCTATATGTAAGCCTAGCTATGCCTCGTCCATCTATAAGTAAGCATATCTATACCTCGCCCATCTATAGGTAATCCTATCTGTGCCTTGCCCATCTATAGGTAAGCTAGGTCCAAGCTTTGGGTGTGTTAGAATCGATGGAAGGCTGGCTTTCCAGACTCCCATTTTCAGCGTAACTATAACGGTAAGCTTTTGAATATTTTTTAAACTAATTTGACTGGGTATTGTTACAAGTATAGGAGCAGCTCGCCCAGTCCGTTTATTTCAACATATTGAACAGAATGTTTATTAAAGACATACAATTTATACAGTTAACATATTATCCCAGCTTCATGATGGAGTATTGTCTGTCAATTGTGATTGAGACGTCAACCTATATGTGACGTAATTAATTATGATGTCAATACTTGAGTGACAGACAGTGTTTCTCGTGGTATCTAAATTTTAGCGGTCTCACGGACCCAACACTATAAAATGTGGGATCCCAAGCTGTAATCTAGGGGTCCTAAGCTGAAAATTTGGGTCTCCAATGCAAATTTTCTCATCCATGCTAAAAATAGAAGGTACCATGGACTCGTAGCTATGAATTATCGGTGTCCCATGCTAGATTTTATGGGTATTTTGTACAGAAAAACTACAACTAATTAATATTTAATAATCATACAATACAAGATTTTCAGGGGTCCCATAGGACCCACTGCCACTACTTTTGGGGGTCCTAAGCTGAATGTTGGGGGTATATACCCTCACAGGGACCCTTATGAGAATCACTGGTGACAATGGATTCATCCATTAGCCTTTTAATGGTCACGATTTAAAATAAAGAAAGTTTTGCAGGACAATTTTAAAAATTTACCATTAAGATTTACAAAAATAGCTTTCTCTTCTCCGGCAAACTGACATTCGCTAGGCCGACTGCAGATGCCGTTTTGGCCAGTTTGACTATCAAATGGTTAATGGTCAAGAACATTTTCCGTAATCAATGTCAATTTGAAGGTTTAAAAAAATACAATTTTTAAAAGTGTATCACTGGAATGACTTACGGTTTCATTCCTGTGATAAATTTTCAAACATAATCGTCTCTTGGTCTGCAAATGAACATTGCTCAAAACCCCAACAAATGCCACTTTGCCCGGTTTTATTAGTAAAGGGTTAAGTTGACACAAGAGAGAATATACAGCGTGAATGTGTGACGTGGCGATAGTCATTACCTATAGAACAGACGCATACAGAACAGATACTATTCAAATAATCAACTAACTGTCTAATTACTTCATGCTAAACAAGCCAGAATTCGTCATATAGCGATTACATTTCGTAAATAATCATCTTTGTCAACATGTCTCTAAATGGTTCGGGATTAACTACTCTAAAACCTGCAAATGTGGATGTAAATAGCTCTATTCCATATACTAACAGTGTGCACCAACTCATGTTGTGGATACAACTCCCTATTGATGTTCTTACAGTTCTCATCAATCTAATGACAATGCTATTACTCTGGAAGTGCACGGCTCTGAACAGCTTCTTTTGCGTTCATTTTATCAGCATGGCTTTAAGTGACACACTTGCTGGTTCAATGTTTGTTTTTAACTGTATTGTATATTTCAATGACTACGTCTTTACAGAAGTCACGTGTGCTATTCGATATGGCCTCATGTTTGAGTCTGTAATTGTGTCTCCCTTAAATATATCTGCTATGGCACTAGACCGATGTATCATGGCGAAATTTCCCACCAAATATCCCAGAGAGATCACATTAAAACGTGTAGTATGTTTAGAATTTGGAATTTGGATCTTTTCAACGGGCCTTGTCTGTTTTGTGTCTCGAAGTTTTTTTGAAAATTATCTCATATGTTGTCCACCATATCTAGCCCGTCGCTATCCTGAACTTTTAATGACGCCAGTCGTAATCTTTAGCATACGTCTCCTGATTCTAATATGTTGCTATTCCTACGTTGTCAAGAAAGTGAGAACACACCAACAGATATGGACGAACCATTCCCTTCAGGTTTCAACAATCAGAGTACGTCACTTAGCGATTCAACACACCTCAACCACGTCATTGCCGCCTGTCGAGTATCATGGTCAGGATACGGTCATCTGTCAGATTGTAAAGACGTCAATTCTTTTGACAACTGTTTGCATAGTGTGTCTCCTTCCAGGCATACTGACATCAATCTACATGCTAGCGAATACGGGTAAAGAGTGCACAGACATCACCAAGATTATGCTAAGCATCGGACTTTTTCTGGTAGTCTGCCATAGTCTAGCCAATCCCGTTCTTTACGCACTGAAGGTACCGGTACTGCGGCACGCCGTTAAGAACCTGTTCTCCAGGTGCTGTGGTTTGAATGGTGTTGACTTGGTTGGTAACAGATAACTTGAACCACAATCTAGAATTAGTTATAGCTGACCATTGTGGCAATGAATTCAGCATTGCCATTTCATACGAGCACGAATGTCCTAGTGATATCGATGACACGTGTAGTCATGTATTATGACGTGCATCAAATCTGGCCATAAAACTATTAACTGTGCATAGCAGTCCCTCCTGCAATGTTAATGGACCCTTCCGGTCTATTCATTACTCATAATGATGTCATAGTCAAATACGTTACGTGTATGATGACGTCGTAATCAATGACGTCATGAATGACGTAGATAAGTTCGTCGCGAACGCTTAGCTGATGATGGACTAGGCGTTGTTGTACGAGTACGAATTGTATAATATATTTACTATTTAATAAACATAGGCAGCAACAGCACCCAGTCAAATTAATTTCAAAATATTCAACAGCTTACCTGTATAGTTTTTCGGAAATTGAGACTCAGAGAGTGCATGGATAGATCGATTCCAGCAGGAACAAAGAGTGTGTGGAGCTTAGTTACAGATAGGCGGCGCATAGATAAACCTGGATTCTTCATTTGTTGCTTACATATTTATTTGAGTTAGTGCACACATCAAATTCCAGCTGAACATCCTTCTAAATCACTGTTTCCAGTGCTTTCATATTCTAAACTTGTTCTTGCGGCTTGCAATGATAAGCTGGGTTTTATTAGCCATTCAAGAGATGAGCATAATATGGATTATAACTGGTTTGCCAAAATACACACCGTTGGCAAATCTTTATAGGGAACGGGCTTAATACCTCTACGTGAACGCCGAAAGCGCAAAACACTTATTTTGCTCTATAAAATTATCCACAACGAGTACCCTGACTATATACGTGATTTGGTTTCTGAACGTGTGGGTAATGCTTCAAGATATAATCTTAGCAATTCTGACAATTTTATGCCACCAAGGCATCGCCTTGAAGTGTTTAAAAATATTTTCTACCTAGTACCATCCAATTGTGGAACAATCTGGACACAACAATAAAGTCAGCGCCATCAGTTTCGATTTTCAAAATCTGACCGAAATATTTCATAACAAATTTCCGCATACTATTCCTCAGGCGGAAGGTGTGGATTGCCAAAATAATTAGGTATGGTTCCAATACACATATTCAGTGGTGCAAAAATGATCTAAGTCCAAAACCATGAAAAAGTTAGGCAAAATTTCCTAAAGACAAATTGGTAATGATGCAGATTAGATGCATGAATGGCATACAGCCACGTGGCTTTGTTAATCTTGTATTTGCTGTCTGAAACTAGTAATACCATTGCTTCCATATGGGGTCCTACCACTGACTTAAATAAGTCAGTTGTCTAGCATTTGGAAAAGCAGAAACACACGCTCGAACACACACACGCACGCACGCACGCACGCACGCACGCACGCACGCACGCACGCACGCACGCACGCACGCACGCACACACACACACACGTACACGCTCGCGTGCACCCACACGCACGCACGCGCGCACATACATACGTTGGGGTTTGTACTGGTGTTGAATTCCCCCCAAAAACGTGGAAGGAATAGCAATGCATCTGCTTCTAATGGGAATTTGAACAACAATGGAAGATATAAGGTGTAGCCCTGTACATATTTATCTTAAGGAATTTTAATCTAGAAATCTTAAAAATGTAATGATTCATTAAAACCGTATATGAATGTTTGGAACGGGAATCTAGTAGGCTGTTATGGGTAGGACAGCCAGTAATGAAGGGCAGGCCAGTGTGGCAGAGTAGGCTATTGGGACGTATGGTATAAGTTCAAATGCTGAAAAAAGCAAGAGGTATCAGAAGATACCAAATATCGAGCCTCTTTATATTGTCGAAGGACCCGACCTGGCCAGGACTAATTATCTAGTGGAAAAAAACAATATCCAAGCTA
Organism: Chaetoderma sp. LZ-2023a; assembly: GCA_034401795.1. Taxonomy (NCBI): domain Eukaryota; kingdom Metazoa; phylum Mollusca; class Caudofoveata; order Chaetodermatida; family Chaetodermatidae; genus Chaetoderma; species Chaetoderma sp. LZ-2023a. The sequence goes on from CM067367.1 coordinate 52,552,256, forward strand.
TGTACATTGATAGAACAAGAGCTATCAGAAGATATTAAATAGTTTACCAGCCTTACCTGTCTATATTAATTGCCACATGTTATGATTGACCACTGCATGAAGTTCAAAGTCTGAAAAAGGCAGAAACACTTTCAAAATTTAGTACAGTATGACGTAGATTAGATTTACGCATCACAAAGACCAATTCAGACTGGGTTTTATCGAACTTGGATATGTCTTTATTGAGTAAATTGTCATTTGAAAAACGTAACCACCATATAATAAACATAACCTGGATGCAAATCAGCCCTAAAATAACCAAAGCCCAAACGTTGTAAAAGCTTGGAAACTTCTTTTAAGACCAATTTCATTTTGATGCTGGGTAGTTCTAATTATGGCATAGAATGACTCTTTGAAGTTATATTGAGATCCGATGAACTATTTTTTAGAAGTAGCAATTGTAAACAAGAGGTATCAAAAGATACCAAATATCTCGCCTTCTTATGTTGCCGCAGGAACCGGTCTGCCATGGATTAAATATTATGTGAAAAAGTAATGTCCAAACTATGTACATATATAGAACAAGATCCATCAGAAGATAACAAATAGCTTACCTGTATATTAATTGTACATCCCGGGATATGATGTACCACCTGATACAGTCTCATTTTGAAACGTTCAAACCCTGTAAATATCACAGCAAAAATCCTTAGCCTGAAGGCATAAAATTGTCTAAGTTAAAACGTCGAATATATATGGGAGAAATTTGAAAATCAATTTCATCTGATGTGGACTAGTTCTAAGCATCGTATAGAACACATCTGTGAAGTTTTATTCAAATGTTGCCTAAATTGTCATTTGAAAAATGACCACAACATAACACACATAACATGGATACAAATCCTAAAATAATCAAAGTCCAACAGCTGTAAAACTATGGCAAAATTTTGAAAATCAATTTCTTTTTTATGTGCACTAGGCCTCGTACATAACGAATCTGTGAAGTTTTATTTCAATTAGATGACCCCTTGCTGCCTAAATTGTTATTTAAAACGCTTAACCGCACCATAATACCATATAACATGGATACAAATCAGCCCTAAAATATATAGACAAAATTTGAAAATCGATTTCTTTTTTATGTGGACTAGTCATCGTATAGTTTTAGTCAAATCCGATAATCCCTTGTTGCCGAAATTGCCATTTGGAAAAGCTTAACCACATCATAATACATATAACATGGATGCAAATCAGCCCTAAAATTATCAAAGTTCAAACGGCGAAAAAGTCTTGGAAATATTTGAAAATCAATTGCTCTCTTACGTGAAATAGTCCTAAGTTGGGTGGTATTGAACAAATCTGTAAAGTTTGATTCAAATCGTATAACCCCTTGTTGATGTACTTGTTTTTCGGAAAAAGCTTAACCACAGCATATTGAGTATAACCTGGATACAAATCAGCCCTAAAATAATCAAAGTCCAAAGGCTGAAAAATTATAGAAAGATTTTAATTAGTTTGTGCCTTTTTCACACACCTAGCAATTTGCGGGGCAAACAATCCCTCGTCTTTTATTCCATCCCGTTAGAGAAGACGTGGCCGTTTATTATTGTAACAGACACTAGCGCACCTTTAGCGCACCCTAAAGAAATTACACCATGGCACAATCTCCTCAGTCGATTAGTGACTCCTTTTTCTTTTTGTGACGACATGGCATATGGGCTGGCTAAATGACTAGCTACTCGACTCATCCGTTATCATTTCTTGATTCGGGCGAGGAAAGTAGATAACAGTCGGGTCACCCAGAATTGTTTTTTAAATGCGGGCTGGGGTGGGTGGGGTGGGTAGGCGACCTGCCGCCCTGACACAAATGTCTTTTTTTAAATGAACATAGGCTACTTATGCAATTAATAGAGGATCTCACACGAGTTGAAATTTCATATCAAATTTATCAAACTCGTTTAGTAGGATTTCATTTGGAACTCGGTAAAGTTCATTCCGCATGAGAGCTTACTAAATTTGTGTGATAAATTCGATACAAAACAGCAACTCGGTTGAGATTTTCCGTGGCATATCTGTCGGTAAAAGGTCCATATATCCCTCGAGTTCTGGTATCAGCCAGTCGATGGTCCATCGTGGCCTGGTCAGCTAGTTCCATATGCCATGCAGTCACAAAAAGAAAAAGGAGTCACTAATCGACTGAGGAGATTGTGCCATAGTGTAGTTTCTTTACGGTGCACTAAAGGTGCGCTAGTGTCTGTTACAATAATAAGTGGCCACGTCTTCTCTAACGGGATGGAATAAAAGACGAGGGATTGTTTGACCCGCAAATTGCTAGGTGTGTGAAAAAGACAAAAATTAATGCCTGAGGAGAGTACTTCCGCGGGGAGCTGTCTCAGCAGCACAAATAAGTCACAGTATTAAGATCATTTGCAGCGAGCATCGGGGACACGGTACTCAAGAAAGAGCAGAAAAAGGTGAGCTGAGGAATGCAGCAAACCAGCAGGTCAGTTTTCCATAACCTACGAATTGTCTGCTATTCAAAGAGGCTCTAGTCCTATTAGAATGACCTTGGACCGTGGTGTCAGTGACACGCAGCGGTCGCCGCTGTTCTAAACTGGCGCTATGAGGAGGGTAGTTGAAAGTCCACCGGCGACTTTTGTTTTAGGGGTTCCAAGTGAGATGCAGTGAGCCTAATTTGAAAAGCACACTTTTGCGTAAATATGCCTCTTCCGAGATTGTCAATAATGTTCTGTTGAATATTTTGAACATAACACGATTAGAGGACATCGCTGACAATGTTTTCCAATACAATTATTGTCAAAATATTCAGCGACATGTTTTATTTTGTTTGGATACTGTATGTTGTCATTTGTTGGAGTGTGTTAGGAGAAAACTGCTGAGGCATGACCTAAAATAGTTTGATTTGAATACAGATTGTAACGCTTTTAACTTGAAAGGCTGACTGTGAAAAATAATTCTAGTATTATGTTGAATATTGTGAACCCATTTTGAATGGAAATATAATAGCAATTGGTTCTTGTCAAATCCATTTCAGAATATTTAACAGCTCAAACAGTATGGCTGTAATACCCGGGATATATACGGAACCTAAATATTTAGCAATTCTGTACAAATAATGAAATAAATACATTTCAAAAATTGATTTTATGCATAGGCCTACACATTTTTCATGGGTACATTATTTCTTAATCAGAACATAATTTCATGTTCCTCACAATGTCAAGATCTTTCCTTTAGCATCACTTTATTTAGCGGATACCCTTCCTGGAGACCACTTCTAGAGACCCCACCTAGAGACCCCTCCATTAAATAAAGGTATGCTGAAAGTAAAGTAACGACTTTGCTGATAAAGTTTCGATAAAATATGAATAAAGTTTCAATAATGCGCGTGAGCAACTTCAGTAGTGATAAAGGCAGTACAACTTCTTCTCATGCTTCTGATAAGACGATTGCTCTCAAGAACCATAATAGTTTTCCATTCCTGTTTCATAGTAAGTTCAAAGTCACGACATTATGCATTTTGAGATTGTACTTTATTGCCATGAATATTCTGCACATGCTCACAATGGATCTTTCAATTTTTATCTATGCCCCGTCCATCTTTAGTTACGCTCCACACGCACATCACTCATGCTGTGATCGATCTGTCTCTGAACACCCTGACTATCAATTTCCAGAAAACTTTACAGGTAAGCTATTGAATGTTTTGGAACTAATTTGACTGGGCCAGGCAGATTATGCTATTTTCGCTAACTTATTGAATTTAGCAATCCATAACCTAGCGGTCGGTGAATGCTACCGGTGTCAACACGACCAACCGTCTCCGAGGGAACACCAGTACATGGGTATCGATTATTTCTTAAGGCCTATCAACAATGTAGAATTACATTACTTAAACGCATCATAAATCATTTAAATATCCCTATGAATACCAACTCTGATAAATCGTGGTTCAAATGAAAAACCTAATGCAATTATAAGGATATTTTTTTATTTTTTTCATTCCAAATAACTATACAGTGTTATGCACCGGTATGCTGTTGCAGGTGCGGCTGTGTGGGTGTGTGTGTGTGGGCGTGTGTGTGCAAAAGGACATTTACATTTGGCTCCGCCCCAATGGGTCGTTTTCGGGAGTGTCAAAAGGTCAAAGCAGTGAACATGGGGATTTGCGATGATGCGTCTTCGACCGGGCAATCTAGTTTAAGAATTGTAATGTGCATTATTTTGAACCGAATTCGCCTTGAAAGCTGTTTACTGCTTATGGCGCACCAACTTCCAGTCCTATTATAGTTCCACAAAACTCAAACTTTCGTGCATCAGAAATATATTTCTACTTCATATATCTTGTTGAAAGGGTTAGAAACTGGACAATGGTCTTACTTCATATATCTTGTTGAAAGGGTTAGAAACGGGCCAATGGTCTGCTTCATATATATTGTTGAAAGGGTTAGAAACTGGACAATGGTCTTACATCATATATCTTGTTGAAAGGGTTAGAAAATGGACAATGGTTTGACTTCATATATCTTGTTGAAAGGGTTCGGAACTGGGCAATGGTCTGACTTCATATATCTTGTTGAAAGGGTTAGAAAATGGACAATGGTCTGACTTCATATATCTTGTTGAAAGGGTTAGAAACTGGACAATGGTCTGACTTCATATATCTTGTTGAAAGGGTTAGAAACTGGACAATGGTTTGACTTCATATATCTTGTTGAAATGGTTCGGAAGTGGGCAATGGTCTGACTTCATATATCTTATTGAAAGGGTTAGAAACTGGACAATGGTCTGACTTCATATATCTTGTTGAAAGGGTTATGAACTGGACAATGGTCTGACTTCATATATTTTGTCGAACGGCTTAGAAACTGGACAATGGTCTGACTTCATATTCTTGTTGAAATGGTTATGAACTGGACAATGGTCTGACTTCATATATTTTTTGAACGGGTTAGAAACTGGACAATGGTCTGAGAAACAAAGACCGCCGCTTTAACAAAGTGTCTTACGAGGTTCAAACGGTTATTTTATGATTCATGATTCAACATTATTTATTCCTATAATCCATACCTACACAATGATAAGGCAAATAACATTGTAACGATGTAGACTAAAACAGGTATAAAAAATATCCAAACCAATATCAATATGTCATACAAGAAAGAATGGAAATGTATACATTTAATACGGCAAAGGTGAATTACTAGGCCTACAATCAATCACGTAATCAGAGAGAGAGAGAGAGAGAGAGAGAGAGAGAGAGAGAGAGAGGAGAGAGAGAGAGAGAGATGAGAGGAGAGAGAGAGAGAGGAGAGTGAGAGATGAGAGAGGAGAGAGAGAGAGAGAGGGGGAGGGAGAGGGGAGGGAGGGAGGGGGGAGGGAGAGAGAGAGAGTGAGAGAGAGAGAGAGAGGTCTCTTGATAAGGTGACATGAAGAAATCCCGCGAAAACATGCTTGCAATAAACACCTGTAATCTAGATATCTATCCAGGTGAGACGCCTAATAACAGAGATACACAATATAGCTTGCGTGTCTGCGGAAGACATTGTTTGCCATCTAAGTTTAATTCCATCAAGGCGTGTTTGCAGCTAGTGTTATGTACTACTATGATCAAAGCCAATGTTAAAGATCTCCCATTAAATAGAAACATGTTTGCACGAGATATGATATGGTTGTTGATTTTTGTTCAATTTACCCAGCATGCAATACTAACCAGCGCGTATGAATCGTTGTAGTAATTGGACGCCATATTCTTTGCATCTATTGTCTGTAAAAGTCGGGAATTTTCAAAGAAAGGTCTCCACCTGCAAATTGTTATTTCCCGCAATTTACTTCAATTTCAATCCAACATATACGAAAGCTCTAGAAGATTTTGAGCTGATGCCGGTCTGGCCTTAGTAGCAACAGCGTCCAGGTATTTTAATTTCAAAATATTCGACATCATACAATGTTGTCATATCGGGTCTGTATAACATAGTTAGCATATATAATGGAAGGATCCGACCTAACACTCAAGTATCCGACATAATAATCACACGCATCTCAAGTTAGCTGATGTCACTCTCTTAATTTCACGTAGGCTACCTGGCTTCGTCATGAACATCCAATGGTTCGTCAAGTGTATGAATTGTATATATGTTTGACCGACCTACTAGACTGTTAAATATTGTAAAAGTAATTTGACTGGGCAGACTCAAGTCAAATTAGTTTCAAAATATTCACAGTTGAAAATTAGACTCTGGAATTCAGGTTTAAAAGCGATTCCAATAAGCGTAAATAACAACAGCTTTCAGCAACATTGTTTTCAAAATAGACATCCTTGAAGCGTTTTCAATAACGCTAATGGAGAGATTTTCCGCACTTGGTTGATGACTGTCTGTGGGGGCGTGTGGGGACCCTAACTCGTATGCTAATTTTGCAACGTTATTAGTTTAAACGTTATTTCCAAGACAGACACGTGGTTGACCTTACTCCAGCCCGGCGGAAGAAATATATCAACAACACAACACGGGACAAATTTGTTCTTTTATCCAGCACATAATTGTTGACTTTTACAGCATATAATCCTTGCCGTGCACCTGTAGTTTCCGAAATATTCATAGTAAGCATCGTAGGAGGGCTCAATCTAAAAAATAGAGGCGTGATTTCGTGTCTTTATCATGCCGAATCTCGAATGTACGACTCTAAGTTGGATTACCGCGAGTCCAATATCGCGAGTCCAATATTGAATACCGCCACGGCCGCGAGTCCACCCACGAGTCCTAACTGACTTCCGCGAGACAGACTAGGTATGATCATATTATTCTGAAAGTCCGCCATAATTAATCGCCTACTTTGCGCTAGTGCACTCTGGGAAATCTGATTTTAGGTCGAGCCGTCACGTGATATGAAAATGACGTATTATTTTTCGCAATGCATCATGGGCTGGGAAAACCTATATTCTGCATATTTCAAATTTTTATTTTTTAGTGAGCGTAAAAAATAAAATCAGAAAAATAAACCCAATCTGCGAAATGTATTGCAGTTGCACAACGAGGACATTTATGTGACCATTTAATACATAATACTGAACTCTATCACATACAACAAGAAAATTATACAAATTCTATAATTCTCCTTTATTTCATTAGGGTGTGAATGTGGACCTTTAACGGTTAATGTTACGAGGTTGATTCAATCGGTGAAATAGTTGATGGCAATTTTTATAATGCTTGTGACTATTAATCTGCTTATTTATCAACTCTATTAGAATTGTAACCCTATAGAAGCCTTTATATATTGCTACGCGCTGGATTTAGAGCGGTAATTCAGAGAGCTTAACGCGGAGGCGATAAATTTACAACTACTTTTAAAGTACTAGTCTGCTTAAATTTGTCAAAACGCTCCTCAGCTACATTTAGAGCTCTTTTCTTCTTCTTATGCCGAACTTTAGTTGACAATGGCTCATAAGCGTGTAGCCTGATCGTCAAAGGTGCAGCTAATGTTAACCAACTTCTTGGATACAATATGGATGACAAGCCGACTTCCCATTCTCCAGAGAATCTTAAAGGTGTTTGAAGATGTGTTTTGAATTCTGAAATCTTATTATCCGGATAGTAATCCACGCTACTGTTACTCGGTAGCGTAATATAAAACCGCTCCATGTTTCTAGCTATTCTTTCTAAACCGGAGACCTCGGTACGCTCTCCGCTTTAGGCTTTTTAATACTCGGAGCAGGTAATATATACCCTAAACATCCAGACGCTAAAGCAATCCAAACACCTTTAGCGCAATTCTGAATACTCAGATTTACTAATCATGTCAATACTATAATATAAATAATCATAACCTGAGCAAGATATCGTACCTCGTCTCTAGGTACTTTTCCACCAGAAAATGATCACCGATAATCAGTATTACGAATTTCTGCACTGTTTAGAGACATTTCTACACCCGTCACCCCACACACACACACACACACACACACACACACACACACACACACACACACACACACACACACACACACACACACACACACACACACACACACACACACACACACACACACACACACACACACCAAGCTGCCCCCCCAACCCCACCCCCACCCACCCCCACAGGGGTGGTGTGGGTAGGTAGGGTGGGATTGTGGAGTGGTGTAGGTGTAGCTCTAATCTAAATACAATTGAGTTTTGAGTAACTTATCAATGAATTAAACGAATTAGGATAACCTCGCCATTTGACGTAAACTTCTCCCGTATTATCTTTTGTACGCCTTTTAAGAATTTTTTCCGTGCTTCCGTGTACGGTTCTATTGTAAGAACTTAGCAGATTAGGGAGCGTATTGAGATATCTATCAGTATTTTTGTAAGTTATATATCGCCATAACTTAGTCTTTATGGTGTGTTGAACTGGGTCAACGATCGCCGCCTTCGTGCGAGAGTTCTGAGATGTGTAGAAATGTATATCTTTAGACGTTAATACGCACTTAGCGGTAACATTCACAAATTCACCGCTTTATCGCTTTGAATCGATTCGGGTCTTCTAGAGACAGTATTCAGAAAACACTCCAACGATTTAACTAAGGTTTTTGCAGTTTTATTCGTTAAAGGTATTATCCACAAAAACTATGATAGACAATCTATTATGAATAGTAAATAACGTATATTGTTATTATGTCTGGCTAAACTATACTGAACCAAAAAAGTTTAGCAACACTGAGAATATTACTGCATAAATGTTATTTAACAAAAACAATAAATTGATTCAAATATACTATTTAATTGATAGGTAATTTTCCAATTAGAACAACAGTCTCTTGATACTGTAATGCTAGCATCGCGCCTTTAACACGGCAGGCATCATTCAACGGAAGGGTCCAGTTTAAATAATGACTCTGAGCTGTCAATACGGGTTGTGACCTCCGCGCGTATTAACCACCGCCGTACATCGCTTTCTCATGCTTCGAATTAAGCACCTGATGTCACGAAGAGGAATCGCATCCCATTCCTGGAGTAGTGCAGCTTCTAGCTCCCGTACGTTGTGAAGATGTCGATGGTTCTCACGCACCATACGCCAAGAATGTCCCACACGTGTTCGATAGGAGACAGGTCCGGTGATCGTGCAGGCCAGTCCAACACCGGAACATTGTTAGCCTCAAGGAAATCACTGGTGACCCTAGCTGAATGAGGACGGGCGTTGTCTCGCTGGAACATAAAGTCTGCATGATGCTGCATAAAAGGGATGACAACAGGGGCGACAACTTCTTCACAGTAACGTTGAGCCGTTAAATTCCCGCGAATCGCAATAAAATCTGTTTTGCCATTTTCATGGATTCCAGCCCACACCATGACACTGCCGCCACCGAATCTGTCGTGCTGAATGATGTTGGCTGCATCATACCGTTCTCCTAAACGTCGCCAAACCCGTTGCCTACCATCCGCCACATCCACACAAAACCTCGACTCATCACTGAACAAAACGTGGCTCCATTGTTGAGCACGCCATCGCTGATGAGTTCTTGCCCATGCAAACCGATTCTCGATGTGACGCTCTGTAAGCGGAACAGCAACAAATGGAAGACGGGCATGCAGTCCAGCATCATGGAGTCTGTTTCGCACATTTTGTGCATGCACTGTAGTGCCGGTAGCGGTGTGCAAATAACGGGACAGCCGCGGCGTAGTCTCACACCTGTGACGTCGTGATGACGTCACTAAGTAGCGGTCTTCTCGTGGTCTTGTTGCTCTCGGTCTGCCAGATCGTGGTCGGTCATTAACATGTCCAGTTTCCTGCTCAGGTTGGCGGAGACGGGAAATGGTTGAGGCGTGAACATTAAAATGTCGAGCAACAGCGCGAACGCTCTGCCCAGCAGCGAGTCTTCCCATTGCTTCATGGCGCTGATTTTCGGGTAGCCCTGGGCGGCGGCCCATGTTCGGTAAGGTAAACTTTTAAGCGTTTTCTGTTAACGTTCGTTATCTGCTTTTACAATATGGTGAATTTTTGCCTTCGCTAATGTCGGCCAGTGCATGAAAACTGCATTTTCACATGCAGTAAGCGTGCGGCCGTGAAATGCAAGAAATGATTTGCATTTCTTCATGATCAGCGAGACATTACATTGACGAAACATGCCTGCAAATTTGGTTATAAATGGACGCATAGTTTTAATACAACAAACCAAACTTCACTGTTGCTAAACTTTTTTGGCTCAGTATAGTAACATCGCTCAAATTCATTTGCCATAGCTGATCCACGCTGGTTGCTTTGAATCGATCTCTATTAAGCTGTATTCTCTTAGGTCGATGCAATGTATACGCCAGTTGTTTGGCTAACCAGGCGTGGATTAATGGTTTAGATAATGAACCATTAAAGGCCCAATGTTGTTTTTCCAAACCCCCGAAATCTGCGAAATGTTTTCGACAAAGTTCAAGCAAGTTTTGGATAGTTTAACCTCTCAAGATCTCAGGTTTCTAGCAGCCGAATGAGTTGTAGGGCTATTCTGTCTATTGATGGATGCATGTTTCGGTGACAGATTTGCGCATTTGTTTGAAATGCATTGATCGAACAGAAACGTGCACACGGTAGCTAGGCGAAATATTTCCTTCGTGCAGGCAAAGCGTATTTTAGACATATACTCACTCTACTTAGACAGTAATACTGAGCACCGCGTGATTCTATGGACAACAATTTGATAACGTTGTTGGCGTTTCAAGCCGAGTTTACACGATCAGATAGATTGTACAATAAGTTATACGATCAGGGGCGCCGGAAGCAAGGGTCAGCGGGGGCCACGGGCCCGTTGCCCTTCGGGCACGGGGCAGCGCGGGTAGGTGTGCCCTTTACCGATTTCTACAAAAAATTTAAACTTTAGTTTAGAACTTTGAAATTGATTTTTTGAATATTCAAAGCAGACTGAGCAGTTGTATTAAAGTTCGGTTATAACGTGTTTTCGCATTCAGCCCATAACGGTATATGGAAGTGCTTTCAGGCTGCAGATATCTTTTTTCTTGCATAAAATGGCTTTGCACCAGAGAAAAATGCAAACACCCTTTCTCTCCCCGAGGTTTGAGACGTGTAGGCAAATGTCTTACCACCATTCCTCCACTCTGGCTATTACTTTCTACTCAGAAGTCTAATAGCGACGTGGAATTACTATGTGTACAAAGGTTTTCAGTTTCAACTCACAAGTTTAATTATGAATCTTCCCGCGCCCTGGTTTCCAGGTTCAACTCACAACGCTATAAGTTGCTATTTATGTAGTGGTAGTTACATATCACATATTGACTAATTTATTATTGATGTGTTTTGTACCTTACCATTATTGTGATACTTGACATCTTCAAATCTGAAGATGTTTCATGCATCTTTGCAAGTAAATGTAAGACACGAATTTGACGTAATAGTGTCTCACTCTCCGTTAATGCATTAGTGGGTACAATAGAACATATGTGCGATGATGGGCGGATGGGCGCAGCCATGTGCTTGGTAACACTACAACAGGGGATATTCCCGGCGATGTTCGTGGAATTGTAGAATTGACAACAACTCTCAAAATCACATTTTAATTGATTTTAATTGATGCGTAATGCGTATACTGTATAGGATAGAAATAATTTGTACACACATGGCCGTAATACGGGCTCGGTGTCGGTGGGGGCAGTTGAGGAACGGGTCTAAGGTTTGTTGTTCCTCTCCTACAGAATGGGAGGAGGGTGTGGTATTTGGGGCGGGGGGGGGGGGGTGTTTGCTCACCCGGACGAATGTGAACATTAGATGCGCATAGAAGTCATCTCCTGCATTGTGATTAATAAATATCATCCTCTTGGACTTTTGAATACTGTACTTTTTGTATGACTTTGAGCAATCCCACCCCCACCCCACCCCACCCCACCCCACCCCACCTTATCAACTCGTACGGTCGTGATGCACATGTTTAGCCACGTCAAGCTTTTATAGCTCTAGCTATAAGCGATGATACCACCGCTACACGAAAATAAAATAAGAAATTTGAAGGCCTCCTTTAATTAGTTTGAGCCTGGGCTAGACGTCCCTCCGACAACGCTGCGTCAAAATGGCTATGTAAGAGGCTGCGAAATCGAAATTTAAATCCCTCATTCCATACATGCTAGCTGTTGAATAGTTTGTGACTAATTTGACTTGACGGCATTACTACCTCAGGCAACAGCAGTGTCCAATAATATTAGTTTTAAAATGTTCCCAGAATATTTAACACACCCTAAAGAATTTAGTGTATTTAGTAATTAACTTATTTTATGTCGGTAGCCCGTCATATGTCCATCCATCATCTGTCCATTTTTTTCTTTAAGCGAGTCATCAAGAACAACTGGGCATGAATGATCCATAGGGTCGGATCAACGGTTCTTCACATGTTCAAAATGAGTGGTCGATTAGACTTGCGGCTGTCTTGGACAACCTAGTTTTCGCAAAAACACCCTCAGATACAACACACTTAAATCATTTCTATGAAGATGTATAATTAGAGGATCATATTATTATTAAAGGAATACATCATTGGAAAGCTCACCCAATTTTCTAAACAGCTATGTGTTATTTTTTATATTAAAAAAAATGTTGCTAAGCTAATTATAATTTTCAAATAAACCATATTGACCACTTGATTGACTAAATCTAGGGACAGTGTTGTATTTTATAAATAACTCAGTGAACATTTTACATAAATATTTAGAAAATTGGTTGAGCTTTGCGAATGATACGTGGCTTCAATAATTTTGTGATTGTAGCTTATGAACGTTTTACGATTGCGTACCCTTTAGCGCAATAGTAACTCAGCAGGTGGCTGAGCAATTCAGAAGTTATTTGTTTGATTGGCGTCTATCGAGTTCCTTGATTCCAGATCCCATTCACGCCATATCTAGGCTGGTTTATATTGCGGTCTATTATTTGTAACCTCCCCATCGTTTTACACTGGTACCCATTTATACTCCTGAGTGGAGTGAAGGCGGGTGCCTATGTTTCCCCGTCATCTTCCACCCGAGCGCCTGACAATCGATGGCTGAGCATGTTTTCTTGGAAAGGTTTTTTAAAGCAAATATAAATAGGAACTACAGTCTAATCAAATTATTTCCACTGCAAACTCACCACATCCGACCCCACACTCCACCCACGCCCACGGGTCCGCGCTCCCAGTCTCCACTCACTCGCTCGCTCACTTACTCTTACGCACGCACGCACGCACGCACGCACGCACGCACGCACACACACACACGCATACAGCACACGCATACAGCACACGCATACAGCGCACACACACGCACGCACGCACATACGCATACAGTTTCCAATTGACTAGAAGCAGGCATCAGAGGATAATATTTCCCACTATGATGTAAATTGAGACTAGGTACAAGGGACCAAATGATATATAAGTCCGCTTAACATTGCTCTAACATTTAAATTTGGATCATAGGAAACTCAGATACAGAAAATCGGTTCTCAGTCAGCTCGCATAAGTCAATGCTTTTTCGTGTTGTGCTTGGGAGGGTAGGTTGGTATCCCCGAGCACCCTTCTGTGAGATGGAAAAAACTAATTTCAGATCTTTGTGCCCTTTTTGTGGAACATGCCCCCGCTCAACAAATTTGCTTCCGGCGGACCTGTGTACGATCTGTCAAATGTAGATTGCACGAGAGTTCATACGATGCAACGTAGTTTTAGCCATCCGATGGCACGCGTCAGACGCCCGTGCTACGTCATACGTGGTTGAGATTTTTTAACGATCGTTGGCTGTTAAATTATTATATTTTTACCAATGGTGCTATTTTTTCTTTTTCCACACAATTTCATTTTTTATACCACACCAACAAAAATTGGAGGTGTATTATGTAATGGCGTGGTCTTGGCGAGCGGGCAGACGGGCGGCAGTGTGACTTCCGGATGATAACTCCATTACCGCTTATTGGATTGCTTTGAAACTTGATAGAATGGTTGGACTAGGACTGGGGAAAACACATATCGAAAATGACGATGATCAGAAATCCAAATTGGCCGCCAGTCACCGGTGGGCATCTTGAAAATTGGTTTCCGGACAATAGCTCAGTGACCGTTTAGCAGATCACTTTGAAACTTGATAGGATGACAAGTATATGTTTGAGAGAGAAATCACTATTTTCTGAAAGCTCTCCTTCATTGGTTTGTCATCAGGGCGTGGTATTATGCGCCGTTTGTGGGGTGCGCTCAGACTACTGGCCCGCCATCTCTCCATTGCATCTCTCCCTCCGTACCCACCATCTCTCCCTCCAACACACACACACACACACACACACACACACACACACACACACACACACACACACACACACACACACACACACACACACACACACACACACACACACACCCACTCCACCCCACACCCACCCCACCCCCATTCTGCTCTGTCACTCTCGTGCATGAACGAGAGCATGAAATTGTTGGAGAATGTGTGGGTTTAGTGTGTGTGTGTGTGGTGGGACCGTGGATGAAGACTTGCCCTGGACTAATTTAGATAGAATATGAAATACATGTTACATTTGAGATTTAGTATTCGGTCTGGCCACCGCCCCCACCCCCCCACCCGCCACCCGTGGATAACGACCGGTTTCTCCCTACAACATTAAATTGGGTGTGCTTTTCTTTGCGGTCAGAGTGTGTTTTAAAAATTGTTTATGGCAAGTTTCAAACATATCTAGGTTTTCGTATCCCCGAATTTCCGACCCATGTATAAGGGTGTCAATTTTCTTGACAAATCTTCGCCATTATAGGGTTAATATCCCCTGTGCTTTTCACCTGTTACCTGGCTGCTGCACTAAAATCCGTGCGGGAAAATTCGACAAGACCATCCCCACACCAGCCACCCCCTCCGCGGTGTCAATACTGGGCATGCCGCTAGGGATGGAATATGCCGACGATGTGGACTTTATAGACGAGGAAAAGAACCCCTTTGACGAACTTCTCCCAATAGCTGCAAGCAAACTAAAAATTGAGAATCTCTTTATGAATGAGTCCAAAGTAGAGTTTACCCGTATATACCTATCTACAAAGAATGAAACTAAAAAAATGATGATCCACTCTGTGGTGGCGAACCATGGAGGAAACGTAAAATCCTGGGCTCACTGCTTTGTAGTACTGCTGACATTGCTGCACGCTGCATCATGGAGACCATAGTTTTCCAGTCCTTCTGGAAGCCATGGATTCGTAGATCAACAATGCCCTTGGTAAAAAGACTATGTTTATACAATGCAACCTGCGTATCCTTGATGATTTATAACTGTAACAGCTGAGCAGTTCCAAAGGCAGCACTAGACAAACTCGACGCCTGCCACCGCAAACACTTACGCACCATCACTGGACACCGATCACCAGACAGCATAATTTCCAATGAAGCACTATACAAGATGTGTAATACGTCGCCGCTGTCTGTAAAAGTCGCCCAGCAAAGATGGTCCATGTTTGGCCATGTGCTAAGGATGCCAGAAGGCACCCTAGCACAGAGAGCCTTGGAATTCGCCCCACTCGGAGCCAGCAAATACAGAGCCAGGAGAGGACGTCATTGCATAAATCTGTTAAGCGTGCTATGCGGTGACCTCAAGAAAGCAGGACTAGGTACATTCAAGTCAAGAATGGACCTGAGGAAGCTAAGGATATTGGCTGAGGACAAGACACAGTGGGCAAAAGCGAAGAAGGACTGATTGCAGCTGTAGGATGTTTCTACTACTACAGCCGCAGAATACAGTAATCATACATAGACTTAATTGGCCTTTTCAGTTTTAGCTAGGATCTCATTTGAATAAGCTTAGCGAATTGAAATGACAACCCGTCACGTGATTGGTGACACTGAGATCAAGAGTGGACGGGTCTGAAATTAAACTTATGGTTGATATTATTATTAATTTCAGTACTCTAAGTGATTGTTAGTTTAATTTTGTAATTAACGAAAATGGTGATAATGAATGAGAGCAACGGTGATGTTAATAAGAATGACGATGTTTATATGTTTATGTATTATGTATAGTAGTCTCTACCGCCAGACTGTAAAGCAAAAATTATCCGCATGCGCTGTTTTGAAACATCCTGTGAATAATCCAGCCAAAGGACTAAGGGGCATGTATCGCTAGGGGGTCTATCCTTATCTATGACATGATGCATTTCCCTCCCCCACCCCGTCCAAATCCTCCACCATTTTGGAATGTGTTGGGTGCGGCCGATGATTAGGAAATATTTGTTGAATACTACAGGCATTGGGAGCGTATTTAGGGTACAATTGGGAAAGGTTTATATTAGGAGTTGCTGCGCAGGAAAAGTACGGGATCCGGGAAATTTTGAAAATAGACTCTGTGAAGTCATTTCAGGCAGTACTTCTAATATTAAAATGGGTGGAGTGGTGGAATTGATTCCCCCCCCCCCCCCCTGTTGGATTGACGTGGGCGCAAGCTACACCTCCTACCCATGGTGTGGACGCACATGTGTATCTCTCACCTGCAAAATCAATATTTGAACCAGGAAAAGGGAAATATGAACTTTTGCCTGGAAATACCAATATTCATGTACGAAGCATGAAAAGGGTTACAAATGCAAAAGATTTTTTTGACACGGACATTTATGTCAGGAATGAATGAATTGTATTCAAAATGCGAGAATTTTGGTATGGAATAATGAAACCATAATAGACGAATCCGGTATGCCGATCAGGTATATGACGTCAGAATCGACTACGTCACGTGTATCCTGCCGTCACAATGAAAATACCTAACGAATGGCGTATGAAGGTATGATTGTCTTTTCTATTTAATAAACATGTTTTTCAATATTTTGAAGCTAATTTGACTAGGCGCTGTTGCCACAGGCAGCAACACGGCCCCGTTAAATTTGTTTCAAAATATTCAAAAGCGTGCAATGAAAATGCGAATTGGGGATGTCAGATTTCAAAGTACATAAATCGACCCACCACGCTCAATGCATGGGCGGAGCTTAGCTAGAGATGGGCGGGGCATGGCTAAAAGTGTATTCATCCATTGTCATTCAGATTAAATATCAAACTTATATTCGCCAAAATCTATATAACACCCTAATCTCTGGCAATCGATTACTAATCGATGATTGGTCGATGGCGTCAATCTTTTTATCACATATAAACTCCCTCGAACAAACTTTAATGGACCATAAGGTGGCGGCTTGGTGTAGTGACTAGCACTCAGGACTATGTAACCGGAGAACCCGGTTCGCGCCTGTGCTGTGCATTATATCACCGTCGTTGGAAATATGGGCAATCAATCTCCTTCGCTCCTTACCTCTCTCCACCCAGGACTATAAATGGGTACCGGTGTAAAAACTGCGGAAGTTACCAATAATAGACTGAAATAAAACCAGCCTAGATATGACCTGAATGGGACCTGGAATCAGGGACACGATAGACGACAATCAAATCAATAACTTCTTTAATGGACCATAGTATTTACTCTTAATCGCAATTTTCATAATTCGCCCCAAATCTCAATAAATGGCTCGGAAGTTCTCGCTACTCAGTAAAATCTACGTAACACAAGATGGCTGGGAGTGAAATCTACCAATCTGGTTCTGTTGAATAAAGTTGATTTTGCTCTTGAATTCGATGATGTTTTGCGAGTTTCACCGAGGTTAAATCGGCCAAGCGGTATCAGAGAAAAAGTTTTTTAAAAGCATTTCTAAATATATCTCAAAATCAAAGATGGCCACCGGCCAGATAGAGGAATAGACGGACTAATTTCTAGCTATGCCCCGCCCATTTCTAGCTAAGCCCCATTCATTCTAGCTACGTCCCGCCAATTTCTAGCTACGCCCCGCCCACGTTTTCCGTATGTTTAAATCGATGATAAACTTTGAAGCCTGAAATCCCAGAATTCCAATTTTAAAATAACTACACAGTAAAGCTTTTGAATATTTCGAAACTAATTTGACTGGGGACGGATGCTGCATATGGCAGCAACAGCTTCCTGTCAAATTTGTTGCAAAATATTTAACAGAATATTGATTAAATTGCAAATTCATCAAAGAAATATAATTCGTACACTTGACGGGCTTTTCGAGCTATATAAAACGGCATTATGCGTGTGGCGTCAGTCTATATGTGACGTAATTGATTATTGTGCTATATACTTGAGTGGGAGGTTATCGGATAGAATTCCACACTCATGAGTCAATTAGGCCGCTTTAACTTGTTCGGTGTTCTTTTCCTAAGAGAGAAAATCGGAGTTTGATTAGTCAGGATGACGTCACAATCAATGAGCATCGAATCAAACTCTGGAAAGAGGAACCCAAACGAACATGGTAGGGGGCTCCAGAGAAGTATAAAAAGTGGACTTTAACTTTTTAGAAAAATCTTGGTTCTGAAAATATTAGTCTTAAGAAAGCCTAGCCTCGGTCCGTATAGTTCCGTGGAACTGAATTTGTCGAAATTCAAACAAGTTCTTGGTGAATGGTTTTAAGTAGCCAAGAACGGTTTTTGACGAAAATGATTTAGAGAATCGTGAAACGCAACTTTGTAATGATAGAATAACCAGTATTCGTATTGTGTGAAAATCAGTTATTTCTATAGACGCGAGTGACAGTAAAAGTTACTCAAAGTATCTGGTGGTAGTATAAGCCACCCATAATTGATAGAGATTGGTGGTAGTATAAGCCACTCATATTTACTTAGAGTTTTATTTAACAGTTTGTTTTCTATCGTGACAGCATAAGTCACACATATCCGTAGCCATATTAGACAGTCAAACTTAAGAGAATAAATTATCACTTCGATATTCTCGAAGCAAGAGTTTGGGTTGTGTATTGTCCAGTCTGGAAGCGACGGAAGACCACCGTCCCGAGCCACCATCTTTTACCCGAGTCAGATCAGGCCCAGATTATCGAATATAAATATCGTCACCATTACCTTAGACGAGGCGAGCAGATAATCGTACTACTGCATCTTTGATAAGAGGTCGTCGCAGCAACCGGTACATCATATTCTTATCAGAAGTGTAGTAGATATATTTCTAAATTAGATCGGAAGACAGAAAATCCTCAATACGTAAGTGCAAATATCCACTATAATAAACTGAGAACTTTACAGCTTCATTTAGGTTTAGTTGTGTGCAGAAAAAACTAACTGTTTAAATTTTTTTTTCAATTTCAACTTTAGTTTATTCGTTGTTAACCACTCATCCATTAAGAAGTTCAGCCAATGGACCTTTCCATTTTTAGCTATGCCCCGCCCATCATTAGCTAAGCTCCACCCACACCTCGCCGTGTTGGGATTGATCGATACTCCAAATGGCCTAGCTATCAATTTCCTGAAAACTAAACAGGGAAGCTGTTGAATATTTTGTAACTAATTTGACTGGGTGCTGTTGCTGCCTATGGCAGCAACAGCGCCCAGTCAAATTAGTTTATGTATATATATTATATAGTATATAAAACAGAATATTTATTAAATAGTAAAAGCAAACAATTTCTACAACAACGCATAGACCGTCATCAAATATGCGTTCGTGACGTACTTATCGACGTCATTCATTATGATGTCATTGTACACACCACTCAGTTCATTATGACGTCATATGATGGGTGGGTACTCTGGAAAGGTGAATTGGATACTCTTCATTGTTGATCCAAATGCCCCAATTGGAGAAAGGTTTGGAATCTAAGTTCCATATTAAGAGTATCAACAGAATAGAGTGGTTCATTTCAAGCCAAGGCTTGCCCACTTTGTAGACGCATTAGTATCGATTTTAACACTTTGAGCCATAAATTCGCAGAGTTCAAATTTCAAGGTGACCGTTGAGGCAAGTTGTTGAATATTTTGGAACGAACCCGACTGGGTGTCGTTGCTGCCTATGGTGGCAACAGCTCCCTGTCAAACCAGACACAAAACACCCAACAGAATTGTAAATTCACCAATGACCTACAATTCGTGCATGAAATACCAAGCTGTCCGATGTATGGTGGTGTATTTATGTCATTTTGTGTATGATGTCATCAAGCATGTGACGTTTTTTGATTTAAACATATTTTATTGTAACAATTGCACAATGGGATCGGGCACAAGTTCTTGCAACTTAGATTTGCCCTCTCCTTACAGAATTATTATAAGCAGCCAATGAGTGAGAACACTAAAACGAGGTGAGAGAGAAACAATAAATTAAGAGGTGTGTGTGTGTGTGTGTGTGTGTGTGTGTGTGTGTGTGTGTGTGTGTGTGTGTGTGTGTGTGTGTGTGTGTGTGTGTGTGTGTGTGTGTGTGTGTGTGTGTGTGTGTGTGTGTGTGTGTGTGTGTGTGTGTGTGTGTGTGTGTGTGTGTGTGTGTGTGTGTGTGTGTGTGTGTGAGAGAGAGAGAGAGAAAGAGAGAGAGATATGTAGGGGAGAAAAACGATGTAAACAGATTAAAAAAGAATAGGAAAGAAAAGAACAGCTCCTTCAAACACTTTCATTGTCGGATAGCAGTTAGCCATTAATATAATAGATTAAACAATACGGATAATTGAATTAACAGACCATATTCATGGTTATTCCATACAGTCGTCATTTACCCCCATTTACCCACCCCATGTGACGTAATTGATGTGGAAAGC
The DNA here is from genome assembly GCA_034401795.1 of Chaetoderma sp. LZ-2023a. Taxonomy (NCBI): domain Eukaryota; kingdom Metazoa; phylum Mollusca; class Caudofoveata; order Chaetodermatida; family Chaetodermatidae; genus Chaetoderma; species Chaetoderma sp. LZ-2023a. Next base: position 52,572,834 of record CM067367.1, read on the forward strand.
AATCAATGCAGGTGAGTGATTGGTGTAAGCAAAGGATATAATAACAATTCAATTAGTACATGTATAAAATTTGACATCAGAGTTGTCAGGGTTAACATAGTATATATATATATATATATATATATATATATATATATATATATATATATATATATATATATATATATATATATATATATATATATATAGCAGCGCGTTATAAAATACACAAAACCCAAAGGAAATTCCAACAAACACTTGGATTACGTGTCAACAGAGGGGTCCAAATCTAGCTATGGCCCGCCCATTTCTATCTAAGCTCCGCCCACGCTTTGCGCTCGTTGGGATCGATTTATATACTTTGAACACTGAAGTCCAAATTCAAGGTACCTATACAGATAAGCTGTTGAATATTTTGAAACGAATTTGACTTAGTTCTGTTGTTGCGGCTGGCCTCAACAACGTCCAGTCAAATTATTTTCAAACTATTCAACAGAAGGTGTATTAAATAGTAAAGACATACAATTCACCTTTCCAGAGTATCCATCTCCCATCTGACGTCACATGACGTCATAATCAGTTAAGCCGCGTGTAGGATGACATCAAATTCATTAGCCTACCTCATAAATTATTCTATTTGGCCCGTCTTTAACTCTTAATAGTCCGACACGTTGTACGAATTATATTTCCTTTTTCTATTTAATAAACATGTTGAATATTTTGAAACTAATTTGAGTGGGCGCTGTTGCTGCCATAGTTTAGTTTCAAAATATCCAGCAGCTTACCTGTTTAGTTTTCTGGAAATTGATAGTCAGGGGGGTTCAGAAATCGATCGATCCTAGCATGGACGTGGTGTGGGTGGAGCTTAGATTGAGATGGGTGGAGCTTAGATTGAGATGGGCGGGACTTAGCTAAAAGTGGAAATGTCCATTCCTACACATGACAGACTTTTCAATGTTCATGAACTAAATATGTCATTCATTAGCATTCGATTGTCAAGTCAGCCTACAAGTGACGTGGTTGATTATAACGGCAGGCACTGAGTGACAGATCGGACCTGTCCATTTAGAATCCAGTTTCCGCTAAAGTCATATGAGAAATTAATTAATATCTAATTTTAATTATCGCTGAAATACTATCATAAGAAACATAAAACAAAATAATGACATATTTAAATAAAAAGTTCTCTCCTTTACATTTGGGCTCACGGGGTTTTTTTACAACTCCGTGTCTGTCCACCGTATCCACGCAGCAAGCGTGTTTCATATCAATGATTGACCGGCTAACGTTAAAGCTCATATCTACCCCGCCTGGCTATATATGCGCCGGCTACACCAGCGCCGACTGCGGCAACGCCTGCTACGCTGAACGCCGTTAAAGCCTTGTCTGCTTGTTCGCTCCAATTGACATCATAACGACAAAAAGCTGCAAAATGTTCACAGTTCTTCCACAAGATGTTGTACCCAACTTTCCCTAACTTTTGACGCGCTCTTCGAACTATTTCACGGGGTGGAAGCGGTTGGCAGCTTGAGTCCTTATCATTGTTTTTCCTAGTTTCTGACCTATAAGCTACCTTAGCAAACTCCTCTTCTTTGACATAGCCCTTGTCTGCTACTTTTCCACAAGAAGAGAGCATCTTAGCTGGGTCACTGTTTCTACCTATTCCTTCGTCGACAACTGTAAGGTGTACCACGCGACCGTTTCCAACATAGATGCCCCAGTGTGAGAACATTCCACGCGGAAATTCCACCATATCACCTTCCTCAAGCTCGGCTAACACTGACTTATTATGAGCACTCAATTCTCGAGCCATCCTGACTTCTTCTTGTAAAACAGTTTATTAATAGCAATGTTGCTGTCGGGTATGTCTATGTATAATGACAACCATATATGTATAAAATAACTATAATTGTATAGTGTGTTCCAGCGATAGCGGTCGCTTACAGTTCAAGTACAGTTTGCTGTCTTCAAACAGACGGTCGCTTAGTCAGATAATGTTCGTATCTCTGCTATACGGTAGGCTACAGGTCATAAATAAATTAACGCGCTTCCAAAATCAAAACAGAAAAATCCTAGTTCGTAGGCTACGATTTTGAACATGATGAATGAAATGAACTGTTGAATATTTTGGATTTAATTTGATTGGAAGCCACTATTGCCTTCGGCAGCAATGGATTCCTACTAAATTAAGTCCAAAATATTCAACAGTATGTGTATTTGTTTTGGAAACATGTTAATTAATTACTTCTGGGTTGTACTGTATATGTTCATAGACACGGGTAGGCATACTCCTTAACGCGCATACGGCAACTACCTATTACACGCTAACTCATTGGAAACGATAATTCAAAAGTTATTTCCAAATGTTGAAATCACGGTAATAAAATATTGAAACGATGTGTTTGCTAGCAAACAACAAATGCATTTATGGTGTAAGGACCTTTTCGTTAAATATCGAGAACCTAATATGACGACAGTCGTCACAGTCGCCTGGCCACTGTGACTCGTTCAAGTAGCGTCTACAGTCTATATACAGCCTATATAATAATTTCCGCTAAAATCATCGAGACGTGTGTGCGTGCGTGCGTGCGTGCGTGCGTGCGTGCGTGCGTGCGTGCGTGCGTGCGTGCGTGCGTGCGTGCGTGCGTGCGTGCGTGAGTGCGTGCGTGCGTGCGTGCGTGCGTGCGTGCGTGCGTGCGTGCGTGCGTGCGTGTGTGTGTGGTAGAACACGCCAAATGGTGCTTTTGTGTAATGTAGTTAAAATAAAATATTTTATTTCCATATTTTCCAATTCCTAAATATTAAATTTCATTAGCAAAAGTCGTTTTATTCAATTTCCGTGAGAATCACGGGATGACGCCATCACGTGATAAAATAACGATCACTTGACATCTTTTTGACAGTTATGAGAAATAACGGATCGGCATAAATTGCGAATATCATATTATGTTATTTCTTCAGATTTTATACAATATTGCGCCAAATGTTGTAAATGGTTTGAAAAACACACCGCCGAACATAATTATAAGTTAATCTATGATACCAAAATATCGCATTTTTCTACATACTTCAGTGACAATATGTCAGCTAATTTTAATAAAGTTTTAATAATACAACGACAACGCTGAGATGTTTACGTAATGAATAAGTCATACAACAGAACAACAAAGCTAGATGAGTTACGATAAATATGTTCAGAATTTTGTATCAGTAAAACCACCCGTTTCCGTCCGCTTCCGTGGCGGCATAAGTGTGTGTGTGAAAGGTTATCCCGCAAAATACGATAACTTGCACTACGGATCACTTTCCGGATGCAAATACAGATAAATGGGTTTGATACTGACTGACTACTTAACGACAAAGCACAGCTGTAAGTAGATAACGAACTATTTTATAGATGATGCTAAAACTGAACGATATAGTTTTTACTATAACTGTTATAGGTTGGTATAGGGTGGGTAAGGTATATAGTAGGCAATACTGAATTTTTGTCCCATCATCTCACCATGCACTGCTCTGCCAATGCGTGACTCTTAAACCCCATAACACTAAACTAACACTCCCGATACACACATAGCTACCCGTATATAGTCTATAAGGTGGTCCAGTAAAATATGTTTTACAGTCTATTGGGTTAAAGTTTATGTGATCTATAAGGTAATAAGACAGATTTTACTGTCTGAGAACAAAGTATCTGCTGTCTGTAAGGTGGTCCAACAAGACAGGTTTACTCTCTGTCGTGATTAAGTCTATGTGATCTATAATGTGGTCTAATGAGACATGCTTTACAGTCTAATGTGTCTTGTCTAGGGTGGTCCAATAAGACCCGTTTTACTGATCTATAATATGGGCCAGTAAGACAGGTTTTACAGTCTATGGCGTCTGGTCTAAGGCGGTCCAATAAGACATTTTTACTGTCTATGGTGACTAAGTGTATTTGGTCTATAAGGTGTTTTACAAAAAGAGGTTTTAGAGTCTATTGTTTGTAAGTTGATGTGATCTATAAGGTGGTCTAATAAGACAGGTTTACTGCCTTTGGTGATTAAGTGTATGTAATCTATAAAGTGGTCTAATAAGACAGGTTTTACAGTATATAGTGCCTGTTCTAAGGTAGTCCAATAAGATAGGTTTTACAGTCTATAGTGCCTGGTCTAAGGCGCTTCAATAAGACAGAATTTACAGTCTATAGTGCCTTGTCTAAGGTGCTTCAATAAGACTCGTTTTACAGTCTATAGTGCCTGGTCTAAGGTGCTGTTCAATAAGACAGGTTTTGCAGTCTATAGTCCCTGGTCTAAGGTGCTGTTCAATAAGACAGGTTTTACAGTCTATAGTGTCTGGTTAAGGTGCTGTTCAACAAGGCATGTTTTACACTCTATAGTGCCTGGTCTAGGGTGCTGTTCAATAAGACAGGTTTTACAGTCTATAGTACCTGCTCTAAGGTGCTTAAATAAGGCAGGTTTTACACTCTATGGTGCCTGGTCTAAGGTGTTGTTCAATAAGACATGTTTTACAGTCTATAGTGCCTGGTCTAATGTACTTCAATAAGACAGGTTTTACACTCTATAGTGCCTGGTCTAAGGTGCTTCAATAAAACTCGTTTTACAGTCTATAGTGCCTGGTCTAAGGTGCTTCAATAAAACTCGTTTTACAGTCTATAGTGCCTAGTCTAAGGTGCTTCAATAAGACTCGTTTTTTACAGTATAGTGCCTGGTCTAAGGTGCTTCAATAAAACTCGGTTTACAGTCTATAGTGCCTGGTCTAATGTGCTTCAATAAGACTCGTTTTACAGTCTATAGTGCCTGATCTAAGGTGCTGTTCAATAAGACAGGTTTTGCAGTCTATAGTCCCTGGTCTAAGGTGCTGTTCAATAAGACAGGTTTTACAGTCTGTAGTGTCTGGTTACGGTGCTGTTCAATAAGGCATGTTTTACACTCTATAGTGCCTGGTCTATGGTGCTGTTCAATAAGACAGGTTTTACAGTCTATAGTACCTGCTCTAAGGTGCTTAAATAAAACAGGTTTTACACTCTATAGTGCCTGGTCTCTAAGGTGCTTCAATAAGGCAGGTTTTACACTCTATAGTGCCTGGTCTAAGGTGTTGTTCAATAAGACAGTTTTTACACTCTATAGTGCCTGGTCTAAGGTGCTTCAATAAAACTCGTTTTACAGTCTATAGTGCCTGGTCTAAGGTGCTTCAATAAAACTCGTTTTACAGTCTATAGTGCCTGGTCTAAGGCGCTTCAATAAGACAGAATTTACAGTCTATAGTGCCTGGTCTAAGGTGCTTCAACAAGACTCGTTTTACAGTCTATAGTGCCTGGTCTAAGGTGCTGTTCAATAAGACAGGTTTTGCAGTCTATAGTCCCTGGTCTAAGGTGCTGTTCAATAAGACAGGTTTTACAGTCTATAGTGTCTGGTTAAGCTGCTGTTCAATAAGGCATGTTTTACACTCTATAGTGCCTGGTCTAGGGTGCTGTTCAATAAGACAGGTTTTACAGTCTATAGTACCTGCTCTAAGGTGCTTAAATAAGACAGGTTTTACACTCTATAGTGCCTGGTCTCTAAGGTGCTTCAATAAGGCAGGTTTTACACTCTATAGTGCCTGGTCTAAGGTGTTGTTCAATAAGACATGTTTTACAGTCTATAGTGCCTGGTCTAATGTACTTCAATAAGGCAGGTTTTACACTCTATAGTGCCTGGTCTAAGGTGCTTCAATAAAACTCGTTTTACAGTCTATAGTGCCTGGTCTAAGGTGCTTCAATAAAACTCGTTTTACAGTCTATAGTGCCTGGTCTAAGGTGCTTCAATAAGACTCGTTTTTTACAGTATAGTGCCTGGTCTAAGGTGCTTCAATAAAACTCGGTTTACAGTCTATAGTGCCTGGTCTAAGGTGCTTCAATAAGACTCGTTTTACAGTCTATAGTGCCTGATCTAAGGTGCTGTTCAATAAGACAGGTTTTGCAGTCTATAGTCCCTGGTCTAAGGTGCTGTTCAATAAGACAGGTTTTACAGTCTATAGTGTCTGGTTAAGGTGCTGTTCAATAAGGCATGTTTTACACTCTATAGTGCCTGGTCTAGGGTGCTGTTCAATAAGACAGATTTTACAGTCTATAGTACCTGCTCTAAGGTGCTTAAATAAGACAGGTTTTACACTCTATAGTGCCTGGTCTCTAAGGTGCTTCAATAAGGCAGGTTTTACACTCTATGGTGCCTGGTCTAAGGTGTTGTTCAATAAGACATGTTTTACAGTCTATAGTGCCTGGTCTAATGTACTTCAATAAAACTCGTTTTACAGTCTATAGTGCCTGGTCTAAGGTGCTTCAATAAAACTCGTTTTACAGTCTATAGTGCCTGGTCTAAGGTGCTTCAATAAAACTCGGTTTACAGTCTATAGTGCCTGGTCTAAGGTGCTTCAATAAGACTCGTTTTACAGTCTATAGTGCCTGATCTACGGTGCTTCAATAAGACTTGTTTTACTTTCTAGGGTGAATAATTGTATGTGGTCTATTAGGTAGACCAATAACACATAGTGACGAAGTGTCAGTTCTTTTATAAGAATGAAAGTCTGACATGGCTCAAGCTGGTTATTTGAACACAGTTCCTTATTCGCATTCGAAACATTCGACATACACGGTAGTAATAGAAGCGGTGCAACCGTCGCGCTGGTCGGTCGACCACGGGGATTTTTGCACATCTGACCCGTAGCACGATGAAGAGGCTACACTTGGGCCACATTTTTGGGAAAAATCACGGAAATAATATTGTAACGAGCAAAATGGTAGTGAAAAAAATGAAAACATCGCCCGCAGCGGCCTATATAAGGCGTTGTCCTGTCTGAACCGCCCATTTATAGTCTGGAAGATTCTTCTTTTTCCGTCCATGAAATATTCTCAGTTTTATCACTAGCCATGTCAATATGCATATCAAATGAAGGCTTGCGACATGTGCAAGCCAACTATGACTATGATTCATCCATATCCTATCTTTGGAAGTCTTTTTTGCTATGCGAGAAAGAAAACGTGTGTTTCACGACTCTTGCCTATACAGTGTCTGTTATAGACATGTCTGTTATACACAGGTTTCTTGAAACTCTATAGACATCAAGCTTCTACTCACATTCGAAGGCTTATAGTATGTGCTATATTACAAAATGTATGATGAAATTTTCTATTAAACGACCCAACATGGCTTTTCAGATGACTTGATTTTCACACATTTTAGGTGTGTGGGTGGAAGGCAAGACCTATGACTTCGGCCATATAAATTCTTAATCTTGAGCCCAAATGCACTTGAGCGTACTATGATGGTGGATGGGGTTGGAGAATAGTTATACTCGTCGTAGTCAGCCTTATCTCTTCGACACAATCTACAGTCTTTCTCATCCATGCAAAAATGAGTTGGTCCCAGGGATTCAGAACTGTAAATTATAGGGATCCCATGCTAGATTTTGTCGGTATTTTTGTACAAAAAATAATTATTATTTAGCAATCATACGTATTTCCAGGGTTTACATGGGACCCACTGCTCATACTTTTTATGTTACAAGCTGTATTTTTGGGGTAGATCCCCTCAAAAGTCCCCTTATTGGAATCCCTGCAACCTACCATCACATTAACGCATGTTACCTCTCCTCTCCTCTCCTCTCCATTATTAGTTTCATATCACCATCTTATCGTATCCCACCGGCCAACCCAGGTTGCCCCTCATCCAAACCTCAACATCCCCATCCAACATCCACCAACCATAGTAACTAATTCACCATATCCAAGGCACTCCTTTCCAGCCCAAACTATTGCACCACATCACTGATCAGTCAGTAGAGCACGAGATTCTTTATCTTGGGGCCGTGGGTTTGAGCCCCACATCGGGCGCCACTTGTAGCTCCCATTCCTACCTCCTCGGACTCGGCTTCGTACTCACGGTACGGACCGTCCCGACGATGCTGATTAGCTGGCCTCGAGGATTCGGAGTGGGGTGTTGGGTGGGGGTGGGGTGGGCGTGGGGGAGTGAGTGGGCGGGGGTGGTGTGGGGTGGGGGAACTTCGGGCAACTGGTACATACACAGTCATGGTGTTCAGAGATCGATCCAAACACAAGCGATGTGTGGGTGGAGCTTAGCTAGAGATGGGCGGGGCATAGTGAAAACCGGAAGGGTCGATTGCAAAATGTTATAAGAGCGTATGCGATGTAACTGTCGGAAAACTGGACACAATTGTACCGCTGGGTGTGGAGAGTGCAGATGAATTTGCGAGAATATGTCACGAGAAGATATGGAGCATTGTAGCGAGGATGCATCAACTTGACTTCTGAAATAAAAACGTGTGTGCGTGTGTGCGTGTGTGTGTGTGTGTGTGTGCGTGCGTGCGTGCGTGCGTGTGTGCGTGCGTGCGTGCGTGTGTGCGCGCGCGTGCGTTCGTGCGAGTATTCGTGCATGCGTGTGTGCATGCATCAGTCAGTCAGTCTGATCCGATTAATTTCAAATATTAACACAACGACGGAACTTGTTATGCCAGATTATTTGCAGACTGTTCATAATCCAGATAAAATAACCTGGGTCCTGATCAGATCAAGTACTGGATCTATGCATATCTCGGAAACTACGGGTCCGATTTTGCTCACATTTTAACACAAGAATGGGTGTGATCATACACTAGGATTCTACACATTTGTCTCTGATCAGAAGAAATCCGGAAAGTCAAAAAATTCCGAAATTTGTTTACGATCTGATAACAATAGGAGGGCGATGGTCCGCTATCTCCGATTACGCTTGTTACCATTGCTTTTACCCGTGTGCTCTATTACAATCTGTATTGTATTAATTGATTATATTGATATTATGTTTATTGTATTCGTTGCTTTGTTCTCAGTGAATAGTTGAAACCAAGTCCTTTGCCGTTGTGCTATAACAATTAAGTATTACACGTTTTATGTAGTGAATAAGGCTGTCAATCGAGCATTATACCAAGCCAATCTGGTGTTTCACTTTAATTAACTGGAATACTCATTTATATCTTTCACTGGTGAATGTATGATTTATTTATACGAACTTCTCATTACGTGGAAGATATTACTTTATAATCTATAGCGTGATCATGGTAGATTGAGCGTAATACAAATAAATATATCTGTTACCATAGAGACAGTCATATATTCAAGTTATTCAGTGTGTTTTTTCCCAGGTTTTTAATATTCACGTCTTTCTTCTCATTGAGTTGGCCGAACTGTTAGTCAAGTATATGACGTGATAATCAATAACGTCACGTGTAGACTGACGTCATAATCATAACGACGTATTATAACTCGGTAATGAAGCTCAAAATGTCCGGCAAGTATACGAAAAACATGGGCTTCGCTGGATTTGCAATTTAATAAGCATTCTGTTAATAAGCATTATGTTAAATAGTTTGTAAGTAATTAGAATGGACACTGTTGCTGGTAGAGACGGCAACAGGATCCCATCAAATTATCTTCAAAATATTCAACATCGAATCTGTATAGTCACCTTGAAGTTGGTATTCTAGGTATTCAAGATTCAAATTATATAAATCGATCGAAACATAGGGTAGATCGGGGAACGATGTCTCTAACGATGGTGAAATGTATTTACGTACTGGTAGGGTGACCTTCTGTAATAAAAGAGGCTTCTTAATAGGCCAATATTGTAGTATATTGTCGGTGTGCTGACGAAGGGGCGAATATCAGGTTTTTTTAAATTTCAAGTTAATGCCACCTGTCACTTACTTGTGAAATTAACTAAACATTACATTGTGCTTTATAACAGGAAAGACGCTGGTTAAGCAACACGTCGGCGGAGGTGCGGGCGAATATAGTCTCGACACGTCAATCTGTGTTTCACGAACAGGCGAATAGGCGACTTGTACATTTCCGCCTATTCGTGAGACACAAATATACGCAAAATTCAAAATAGTCACATAATATCTTCTGTAGGTATGGTTGTCGAATGGCAAGATGGTACACAGAATGTTGTCAATTCAAAAGACGTCAAGCTCGTAGATGCGAAAGCAAGAACATTTGGAAGTGGTACTTTGGAACAATCGCGCAATCTGAACAGAATATGTCTGTCTGATGATGATGATGATGATGATGATGAGATGCCACTTACGAACAATACACATGTAATGAATGCTGAAAATCAAACAAAACCTGACAGTGGCATTCATGCCACTGATTCCGTTGGGATCAAATTCGACAGACAGATAACAGAAATAAGATCTACCCTGATAGAAGATGATGTTCCACCAACAAAAGTTGCTAGAGTAGAGACTATCACTCCTAATGAGATCACGCTGACAGACGATAAGATTCCTATATCAAAACTAAGGTCGAATTTGGATAAGCAAGCTTCACCAGTTTATGCAACGCTAGAGCCTCTTTCAGCCACTGATATTTATGACAGTGGTGATAATGGATCTTTCCGGTTTTAGCTATGCCCCGCCCATCTCTAGCTAAGCTCCACCCACACCACGCTCGTGTTGGGATCGATCGATCTCTGAACACCCTGACTATCAATTTCCAAAAAAACTACACAGGTCAGCTGTTGAATATTTTGAAACTAATTTGAGCAACAGCGCCCAGTCAAATTGGTTTCAAAATATTCAACAGCATGTTTATTAAATAGCAAGGAATTACAAAGACATACAATTCATACAACGTGTCGGTCCATTTGAGATTTAATGACGGTCTATACGCAACCCTTTGTGACGTAATGATTGTGGCGTCATCATACACGAGCTTGGCTGATTATGACCTCATACGAGGGCTTATGATGGATGGATACTCTGGAAAGGTGAATTCCGTTTCAAACCCAACATATGAACCATCTGATGCATCATCCGTCTTGGACTCAAGGCTCTTGCTAAACATTGCTATGCCATGATCAATTAATATTGGATAACTGACCTGTTTGCGCAAATATAAATGCTAATAGGCATACTTTACCAAGTCCTGAAAGTTTTGTTGTTGAAGGGTCTCAAAGAGAAGTGTCTCCAGAACCACCTGTTGCTGTGCCACCAAATACTGGAAGTCAACGTCAAAACGGCACTATGTAAAAAAGACGCGTTCTTGTGGCATGCGTTACACAACATAACTAGATTGCTCGGTCGATGACGTGTCAACGCAAACCCCCACGTTCACCGCTCAGGGGGCCGAGCTAAATGAAAATGTCATTTTGCACTCCACAATCATATGGGTAACTTAGTAAATGTTGTTGAATTTCGTCTAACTGTGTCAGAGGAGTTGCATTACAATCAGTTTCATGAAGATTTGACCCACATCCCACACCCAGACCATCCTGGGGGCGGAGCCAAATGTTAATGTGCCCATCCACTTCACATTGATATGGGTTAACGCACATGCTAAATTTGTTTGAATTCCGTCTAATGGTTTCGGAGGAGTTGCGTTACAATCAATTTTCACACGTTAAAATTTTACCCTTTGACCCCTCTCCCGCACACCCACCCATCACCCCACCCCATCCACCTCACCCCATCCCCTCCCCCACCTCTCTCCCGGGGGATGAAGCCAAATGTAAATGGCCTCGTGCCCTCCGCAACCATTTTGGTAACTCACATATTAAATTCCGTGTAATGGTTTCGGGAAGGGTGGTGCATTTTGATCGCTGTCGCCACCCCCCCCCCCCCCCTAAGCCGGGGGTGGGGGAGCCAGGTTTAAATGTGATCTTATACTCAGCACTCATGCAGGTAACACACATTGCAAATCTGGTTGAATTCCGTCTGACGGTTTCGGGGAGATGCGTTACAATCGATTTCCCGCACAGACAGCCAGACACGCACGCACGCACGCACGCACGCACGCACGCACGCACGCACGCACGCACGCACGCACGCACGCGTGAGGATAAAAAGGTGCAATTTGATAAAGGCTCGTCAAAAGAGAGGCAAGTTCATCAAAATGGTGTGGACAAAGGCTTTTTTGTAAACAAATCAGAGAGGATGAGCGCGACGAAAATGTGGTAAATGCAACTAATTGTTCCTAGCGAACAGGCGAATATTGGGCGAATATGTCAGTATGGAAATTTCAACATAAAAATAAAGTTTCACGAAGAGGCGAATATGTATTTAGTTAATTACTGCCCTATTAATTAGGCAATCACATAATAGTAATATGTAGTCCGTAGATAGGACCACGCCCTTTGCATTGGTATGCCATTCTGAGCAATAAATGTATGTTAGAGTAGGAGTATTTACGTTGGTAACCACAGAAAAATGTTCGGTGTCTTGCCCATGTCTACGCTATGTAACAGTGGGCGGAGCTTAGCTAGAAATGTGCGGGACACTAATCCCCCCAACCCATTGCTCAGATCTACGTGACATGATATGTGATTCTCCTGGATAAATCGATGTTGCTAAAAGATATTGGTGTCAATCGAAGGAAATTGTTAAATTATACTGATCTTGTGGTTTAAATGATATATTTGTGTCGTGCAGTGCTTCCGTTAATGGTTAAATATTTATTTTCTCATTGAATTGTGGATATGGCAGGTATTTGTGTCCGATTGCGACAACCTTGATCAAATAAATGGATAGATTATGTGCAGATTAGAGTATTAACACTTTATTCCCTGTAATACAATCACTCATACTGGTAGACTATTGAATATTTACCATCGAACTTGTGGTCATGGGACCTAGCAGAAGCTGGCAGTACCAACTTAGAGTCCAATTAACTTTGAGATATATAGCAGAATATTTCTTACTCAATGCATATGGTGACGGTTCCGCACTACCTGCTTGAATATGATTAGCCTACTTCGATGCGCATATGCAAATACACGGACAAAGGAGCATGGATACCGGCGATGGGTTTCAGATATGTCGTGATTTCTCACTATCCCCACAGGATCCGCAACATGTTTATGTGTACACTTAAAAGCAATCTGTCGCAGTACAGGCAAACAGCTCTCAATATGTGGTGAATTGTCATTAATGTACAAAGTCATATAAAAGGTAGTTCTCATTTTAGGCTAGTATTTAATACACACAGACCAATAGGCAATAATGTGACGACAATATTAACAAGATTTGATCTGGAATTAGGAAGTATATTTCAGAAAGACAATTTAACTTTTTAATGGCTAAACTTTGTCACGAATATCATAAACATTTGCTATTGAATGTCCATTTGCATGCCATGAGAAGACTATTTTTGAAAACACCCCAGTGAAATGACTGGCCCGAATATCGAGCCAGTTATTCCAGTGGTAAATTGTCAAAAATAGTCTGCTTGGTCTACAAATGGAAGTTCCCCAAGACCAATGCAAAGACCGGTTTTGCCATGAAACGTTAAACGTATACAGCGCTTTGTTCTAGGGCTACTAGCTTGTATTCGTGTGAAAATGTGAACTGGCTAATTGTTTAGTGTGTTGAAGTAAGAAGTTCGGTTTGTGTAATTTATTCCAATAAAGTATATCGCACATAAAATGGTGTGACTTCTACAAGATCAAAACAGGAATGATAAATGATCGCTTAATTTAGCTAAATCTATGGTATTTAATATGGCCGATCCTTACACACTCAAGAAAACATTACAAGACTTTGCGAAAAGTACCACAGCACACAGAATATCTAGATTGGTAGAAGATTCAACAAGTTGGTTTCGGCGTCTTGTTTGGTTGATTGTCTGCAGTGTGGCATTTGTGCTTCTAGTAATGCAACTTGTGGAAGTAATGCATGAGTATCATCAGTCACCGAAGATCACAAATACAAAGCTAGTAAATGAACCAATCCCTTTTCCGTCTGTTTCAGTATGCAGTTTGAGAGGTGTTGATCTATATAATCTTCAAGGCAGTTTACGCATACTTTGTAACGGGTATATAAACGTACCGAAGAGTACATCAAATGTTTTCGAATCATGGAAGTCCAAAAATCAAAGCAATATTGAAATCCCAGAATCATCACTAGGTGGAATTTTTATGAAATATTATGGTGTTGAAAATCTCATATTAAGCCATCTGCAAAGTTTAAAGCCACGTATGAATATGAGTACACAATGGTCAATTCTTTCCAGCTTGCTTTCGCCAACTAATTTCCTTGGACATTTGTCCAAAGACATAGTAGTGCCATTTAGTACTATGAGATGGACGTTTATAGCTACCTGTGTATTTCAGTATAAGGAATGCACATATACGGATTTCAATAAGTTGTTCTCTCCGCAATATTATAACTGTTATACATTTAATGTTTCACGCTTATTGCCGTCTTCAGAAACGCTATTGACCGGTCCACATGGAGGACTATCGCTTCTATTATCCACACCATCTATTCAAATGTTCAAGCAAAATGCAAACCTCAGAAACTATAAAAGCATTTATGATCCAATTCTTTCTGGGGATGGAATCCGAGTCATTGCACATTCACAAGATGACAATCCAGACGTCATTAATAAAGGTGATGACATTCCTAATGGGTTTTCTAGTTCCATTTCCCTTCGAGTGTCCAAGTTTACTAGATACAATACCAATGACAGTCCTTGTTTATCAACTGGCAATGTTTCTGGAAGCCATATATTCAAGTACTCTCAGAGTGCATGCTTCAAAGAATGTGCCCAAAAGGAGGTTAGGAAACGCTGCAATTGTGTTGCGTCGACATTGCTAACTGATAATCACGAAGACTATCCCGTATGCGGATCTATTGGTAACCTACCAGACAGCTGCTACAAGCATTCGCATAACTGTGTATTAGACGACATTTGTAAGAAGGTGATTGATGATTTTCTAAGCCGTATTAAATGTGAAAGAACCATTTTAGCTTCTATTGGTCAGAAGCAAGAAATACTGACTTGCTATTGTCCACCACTGTGTCATGAATATGTGTATGACATGCAATATGGCTTGTCCCATTGGCCAACTCTACTAGAGATAATGAATTTAAGATGTCGTTATCATTTGCAGGATTCTTTGACCGATTTGAAAGTTTTGAGAAACAGGCTTGCTTTTCACGTCTATTAAGCGGATCAGCAGAGGACGTAGCTGAATTTCACGCAGAGGGGCACTTCAACCGACTCAACGTCTACCTATCAGACAGTACAGCTCTTAATGTCGAGGAGGTGCCTCGTTATAAGTGTATGCAGGCTGTGTCTGACGTCGGAGGTCAGATGGGTCTATGGATGGGCGTATCATTGATTACCCTAGCGGAGATTATCTATTTGCTCGTTAGTCTTGGCAAAAAACTTGTTTCACAACTATTTACTAGATGGACGAACAGTGAACAAGCATGATTCTTATGAATAATAACCAATTGGAAGAGAATTGCAAAGCTATTCAGTGATATTTTATGGTCATATCTAGCCATCCAGAGTGATGAACACAAACAATCAACCCATAAATCACAACTATGTCTTTGTTGACTATAAAGACAATGACGCTTTAAAACCTCTAAATTAGGGAAATATGGAGGGATAGGCTCAAGTAAATAAATAATCTATAATTGCATTATTATATCCTCCCTCCCTCCCTCCCATCCTCTCTCTCTCTCTCCGTCTCTCTCTCTCTCTCTCTCTCTCTCTCTCTCTCTCTCTCTCTCTCTCTCTCTCATATATATGGAAAAATACCTCTCTCATGGAAAAAACATCTGTGTCTTAGAAAATTCAGATTCGTATGCATTACTCCCTTGTACAAAGTACGGGTCTATATAACAATAAAAGATCTTCACACATACTATTCCATAATGCTTTTATTGTTAGTCTTTCTATAATGACCAGTGTACATAGATTTAGTAAAATGGTTACTCAAAACTCAAATATTATATTCGGGACGAATGGAAATAAAAGACAAATTTTCAACAGTTCACTAGAATCACAAATATTCTAGTGTTCCAAAATCTGGAGTCTCTCAACCTAGGGTTTTGATAAGGGACAGTTCTGGATCGTCCAATACCTCATCATGGGTTGCAGTGTTGTTGATCAGCTCCTGCCAACATAGGGATTCTATCAGGATCTGGAATATCTGTCGAATGTCTTCCAGTCACTGCAGAGAGAAATGGTGTATCCAGAGTCTGAGTTGAAACGAGCTCTGTGCTAGTATAAGCCGAACAATCTGTAGTACTGAGCCATCCAGCCGTTGGTTGTGTATGTTGGAGATGTGTGTATGGGCAGTCGGGCAGGTCAAGCTAGTTCAGCGTCTCATGCAGCTGCAGCGCCTGCGCTGATTGAAGAGTATGGACGATCTACTAGAAGATCTACTAGCAGCAGCTGGTGAAGAGCAAAGCAATAGCTATAACTGACACAACTCGTAGGGCTATTGTCCCGATCTGCTGTCATTCTGTCTCCTGTACATGATGGCGTGGCGGTTTATCCTGCTCTATATCCAGAGAGAGATTCAGAGAGATGGCGGCCTGGTCGTCCCGACTGCGGATGGGATCGCATGTGCGAACGAGCTGATTTCTGTGTTGAAGCTGACCTACCTGCTTACCGACTGACCGACCAAAGTCACTGTCCACAGAGGATGACCTCTACCATATGGTTCTGTCTGTCACATCTAGAACATCCAAGTATATGGTGTTCTCTTGGATACCGTGAACCAGTACATCTTGGTTACTGATCTTACCTGCAACAAATAGCTGTACATAAATCTACTCTATATTGCAGACGGCCATCTTATCCATTTGAAACAAATAACCTTTTATAATACTGCAATTCTACAGTAATGTCCATCAATATCAACATACACATTGGTCAAAATTCTATTTTAGTTGAGATTTCCTTGTCTTTATATAGTAGAATATCTATATATTTCCCTATCTATAAGTATCTTCAGGATATTTTACCTATCTCTTGTGGAAAATTCCATGTTCTTGTATATATTTGTCACGGAGTGGACGGATTAACCAATAATTTTCCAGCTCTCCTATGCTTTAACAAAGGAAAATTGAATTATTATTTATTGATGGCTGGTAAGTCTTACGTTAGTAGTTCTTAGTTACATCGGGCTATTATCGTCTTGAGGGAATCATGCAACTAGCATAACACTTCATTCGTTTATGCATCCTGCAGGATCAATTTATGGGTGTATGTTTTGGCCTTTAACGTTCTTATCGCCAGTTTACGCAATCTTGGTTGTAACGTTTCAGGTCTTTGGGTGCTGGAGGGTTAACATATAATTTATTGTCAAACTATTTGAAAATTATGTGTCTGCCTTCCGTTTTGTATTGAATCGCTTGCATATTCTAGTCTTGTGCGTATCTTATAGGCCAAGCCCGCGCCTCCTTCTTGTTTGACATGCCATAAATTTGTCATGTCTTAATTTCAGGGCCATGTCTGTTTTAGATGCTCGACCTGTAATATTGATGACCGTTGTTGTATTTGTTCAGTGTGGGCCCCCGAACTGATGGTTAAGTTTTTAGGACAGAAAGAGTTGGCTGGCTCTGATGCATGGCCAGGCAGTTTCTAAATTAAACCGGGAAGCACCTGTTTTGGCTCAAGTTGGTGCTTCCCAACCACAGGTGGAGGAATCTGGGTTGGCGCCCCATGCGTGGCTCCGGCCCGCTATGCAAGGTTTCTTGCATAGTGTCCTGCATACGCTGGTGTCATCCTTGATTCCAAAAGCTGTGTAACAACCTCTTCCCATACGTGGTATGGACCCTGTTCTCGGACAGGATCCTGGAACGGCGCTCGGGGGTGCCATCTTGTATACCCGGAGCAGAGCAAATAGCAGACTTTCTCTATGAGTTATTCCATAGTGGTTTAGCTCCCGTCACGGTTGTTGGATACGAGTCAGCTTTGGCATCTGTTAGCCAGCTGGGATAGTCCAGAGGTGACCCAGTTAAACTTGATGGTGAAGGGAATGAACAATCTCCGAACGAGACAACCCGTAGTCATGCCAGCCTGGATTCTATCTTTGGTGCTTAATGTGCTAACCAAGCATCCATTCAAACTGTTGGGTTAGGTTAGCCTAAAGCATTTGACTCTGAATGCGGTTTTTCTACTGATAGCTTCCTCAGCCAGAAGGCGTAGTGAGATCTATGCACTTTCGCAGAGAGGGACCGATTTATTGTCTCTGGAGAAGGTCTGCGTAAGTAGAATTCCTTTCAAATACTCAGTCTTTGAAATATCACGCCAAACCTATCATTCTGCCGAGGTTAATTCGGTATGATCATGATGCCGATGCCTGGTGCTCGGTCCATGCTTTGATGAAATACACAAAGCAAACGAAGTCGTTACGGGCTCAGACGATAAGCATCTGTGGATCTACCATAAAAAGCATTATGGCGCAGCATCCATGGATACTATATCGCGTTGAGTAGTCGAATACATTCAGACTGCCCACGAAATCGCGACCGTGCACAAGGTGTAATGTGCCAGGGCCCATGGTGTTAGGGGACTAGCTACCCCTACGACCCTTTATAATGGTGTCTCTTTGGAGGACGTCATGGCAGTTGCACAATGGCACTGTGAGTCTTCATTCACGGACTACTCCATGAGTTTATGTCGGAATCAACCAATCCGCTCACCTTAACAGTTAATCCCAAGCTATTTAGACCACACTGTTCTTTCTCCAATCATTTCTTTATTAGAGATATTACAGGCGTGGTCCACGAGAGGAGGACAACCATACAAGTCACGTGAGCCATGGTAACGGATGCAGCAGTGAGTCTGAAATCCAATTTTCAAAGGTGATCCATGTTTGACTGCTTATTGTATTCTGTTTATATATCACGCTCATTCATTTTATATATTCATGCTCATTCCCAGACTATTATGTGCCAAGTGATGTTAACCCACTTGCCACGTTTGTGTTTCAGGCGAGATTTCATATTCGCTAGTCTTTCCCCTTTGCTGGATAAAGGGGTGGGGGCGGTTATGCGAATGCGAGTCGGTCAGAACTTGATGGGCCTCTTTGAAAAAGACTCTTGCCCCCCTTCCCACCAGGTCAATCAAATCTGGTGTTATCAATAGGTAATGTGATGGTAAGTATTGATCGAAAGATAATGAAGGAAATTTCGAATTCCCTTTCTCCGAGATCTAACAATACTTACCATCACATTACGGTCCCTGCCTCCCAGACCCACGGAGGCAAGCCATGTGTCATTCATTCCTGCTTTACCTACACTAACGATTGAAGTTTCATGGTAACGGGTGCCCGGTTGTTGGGGCAGGTACCCAGTTCCAGGAATCCGGAGAGTCTATAAAAGTATAGTAGTCTTAGAGTACAAACAACAAGTTGGGTGTTATCATTAAGTAATATAATGGTAATTATTGTTAGATTGTTAGATCTCGGAGAAAGGGAAATTGAAATATCCTTCAGTCCACTGTTCGTCATATTATACTTATAGACTGTCACACCATAAGGTGGCAGTAGTTACGCCACAGTGTAGTCGTGATGTCACATCATCAACCATGACTTCACACTATAGTTTTCAAAAGTTATTAGAACTTTACTTTGATTAGACAGCATATTACTATTACTGTCAGACATTAAATTTAACAAAACTTTGCCACTACCGACTTTGCCATTTTTAGTCTTGCATGTGCACACTGTGTCACACCTACTTGTTAAATGGTGCAAATAAAGCTAGTTAATTTTGTTGTTTACTGTTTGCTTCAGCGTGCCCGTTATTGTTGCTAGCCATTCTTGTACCTCTCACCGAATAGGTGACACCCATAACACGACACACAATCTTCTTATGCCATATAGTCATACGTCATACGTCGTACCGTTTTACGTTAGTTACTCCTGTTAGGGGGGGGGGGGGGATTGTTATAAATCAATTACTTTAATACGTCACAACAATAGACATTCTGATACCTCACTTAAACTTTCACGCTTGAGGTCAACTTAACCTGCTGTGATGAATCGATGTGGTTGACATAGATGTGCAAAGCCAGTCCTTCATTCTTGCTTTCACACTTAGCCTGTTGACAACTAGCTTTAGACATCAATCAAGCTTAGTCAACTTGATTAAATTCAGTACATACCACCAGAGCTCAGCACGAATTTAGTTAAAACTTTGTTACAATACTAAAGAGACATATGGGACACGACCATAATTCAAGAGGAAGTCACAATGGTGTACGTTATACTACTGTAGTGCAAAGATGAAACTATTATTTCCTATGTCATGTAAACTTGTATCTGAACTAGACATTATCCAGCATTTAATCTGTCAAACCTATGGACACTCTCTGAATAGTATACTAGCTAGATTATGCAACGTATGTATAGTTCAAAATAAGTAACAATGATGTATGCTATACATTCAACCCTGTAGATAACACTCATCTGCGTTTGAAGCCAAACGATTGTAATACTTTAAAGTGGGTGGTTGCAATCCATTTAACATATTAAATGATTTCCATTAAGTCACCATTTTCTTTAGTGATCACTCGGCCCAACGGGTAGTAGTCACTAAAGAGGTGTGGCCATCAAGGAGTCATTTTATGTCCTTAATGACCACTCCGTGATGGTCTGTGAGATGTGTGTTATTGACCAGGTTGATGGTACTACTCTGGTTTAACGTGCTGCTTCA
Organism: Chaetoderma sp. LZ-2023a; assembly: GCA_034401795.1. Classification (NCBI taxonomy): domain Eukaryota; kingdom Metazoa; phylum Mollusca; class Caudofoveata; order Chaetodermatida; family Chaetodermatidae; genus Chaetoderma; species Chaetoderma sp. LZ-2023a. The sequence continues at coordinate 52,593,312 of CM067367.1, forward strand.
GATTGTAATAAACTCATGCAAGTCAAGTTGATGCATCATCAATGCCATGGTATATATCCACTGGTGACATATTTTCGCAAATCCCTCTGCACCCTCAACGTCCAGTGGAACAGCTAAGTCCAAATTTCCGACAGCTACATTGCATACTCTCACATCACGTCTTGCAATTGCATTGAACAACCTGCAGAAGTATCTTAGGAGAAACATCCTTGTCTGTCTGAACGGAAACTAATCTCCTGAAAACTTCAGATCCAGTGCCAGTCCCCTTTCCGGAATAGATCTTGGTGATAAACATGGAGACTATGGTAGACCTGCATAGCAGCTGATGATGTTGATAGCAGAGTTTGAGGCTATTCTCTGATGGAAGCGCTGTAATATCCAATAGTCTAATGACCTGACTGGCATACATACATACCGTCGGGGATTCAACTACAGCTATAACCTATTCATATTCAGCTTCCTCATTAATAAATACCTGAGCTCGGGTGCAAAAATCTATATTAGAGTGAACAATAATTTGGGTCAAACATTTATCTATATCAAATGCCCATGAAGTCGTATCACATCCAATAACATCATGGATGAGTAATAGATTACGGCAAACATCGCTACCCATGGCATTCCTAATTAATTTTATGTTCCAGCCCCTTGAATTATTCACTGCCCCCTGGCTTTCCCTCAGTTGCTGATGCCTTAGTTAACAACAACTGTCACACATTTAAGAAGGACGAGACTGTGGCACTGAGTGTTAAATCAGCCATAACGATTACCTATAATATAATTCAGATTTATTCCCAGTTGTTGTTTCAAAAACACGTCACTGGTGGAACACGGAATGATCAAATTTCTGACCTATCCCACTATGAACTCTGCGGCTCCCTATCAGCACTATTCTGAACAGAAAACTATTGTGAGACTGGCAAATGAACCAGCATTGGGATATATGTACTCTGGGCTATGATACACACGGTTGTTTCAGGACCAAAGGGCGATGCTCAGTATGTTGTGGAAGGGGGTTCTCTCCCTCAGTGTATCCCATGGAAACACGGCGCAATTTACAATGATATCTGGTGTCTTAGGCCCTATTCTGTTCGTGATCTATATCAATGATCTACCAGATGTAGCCCATAGCTTCATAAAGCTATTTGTCCACGATACCAAACTCTACCGCGAAATTATATCAGCAGAGGACTGCAGTATACTCCAAAACGATATAGACAGTCTACAATTATGGTCAGAACGCTGGCTTTTAAAATTCCACCTCCAGAAATGCAAAGTAATGTGGATTGGAACTGGCCACCTTGATTACAACTACACAATGTCCGAAGCAGGGGGGGGAAGCGACTGAACTGGAAATCACAACATGCGAAAAAGACCTAGGAGCCCACTTCGATGACAAGTTAACATTCCATAAGCATGTCCAGATGGCAGTCAACAAAGCTAACAAAGTAGTCGGGCTAATCAGCCACTCCTTACGCTACCTTGACGGTGAAATCTTCAGACTACTTTTTAAGTCAAGAGTGAGACCGTTGCTCGAATATGTCAGCACAATATGGAGTCCACGGCTCAAGACAGACATAACCCATATAGAAAATGTCCAGAGACGGACCAAGTTACTACCAGGACTGTATGATAAGGCATCTGAGGAAACTCTGCATTCTAAAACTCCAGACACTCACATGTAGACGTATCCGTGGTGACATGATTGAAACAATATCACAATAAATATACCATGGACCTACGGGGTCTGGCACTAGAAACGTCAACCAAAATACGTGGCCACAGCTACAAGCTAAAGAAACACCATTCAAACCAGTCACTACGTGCACACATTTAGTAACAGGGTTGTCAATAACTGGAATTCTCTAAGCGAAAATGTTGTGACAGCACCCTCACTAAATTGTTTCAAGAACAGACTCGACAAGTTCTGGTCTCACTATGTGTACACAGTCGACCTCCCAGCCGTACTTAGAAGCCAAACCCAACTAGAGTGTCATCAAGAGAAAGATACAATCACTGCACCACCTTAATCCGCATACAGGCCATCTCTTTACCACTAGCCCACAGTAATATTTACATAGGACAGGTAGGTCTGGCCTACCAACCTCAATCATTTCAACAGCCTTCCTACGTATCATATAGATAACGCGTATACACATGCAACCGGGGCAGGTGGGTATGTCCTACCATTCCAATCATCAGCTATCGCACCGCATTGCACTGTACATATTGTATATATTGTACATCCAAACAGGCCAGGTGGGTATATCCTACCGACCTCACAGCAGTTAATACTTACATACATAACGTATGGACATACAACCAGACAGGTGAGCATATCCTACCACCCTCGTCATCAGCTATGCACCAGTACTTGGCACCAGGCCAGGTGGGCTTGTCCTACCAACCTCATCAGTGTCGACCACAACTGTATATAACTACATGCAATCATGCCAGGTGGGCGCGTCCTATCAGACTCACCAACGTTTAGTACACTTGTATATAGCCAAAGCGCACCCAAACAAGGTAGAGGAACATGTCTTACCAGCATCTGTAAATCCTGTATATACCTCTGTACATCCAATCTGAATATGTGGGCATGTCGTACCAACCTGATTTTACCAATTACTAAGCTATGCACATATGTAAATTGTACATCCACTATCCACGTATGCACATCAATACACTATACGTATTTAAGTTGAGATCGGCAATAGGCCTTACTAGGGCCTCCAACGTCGCAACCGATGATGATGATGATGATGATGATATCTGCAATCAATCCATTGACTATGTTAACAGACAGTATGGATGTCTGGTCATTATTTTCTATGTATCTAAAAGGTTATCTACGAAGGACAGTCAGTACTCATCAGCGTCAGAGAGCATGGCATTTGGGTTCAACAGTAAGCAACATACGTGTCATGGTCATGCAATCTAAGAAGGGTGATTTTCTTTCCAACAAAGACAAAACAGACTGAGATTCATAAAGTCACTCGGTGCAAAATTAGAGCAATGTGGATGTGAAACACAATGGAGATTTCCAGTTTTAGCTATGCCCCGACCATCTCTCTCTCTAAGCTCCTCCAACACCTCGGCCGTCTTGGGATCGATCGATCTCTGAACTCCCTGACTATCAATTTCCTCTGCACACATGATATTCAACAGCATGTTTATTAAATAGTAGAGACATAAAATTCGTACAACGTGTCCGACTATTAAGAGTAAAAGACGGGCCATATAGAATCATTTCTGACGTAATGTGATAATGTATGCACATAAATCTAGACAAAATGGTTCACAAATATGTTTTAAAAATGTCTACGAAAACAGTGCTTTAGAAACATGGACTTGTGTTTCAGAGACATTGATTTGCAAACTTTTAGCATAAACCAGAGTAAAACGTAAGCATACATGTTGTTTGCAAAACATAGTTGTGGATATTGTTTCGGATCCATGATACAAAATATTTCAAACATTGTTTCACAAACCTTTTTGCAGTTTATGTCCGAAAACTTGTTTGCGAAACATTTCAGCGTACACAAAAAATATTTAATGTAACATGGTTGTCAGCATGCAAGTTAAACAACTATTTGCGGTAGACCACTCTAACAGTGAATTGATATTGCATCTACTAACACTGATCTAATATATACATTTAGTTAAAACACAATTAGCCTCTATCTGAAACAGATTATTGATAGATGTATGCAAGATGCATTTCCGGTTGCTAGAGGGATCCATTGCTAGCTAGGCGCCACCAACTTTTACGAGTGTTTGAATAAATTTGAAACGTATAATTACTAAAATGTAAATTAAAGCTTTCTATACAGGTAAGTGGTTGCATATTTTGAAACTGATTTGACTGGGGATGTTAACCGAGAAATTCACGGTTTTAACACTAAATCAGCTTTACGTCGTGGATCATGGTTATATCTGGGCGGGTGACGTCACGCCATTTTGCATCTAGATTATTTCGTTATAAAACATAGCTAAGCTCTGACCACGTTTTGCGTGTGATGGGATCGATTAATATACTTTGAAGAATAAATTCTCAGAATCCCAATTCCCAAGCCCAGACATAGAATATTTTAGAACTAATTTGGTTCGAGATTGTTGCTATCTATTTGTGAGATAGTAATCCTAAGAAGAATTTATATTATTGCCAAAAGGAGAATTAGAATAGGGATCCAAATAAGGTTTAGGAAAAAAATGGAAATTTATGAACCAGGTGTTATCCGTTTAAATCAAATTTTAACACCTAAATGTAGATTACCTATTCAAGGCTTCATTCATGGTTAAGGATGTGGACAGGTGTCAAATTAATGGTGATTAACCCAGCAGGTAAGAAAGTAAAACAACAACATCATAGCCGGTTACATATTGCCTGTTCATCCATAAATTAACCATGTACATTAATAATAAACTGAAATTTTCTTTACAGTTTACAGCTAAATGGTAATAACTAACCCAACACCCTGCTCCTCAATGAAGAGACAATTTACATTTACAATATAGTGAAAGCTACCCCCACCCTTCTCTTCAAATAAGAGACATTATCGATTTAACGGTGTTGCTAAAGAACAAATAACCAATTCTTGACTACGGGTTTTACTCCTCACATTTTTACTAATTTAGTATCAATCTATGTGTCCAAACAATTCCAAAAAGTGTATATAATACTGTTGATGAATAATCAAACGGATCGAGTATCGCTCAAACAGAGCTATCTGATGATCACTAGATATCCATTGCAAAGACGGAATCCGACTTCATCAGTACAGTTTTCAATCCAACTCCACACCCAAGATAAATTCTGAAGTCAAAATCACGTCATATCCGCTATCTCCTCTAATCCAATATCAATCAAATGCCAATTCCATCCAATCCAAAAGCCATTCCAAATCAATCAAATGCCAGCTCAATCCAATCCAAAAGCCATCCCAAAACAAACAAATGCCAACTCAATCCCCCGTCAGTCTTGATATTCCAGTCTATTCCATATACGTCAGGAAATTCACCTCATTTTAGGCACATTTCCTCTACGTCCTGAAAACTTCTCAGGGAAATGTCATGTGTGGATGGAATCAAGGATTGAAATGCCCGAATCTACAAGATTCCACAGGCCACCTTCAATTTCGACCAGTACCCAGCCTGTTTCGCAAGCCTAAATAGTGCAACTCCCATCACATTATAACCACCTACCTGCCTCACTAGCTTCAATCCATATAATGCTTAGATATTTGACAAGGCATACTAATCTAAATTGAATTAAAAGCAAACGATTTTTATATCTAATAATGATATTTTCCAAAAGTAAATTCCTACACCAAAACCTCCCTGGATCTTGTTTGTGTGTCCATTTCAATTTAGGCGCTAAAAATGTCACCTGCCTTACAGTTTTTCTACTCAAATCAAACTTAACAAAGTTTGGAGTTTCCACGGGCCAATAAAAGGCAGAATGGGATAAATGTCGTAAAACTGTAACTATTTAAAGCGAATTCTGTGACACAGATATCACTCTGTCACATATGGCAACAAATTAGTTTTAGAATAATCAACAGCAGAATGTTTATTAAATTGTAAACTTATCAAAGACTTACAGTTTGCATACTTGAGTAACAGATTGAACCCCTCCATTAACACGCTAAGATGGATGCTATCTCTGGAGACTGGATTTATCAGTCTCTATTATACACGGAGATGTTGATGGACGTGATGGCCTGGATCTTAACCAACCAATAAATCAAGGTAGTGAGTTTGATGTCTGGATCTTAACCAACCATTAAATCAGAGATGGTAAGTCTGATGCCTGGATCTTAACCAACCATTACATCAGAGATAGTAAGTCTGATGCCTGGATCTTAATTAACCATTAAATTAGAGATAGTAAGTCTGATGTCTGGATTTTAACCAACCATTAAATCAGACATGGTAAGTCTGATGCCTGAATCTTAAGTAACCATTAAATCAGAGATGGTAACTCTGATGTCTGGGCCTTAAATGGAATGAGATCCTGATAATACTAACTCCGTTCTATTTGATAAACACAATATGTATTTTGCTTCCTAAGTGAATCTCTCGCGCGCAAAGAATTATGGGATCCCATCGGGATAAACAAAAGGTTGTAGCTGACAGGCTGGTATAAAGCATATACGGGTAGATATGTAGAGGCTACATTTTTTTATCAATGTATGTAGGTATTAGTTCCCACAGAATGCACCCGGGTATCATTGTACAGGTCAAATGCCCAATCTGTAATGTTGTATTGCTAATGGAAATTTGGTTGCGTATTTATGACTATAACAACATGTGCGGAGGTGGCAGGTTATCGTCTCCATGTAGTTTCCCCATAGCGGACCCTATTTTGCTACATGTAATAATCTAATCTCTAGATCTATAGTATACTAAGCCTTTATTTGTGTCGATTTTACTCTTTAATGAACAAGCCAGAAAAAGCTTGTGCAGTGGTAAAATATATTCCAATTTTTGCTTAGTCAGAGTTCATTTGTAGACCATAGACAATTTTGAAAATTTACCGCTAAATAAAGGAGCTAGTCGTCCCAGTGCTCACCTTTCACGAATGTCCCTTGACCTGCAAATAGACACTGACTAAGCTGTCTAAAACAGCGTCTGCAGTAATCATTTGCAGACACATTTCCAGGAGAGCTATAGAAAAGAAAAGTGGAATGATGCAAAGTGCTTACTGTACTGGTTTTGCTGGGTAAGTAATCAAACAAACATCAGAGCAACTTATAACAACAACATAAATACACCATAATACAGATAATAATTCATGTATGTGTCTATTGAAACAAATTTTACTGGGAGCTATTTAATACCATGGTAGCAATATGTTCAAGTCAAGACAACTTAGTTTCAAAATATTCAAGAACTCTCCTCTATCTGTCTTGAAATAGACACATTGGAATGCCAAGCATTAACATATGCATGGGTCAGTAATGAGATTAATGACTATCAAATACGGCCAAGTATAGTTTTAATATCATTCACTAACACAAGCCTTGCATCATACACAGAGTTAAAAATATAAACATAAATATAGCTAACAAGTCTTTAAATGTATACCATATGACAATTATAATATGATACCTCCCATCCGCACTACCTTCCCGCTCCGTAGACCTCCGCCCCCCCCCCCCCTCCGTCCCCCTCCCTCCCTCCCCGTCACCCACTCGCTCTCGCTCGCTCACTCTCTCTCTCTCTCTCTCTCTCTCTCTCTCTCTCTCTCTCTCTCTCTCTCTCTTTTCTCTCTCTGCCTTACTTTCCCCTTCCATATCTCCCTCTCTCTCCCGCCCTCACACCCCCTCCCTTCCCCGTTGGTCTCCCTCTCTACCCTCTTTTCTCCCATTCCTCCATCGCCTCTCTCTCCCTTCCTCCCTCGCCCTCTCCCAACCCCTTCGTCTCCTTTTCTTTGCACCTCCTCCATCCTCTCGCCATCTCGCCCTCCCCCCCCCCTTCGTCTCCTTTTCCCTGCTTCTCCCTCCATCCAATCCCGCCACCCCCGTCGTCCCTCTCCCTCCTCGCACCCTCCCTCCATTCCTGACCCCCTCCCTCGTCTCCACCCTCTCTCCCTCTATCTTTCTCCCTCCTTATCTTTCTTCTCTCCCCCCTCCCTCCCTCTCTCTCTCTCTCCCTCCCTCCCTCCCTCCCTCCCACCCTCCCTCCCTCCCTCCCTCTCTCTCTCTCTCTCTCTCTCTCCCTCTCTCTCTTCCCCTCGCCTACCATTTCTATCCCCCCCCCCTCTCCGTCTCACCTGTTATTATGCAGGCTAATATATATTTAGTGATAAAGTTATATTGACTTGAGGTTGCTGCGGCGGGCTTTGGGCAGCAACATCATTTAAGTACAATTAATTTCATGATATGCAACAGCTTATCTGCATGGTTGCCTTTATTCTAGTATATGCCTATTTTGTGTATAAAAGATAATAATAAATGTACATTGTTGTAAATACGCTGCCACACTCTTAAGATGGTTAATTTAGTGGGAAATTGTAAATATGTTAATGTTCTGGACGAATTTATAGTATTAAAGGTTTTTTTAAAATAACTCACTCACAGCTCACTGCTTAAACACGATGGAAATGTTAGCTGTGTTATATGCATACAATGCGAGCGTTAGTTTGTTTATCACTAGAGCTCTACTCTGAGACATGCGCACTCGTAACCGTGATCTCGCTTATTTTGTGTATATTAATAAAATAGTCAAATAAATTATCCTCAAGGAAATTTTTGTGGAGGGGTAATTGAGCAGGCGGCAAAGTATTCTTGTAGAGGGGATGGGGGGGGGGGGGGATCACCCGCCTTGTCACGCTATAGCGCCGGCACTCATCGGTCCACGACGGAACTGGCTCTATTGTTAACGTAGCAGTGCCTAGCCACTATTATTTTCACATTAACGTTTAACTGCCTAGACGCCATCAAATAATAACCGTTCACTTAATGGGGGAAAACGACAAACTGAGAAACTTAATTTATCGGTGCTTACTTCTGGGGGCGTACTCTCAATTCTATGTACACGTATATTAAGCTCATACAGCTCGTCTCATAACATGTTCTTCCTCTGACCAAGTACGATGGGGTGTTGACTTTTACTGTACAATCTTATCTCCCACCGGACCGCAGGTTTGTCTCATTGCCTCGTTTCTATTTTAGAAGCTATATCCCTCGCCATAACACACCTACTAAGATTTTCTTATTGACCATGCATATCATACCATAAATGCATAATGCTCCGACAATGGTACGAGACTCGTGCAGCGTACACTTGTGATATATAGAAAACAGTGCAGCACATTGGGTGCTTAAACTTAAGCTTAAACATATAATGATATAGTGTTTAGACAATGTTACATGCATTTGTACAAACCGTAGATGCATAACGTTTAGATAAGGGTATGCATCTTCGAAGGTAAGAAGGTCTCCAAACACACCGGAGATATTAGGAACATCTCCACTAGAAGTTTATGAGACCAAATGTTGGTACTGGTCAGTCCGGTGTGATCAGTGCCAGATTAGTTGATATTACTCCGGCAAAAGCTACACTTATAATGCAGGATTATACTAATGGCAGCCTTCCTTCAAATAATAAGCCATCTGTGATGGTTTTGGCATCGCCTCGTTATTTTTAATGTTAATTTATGCTAACACACATATTAATTAGCGATTACACGGACAGTCTCTATAAAATAGTCGTGCTCTCAAAAAATTATCTGGCATCACGCGATCCCGCATAGGCATAATCTTTCACAAAAACCAAAGGTGGGACAACCCTGTCTTGTGACACCATTTTAGCAGATACAGGACCAGATTTAGGACTATGAAGGCTCCATATGGAGTCTACCAGTGAAGGGTAGGATCCATACAGAAGGATGGGTGGTTTGTGGTAGCTTGATGGGCGGGGTGAGGGGCAGTCTTTGAAAATTGTTCTAAATCAAAATGCACTCAGCGGGAATCTCCTGCGTAATGACTATCCGCAAACAAAAATGCAGTATTGCTAACTTTCTGTTACCATTTAAGAAATTCAACATTCAGAATCTATTTTGGCTACCACAAAATTTTGAATGGCTGTTCATAACGATTATTTTTTTACTCATCTGGCCGCCCGCATAGTCTGACTCACGCTAACTCTGTAAGCATTCTCTTCTCACAAGGCCTGAATCTTCGTCTGGCAGTACTGGCTACACGAGCAGAACAATTTCAAAAACGCCAGTCTGCATTCTCGAACTCTCCACGTATACAACAACGGATTTATGAGACTATTGACCACCAGCAGAAATAATGAACTGTAATAATAATAATAACTAGAGAACATTTACTGAAGTAACTGTAAATCTGCGATGACTGGGTATTAAGGAGTAATGGACATTGAACATGTCTGACGCTGATCTGATAAAAAGTTTGCGTTGTCACAGTTCCAAGATCCATAGTTGAAATTCCCATACTTTTACACAGGGTATGGAAAAGCTGATTTCTTGAAAACCGATAGCCTAGACCCTAAAGTATAAAATAATGTGTCCTGATTTGCTGAAGTAAAATTTTTACCAAAATCAAGGAAAATGCCATTAAATCTCAAATAAAGGATAGATTAATGAATTAACGGTAAAGGGGAGGCAATTCATGCAGAAAGCTCATACACGTTTTTGTCATGAATTACCTCCCTTTACCTGTTGAAGATGATGAAGTGCAGGTAACTTATGCCAAACATGAAAACTGGCAAGCTTTACTCATGAATGACCTTGACCCCAATGGCGATATTAACATTTTTATTGGAAACTTTTTAGATCTCTTAATGTTCTAGAATCTGGCCAGGTTTGAAGAGAATCGGAAGAAAACTCTAAGAGATAACGCTGTTCCAATATTGCTCCGTTAGCTTTACTATGGGGATATGCGGCAACGAAAAGTTGATTTTCTCGAAAACTGTGGGTCGGATCAACTTTAAATTTGATACCAAATCAAGTCAATATGAGAGATAGAAGTTCAGCAAATTTCAAGTCGATCGGAGCAAAAGTCATTTTGGCGGGCATTTTGAAAAAAAAAAATTTGAAAAAGATTTTCTTTTTCAACCTCGAGTTCATTTCTGCCAAAAAAAATTTGGGGTAATTTTGACCCCAAAAAGTTCGCCAGTCCGTCATTTTTCAAAAAAAACGAAAACTGGTATTTTTGCCAAAAAAATTTTCATGGCGGCCATTTTGAAAAAAACTAGGTGTAGTAGCACTTCAAACATTCATTTGAAATCCCCATACAGGGTTTACTATGGGGATATGTGGCAGCCAAAAGCTAATTTTCTCGAAAACCCTTTGTCAAATCAACCTGAAATTTGAGACCAAATCAAGGTCATATGAGCCCTAGAATTTCCCCAAATTTCAAGTCGATCGGAACAAAACTCATTTTGGCGGCCATTTTGAAAAAAAAAAATTTGAAAAAGATTTTTTTTTTCAACCACTAGTTCATTTCTGCAAAAAAAAAGATTTTGGTAATTTTTCCAAATTTTTTATTTTAATTGTCATCCTGAGCTCATTTCTGCAAAAAACGAAAACTGGTATTTTTGCCCAAAATTTTTTCATGGCGGCCATTTTGAAAAAAAAAAATTTTTTCAAAAATAATCATCAGTGGCAACATCTCATTTGAAATCCCCATACATTTCCTATGGGAGTTTTTGCCATGCATTGTGGGGTCAAAGGTCTGGCGGCCATTTTGAAAAAAAATAATTTTTCAAAAACAAATGGCCAGTTGTAACATCCTCAGCAAGTATGGTAGTGATCCGTTCAAAACTCTGGCTGTAGTACCACTTTAAAGATCAATTTTGAACATCCCCATACATTTCCTATGTGAGTTTTTGCCCATTCAAGGGCAGATAACTCAACAACTAGTGGGCGGAGCCAAAATAAAAGTAATAGCCATCGATTGTGGCATGGGCCCTTGAGGTTGACCAAGTTTGGAGTTGATCGGATGAAAACTCTAGGAGGAGATACGGTCTAAACTTTTTAGGCAGAATAAGTATAATAATAATAATAATAATAATAATAATAAGAAAGATCCTGAGTAAAAATAACAATCTGCGATTGCATCGCAGATTAATAAGAAAGATCCTGAGTAAAAATAACAATCTGCGATTGCATCGCAGATTAATAATAAGAAAGATCCTGAGTAAAAATAACAATCTGCGATTGCATCGCAGATTAATAATAATAATAATAATAATAATAATAATAATAATAATTTTATATATTAGCGACAAAATTTAAATAGTTTCTTGATTCCTAGCTCATTTGGTAAGCGGGTAGACTGGTTTATCGTGGCATGATTGCATCGGAATAAAAAAAAAAACCACCTAAATATCTTGTAGACCGCTTGGGATATTCGAGCTATATAAACGGTTCCTGATATGGAATATTACTCGATAGATAAATCAAACTCCGAAACAAGCAGTCTAGTGTTGCGCCAGCTATCGGCAAATTACTGAAATAGAAAACAGTAGGCTTATTTGCAATAACAAATCTGTTTGACAAGGATTTTATTTCAACATTCACTAGGCGCATATTGTATCTAAGTCAATGCAAAATTTCCATCCTCTGACACACGCAGATATATAAGTGCCTTCACTCTCTCCCAAAATTCCGTATTCAGGAATTTCTAGAAGACAGCTCAATTTACCACAAAAACTTTTTTTAGATCAAAGAGCGGACTAGAGAGTGCTAGAAGACTTTACAGTTTCAAGTTGGTCGGCGCAAAACAATATGAGAAAACATGATTAAAATATCAAAAGATTCTTTATACATTTCATATGCCGATATTTCCTGGGTAAGAAAAATTCAAGTTGACCGGCAATCGCTTGGTCTCACACGTTCGAAACTAACAAATTTGGAAATAAAAACACCATTTTGCCTACCCATTTCGACTATCAAATTTCACTATCAAATTTCATCAAATATAAAATTTCAAAATGGCCACCAAAATACTCACATTTTATTAGCCGATTCCGGCCAGGCTTTTGGAGCTATTGATCTCGCTCTGGCAAATCTGACTTGGCCCTGGTGAATCATGATATTGCTAAAATTTCAGACAATCGGTCCAGTAGTCTCACAGAACAATACTATTTTGTATGTTATGCCCTCAGCAAACCTAAACCTCCCAGTGGTTTCTGAGGAGAGGAATGTTGAGAATCCGGGAAACATGTAAGGAAATCCAAGATGGCTGCTGACCCAATCAGCCAAGCAGATTATTTTGCTGTCAAAAGCTAGCCTTTATCACTTCGTAATAGCCTGTCAAGTTTCTTCCAGTTCTCCACAGAAATTTTAAGTTATAGCAAAGGCGTGGAATGATAATAATAATAATAATAATAATAATAATAATAATAATAATAATAATAATAATAATAATAACTCGAGAACATTTACTGAAGTAACTGTAAATCTGCGATGTCTGGCCATGAAGAAATAGTATAATGCATTTTCTAAGGCCATTGAACACGTCTCATTGTGATCTAATACAAACTCTATGTGTAGTCACAGCTCAAAGATCCATGCTGGAAATGCCCATAGGTTTAAACTAAAAAGCCACCTTAACACTAAGGATAAAATAAAGTGTGTTTTCTAACATGATCTTTGATGTTTGTTGCATGATGAAAGGCAAGTAAATTTTGCCAAACATGAAAACTGGAAAGATTTACCCGTGAATGACCTTGACCCCAAAGGGAGATAAAAAAAAATTTCATTGGATATTTTTTAGATCTCTCATTGTTCTAGAATCTGGCCAGATTTGAAGAGAATCGGAAGAAAACTGTACGAGATAACACAGTTCCAATATTGCTCCCATAGGTTTATTTGTGGCAACCAAAAGCTGATTTTCTCGAAAATTTTAACTTTGATACCAAATCAGTTCAATATGAGAGCTAGAAGTTCACCAAATTTCAAGTCGATCGGAGCAAAACTCATTTTGGCGAGTTCATTTCTGCAAAAAAAATTTAGAAAAAAAAATTGTTCCCAAAAATTCTTTTTCACAATCTTTAATCCTGAGTTCATTTCTGCAAAAAAAAACCCACCGAAAACTCGTATTTTTGCCCAAAATCTTTTCATGGCGGCCATTTTGAAATTTTTTCAAAAATAAACATCACTGGCAACATCCTACCCGAGTATGGAAGTGATTTGATCAAAAGCACTTCAAACATTCATTTGAAATCCCTATATATTTCCTATGGGACTTTTTCCATGCATTCTGTGATCAGAGGTCTGGTCGACATTGTGAAACAAAATAATTTTTCGAAAACAAATCGCCAGTAGTAATATCATCAGCAAATATGGTAGTGATCCGTTCAAAACTCTGGCTGTAGTACCACTTCAAATATCAATTTTGAAAATCCCCATGCATTTCCTATGGGACTTTTTTGCCCACTCAAAGGGCCGTAACTCGAAAACTATTGGACGGATCCAAAATGAAAACAAGAGCACACGATTGCAGGCCTATTAGCAGAAGTTGGCCAAATTTGGAGTTGATCGGATGAAAACTGCAGACGGAGATATGGTCCAAATTTGTGGACGAAGAATAAAGAAAGAAAGAAGAAAGATCCTGAGTGATTTCAATAATCTGCGATTTTCATCGCAGACTAATAAGAATATTTCCAGACACCACTCAAAAACATTCTTTAATAACTCTGAAACTTCTCGTGAGATTTTGACAGGACATGGCTCATTTCGTTGGAAATGAGCCATGTATGACCGATTCTGTCACATTTTCAAAACGATATTATGAGGTTACGGTTGACTCGCTTAATTCTGGTCATTTTGGGTGACTAAATGGCAATAGTTCTTGAACCTCTTGGAATATCTCGATTTTGTAAACGGACTCTTGTAGAGAACGACGGTCCGATGCAAGAAACTCGCTCGAAGTAAAGTGAAAATTCCGTAACTTATGCGTAAACCACGGAAAAATAGGCGAAAATGCCAGTTTCGCGGGAAATAGTGGGCGGATTCAAATTCTCTGGAATTGCCACAATCGGGCCAATGCCAGCCAGAAGTGTGCCAATTTTCAAGTCGATAGGATTAAAACTTTCGGGGAAGATGCGTTCGCATTATCAAGCCGATTAACTTTGTGATATCACAAAGTTAATACTAGAACACATTTACTGAAGTAACTGTAAATCTGCGATGACTGGGCATTAAGGAGTATTATAAGCCCTCTTCTCATATGATCATTGAACATGTCTGATGCTGATCTGATAAAAAGTGTTGTCGCAGTTCAAAAATCCATAGTTGAAATTCCAATAGTTTTACACAGGGTATGGAAAAGCTGATTTCTTGAAAACCGTTAGCCTTGACCCTAAATTATAAAACAATGTGTCCGGATTTGCTGTAGTGAAATTTTTACCAAGATCAGGGAAAATGCCATTAAATGGCAAATAAAGGTGAAATTAATGAATTAAAGGAGGCAATTCATGCAAAAAACTGACCAATTTTAGTTTTTGGCATGAATTATCTCCTTTACGTATTGAAGTTGACTGAGTCAATAATTTCTCCTTTATTTGACATTTGATGACCTTTTCCTTGATTTTGGGTCGGATATGTGACTACGGATTCTGGAAGGATGTTAGGTTTCAACATGATCGGCAGAAACCTTAAGGGGGGAGAGGTCGCTATTAGAATATCACTCTCATACATTTCCCATGGGACATTTTGGGCACGGATAAGCGTATTCATCTGAAATTATTCACTGGATCCAAAATAAAAATAAAAGCATCTAAGGCCCTAAGGTGTACTGAAAGTGTCCCAAGTTTGGCGGCTAGAAATCGCAAATAGTACTCAATGGACCAGGAAAATATGTAGGTGTTAGATGTGGGTTAACAGATGCAAAAAGTCTGTTAAGTTTCTCCATGATTTGCAAGAAACACGAGGACGAGTTGCTGTCTGAATAGCACTCCCTTACGTTTACAATTGGACTCTTTGGACAAAAAAACGTGGAATTCTCGGGAACCATACACCAGATTCAATTTATGTAGATGATCTATACCTGTCTGGTGCGTACTAGAAATGTACCAGTTTAGATATGATATTTCCAAAACTGGGCCATTTATCATCAAATCGATTTCCAATACATTCCCTATTGACAAATTTGTCTACGATGCAAAAATCTCAATATCTCATGAACCGTTTGTGATATCGGAGTTCTGTATATGGTGTCTGAGAGACAATTCCGCCACGGATCAGCATATCAATTATCTAAGTGTTGAAACAACCTGACCATAATTCCGTCATCTAGCAGCATATCAAGGATTGGCGGTTTATCAATATTGACTAAATATTTCAAAGGGTTTTACTGGTGAAGTGCAAGGCTCAATTAACCCATTTACTGCTGAATTGTAAGGCACAATTAACCCTTTTATTGCTGAATTACAAGTTTCAATTATCCCCAATAGCGCTGATTTCAAGTTCAATTCACCTTTTTACTGCTGAAGTGCAAGGCATAAGTAACCCTTTTACTGCTGAATTGTGCAAGTAATCCTTTTACTGCTGAATTACAAGGTGCAATTATCCCATTTACTGCTAAATTACAAGTCTCAATTAGCAATTTTACTGCTCAATAGCAAGTGTCACTTAACCCTATTACTGCTGAATTACAAGTGTCAATTAACCCTTTTACTACTGAATTGTAAAATGTCATTTGATTGTAAAAAGATCACATGAGACCAAAAAGGTCAAATGAGGACAAAAAGGTTATTTGAGTGCAATAATGTCATTTGAGTGCAAAAAGGTCAAATGAGTGCAAAAATGTCAAATGAACGGAAAAAAGTGAAAAAGTGCAAAAAGGTCAAATTAAAAATGATCATTTAGTGCAAAAAGGTCAAATGAGATTATTTTAGCCACATTTATTCATTTTCTTCACTTTCTTGTTATTTTCGCCCATTTTGTTCATTTGTGACTGTATTCCTTAATCATTTTCTGCCTTTTGGGACTAGATTTTGCTCACCTTTTTCTGTTTTTAACAATTTCTGAAAGCATTTGAGCATGTTCTGTGTTTTCTGTTTATTTAATCTATTTGTAAATATTTTAATGGTCTTTTCGCTGTTTTCAAACCAGTTTGCGACAGATTTTGGTAATTCTTTTAACCGTTTTTGTTCCTTTTCACCAGTTTAAACCTCATACTGCTGAATTATTTTACTTAGCCATTGTATCTTTAGACTTAATTGCTGAATTTCCATCATTCTCTGATAGCTCCCATTGTTGTTATTATTTTTTTTTTCCACCCCTTTGCTTAAAGTGCTATAACTTAAAATTTCTGTGGAGAACTGGAAGAAACTTGACAGGCTATTAGGAAGTGATAGAGGCTAGAATGCAATGCGATCACTGACATATCCAAAACTATTGACATGATCCAAGACCCTTGGTCCGATTACGAAGCCTCAGCCCCGGTATGTGGCCTGTTTTTTGCTCCATGAGCACTAGCTTATGGCCTGCCTGTAGCTGATGCTCCGAGTGTTTAGCTACTTTAGTCTCTTGAATGCATGCAATATCGATGTTATAGTGTTCACAGTCTGCACCTACGGTTTGCCTCTTTGATGTTGCACTCAGGCCACGTACATTCCATGTAGCTATAGTAAGCTCCTGGGAAGATTGCGTCGTTCAAGGATGTCGAGCACAGTTTCTTGTTTGAAGAAGGGTAGACATAATCAGAGTAGCCTCTGTATGTGGATGTCAGCCCGCAATCCTTGATGACTTAGTTTCCCAACAAAGTTGGTACTTATGAAGGAGACTGGCGTGAAGGTGTCATCTTTCTCATCCACTACCAGCACCATAGGTGTTCTTAAAAACAACCAAACTAGGTAAACTGATGACCCTCTGGTAGTAAAACTGAAGCAGAAAGTAAAGCAGAAAGCATTATGGCTGTGCATCTATCAAAGTGGGCAAAGTGAAGACTGCACCAAACTACGCCGGGAGCATAATATTACACACACATTAGCGAACACGAAAAAGATCTTGCTATTCAACAGGCAGACTCACTAGAAGATGAAATCACTGCAACGGATGACTGTCACAAAATGTTTCAGGAAGCCCAAGCCCTGAGAGTTACTGACTACACACCACCACTTATTGTACACATCTCTGAAGGACACTTTATCGGGACTGACCAGGGAAAAACTGAGGCGATCCTAGAATGGTTCAAGGAACAGTTCACTGACGACGATGATGAGCCATTGCTTCCGTTCTCAAGAGACCCAGGCCATTACAAACACCAATTAAAACAGCAGAAGTTGAGAAGGCACTTAAAGCCCTGAAAAAGGGATGTGCATCTGGACCTGATGGCATTAGCAATGAACTATTCAAATATGCAAGTGACGTTATCTCAAAACCGATCCCGCACCTAATCAATTCAGCTTTTATGCACCACCTTCCCATCGACGCTGTAGACCATGGAACCTTTATCGCACTGCCCAAGAAGCCACCTGGGCCCGTAGCCAATCTGCGGCCCATTGTGCTCCTCAACAGTATATGGAATATCCTATCCAATGTTACCCTATACTGCATCCAAGACAAGATCGGATCATATCAAAGTGGCTTCAAACGTTGACGCAGCTGTGCAGACATTGTATGAGCTCAACGCATGCTTGTGTCAGTAGTCATGTCCAAACACTGGGACTTCCACAAAATGGGCAATAACATGTCACAAGCCTTCGACACAATTAAATGCTCAAAGATCCTAGATGTACTACGCCAGGACAGTTGCAATGAAGACGAGTTACGACTAGTGAGACTACTGCTTGCAGACACCAAACTGAGAGTACGAGTTAAGGCAGTGAAGTCTGTAGAGTTTGAGACATCAACCGACTCCCCACAGGGAGATGGTCTATCTCTGGTGCTTTTCACCTGCTACCTTGCTGCCACATTGAAATCTGCATGGGAAAGTTCCACAAGACCAATTCCCTTCACCACCACCCCTACCCCAGTGTCAATACTGGGCATGCCACTAGAGATGAAATATGCCGACGATGTGGACTTCTTAGACGAGGAAAGGAAACCCCTTGACAAACTTCTCCCAATAGCTGCAAGCAAACTAAAAATTGAGAAACTTTATGAATGAATCCAAAACAGAGTTCACCCACATATACCTATCAACAAAGCATGAAACTATAGAAAGTGATGACCCACTTCGCAGCGGCAAACCATGGAGGAAAAGTAAAATCCTGGACTCACTGCTTTGCAGTACTGCTGGCATTTCTGCATGCGGCGTCATAGGGAACATAGCTTTCCAGTCCGTCTGGAAGCTATGGATTCGTAGATCAAGAATGCCCTTGGTAAAGAGGCTACGTTTATACAATGCAACCTGCGTATCCTTGATGTTGTATAACTGTAACAGCTGGGCAGCTGCAAAGGCAGTTCTACACAAATGCGATGCCTGCCACTGCAAATACCTAAGCACCATCACTGGAGACCGATGGCCAGACAGCATAATGTCAAATGATGCACTATACAAGATGTGTAATACGTCGCTGCTGTCTGTAAAAGTCGCCTAGCAAAGTTGGTCCATGTTTGGCCATGTGCTAAGGATGCCAGAAGAGACACCAGCACAAAGAGCCTTGGAATTCGCCCTAGTCGGAGCCAGCAAATACAAAGCCAGGAGAGGACGTCATTGCATAAATCTGCTAACCGTGCTACGAGGTGAGCTCAAGCAAGCAGGACTCGGTACACTCTTGTAAAGAATGGACCTGAGCGAGCTAAGGAGTTTGGCTGAAGACAAGACACAGTGGGCAAAAGCGAAGAAGGACTGATTACAGCTCTAAGATGTTTCTACTACTACTACTACAGCAGCAAAATACAGTAATCATACAGAGGCCAGCTTTTGACAGCAAAATAATCTGATTGGCTGATTGGGTTGGTAGCCATCTTGGATTTCCGTACATGTTTCCCGGATCCTTAAAATTCGACTCCTCCGAAACCACTGGGCGGTGTGACCGATAACTCCGAACATAATATCAGGATAACTCAAATAAAAATCCGTATACAGAACTTGATTGAGTTATTGGTTCAGCGGCCATCTTGATGCTGTCATACATCTGTTAATTATTTCTGCGGATATTAAAAAAACTGCTCCTCTAAAATGACCCAGGTGATTAGTGCGAAATGCATCACGATGCACCAGGGCCAAGTCAGATTTGCCAGAGCGAGATCAACAGCTCCAAAAGCCTGTCCGGAATCGGCTAATAAAATGTGAGTATTTCGGTGGCCATTTTGAACATTTTTATTTTATGAAATTTGATAGTATTGATTTCAAATTTGTTAGTTTCGAGTGTGTGAGAGCAAGCGATCGCCGGCCAACTTGAATTTTTCATACACCCGAAATATCACCATATGAAATGTATGAAGAATTTTTTGATATTTGAATCATGTTTTCTCATATTGTTTTGCACCGACCAACTGGAAACTGTGAAGTCTTCTGGCACTCTCTAGCCCGCTCCTTGACCTAAAAATAATTTTTGGTAAATTGAGCTGTCTTCTATAAATTCCTGAATACGGAATTTTGGCAGGGAGTGCAGGCACTTGTATATCTGTGGCTAGTCAGAGGATGGAAATTTTGCATTGATTTAGATACAATATGCACCCAGTGAAATAAAATCCTTGTCAAACATATTTGTTATTGCAAATAAGCCTACTGTCTCCTATTTCAGTAATTTGCTGATGGATGGCGCAAGACTAGACCGATTGTTTCGGAGTTTGATTTATCAATCCGGAATAATATTCCATATCAGGAACCGTTTATATAAATCGAATATCCCAAGCGCTCCACAAGATATTTCGGTTTTCTTATCCCAATGCAATTATGCCGCGATAATCCAGTCTACCCTCTTACCAAATGAGATAGGAATCAAGAAACTATTTAAATTTTGTTGCTAATATATAAAATTATTATTATTATTATTATTATTATTATTATTATTATTATTATTATTATTATTACAGTTTATTCTGTCTGCTGGTGGTCAATAGTCTCATAAATCCGGTGTTGTATACGTGGAGAGTTCGAGAATGCAGACTGGCGTTTTTGAAATTGTTCTGCTCGTGGAGCCAGTACTGCCTTGTGAGAAGAGAACGTTTAAAGAGTTAGCGTGTGTCAGACAATGCGGGCGGCCAGATGAGTAAAAAATATAATCCTTATGGAGAGCCATTCAAAATTGTGTGGTAGCCCAAATACATTCTGAATCTTGAATTTCTTAAATGGCCACAGAAAGTTGGCAATACTGCATTTTTGTTTGCACATAGTCATTACGCAGGAGATTCCTGCTGCAAGCATTTTGATTTAGAAAAAATTTCAAAGAATGTCCCTACACCGCTCATCCACCTACTACAAACCAACCACCCTTCTGTATAGATCCTACCCGTCACTGGAAGATCCCATATGGAGCCTTCATAGTCCTAAATCTGGTCCTGTATCTGCTAAAATGGTGTCACAAGACGGGGTTTCCCACTTTTAGTTTTTGTCAAAGGTTATGCCTATGCCGGATCGCGTGATGCCAGATAATTTTTGGAGAGCACGAATAATTTATAGAGACTGTCCGTGTAATCGCTAATTAATAGGCGTGTTAGCATAAATTAACCATAAAAATAACGAGGAGATGGCAAAACCATCACAGATGGCTTATTATTGGAAGGAAGGCCGCCATTAGTATAATCCTGCATTAAAAGTGTGCGCTGTAGATTTTTCTGGAGTAACATCAACTAATCTGGCACTGATCACACCGGACTGACCAGTACCAATATTTGGTCGCATAAACTTCTAGTGGAGATGTTCCTAATAGCTCAGGTGTGTTTGGAGACCTTCTTACCTTCGAAGAAACATACCTTTATCTAAACGTTATGCATCTACGGTTTGTACAAATGCATGTAACATTGTCTAAGCACTATATCATTATATGTTTACGGTATACCCAATGTGCTACGCTGTTTTCTATATATCACAAGAATACGTTGCACGAGTCTCGTACCATTGTCTGAGCATTATTTATTTATGGTATGATATGGTCAATAAGAAAATCTTAGTAGGTGTTTTGCGTAGAGGGATATAGCTTCTAAAATAGAAACGAGGCAATGAGACAGATCGGCGGTCCGGTGGGAGATAAGATTGTACAGTAAAACTCAACACCCCATCGTACTTGGTCAGAGGAAGAACATGTTATGAGACGATTTATATGAGCTTGATACACGTGTACATAGAATTAAGCGTTTGCTCCCAGACGTAAGCACCGATAAATTATGTTTCTTAGTTTGTCAGTTTTCCCCATTCAAGTGAACGGTTATCATTTGATGGCGCCTAGGCAGTTAAACGTTAATGTGAAAATAATAGTGGCTAGGCACTGCTAAGTTAACAATAGAGACAGTTCCGTGGACTTTGCCGTCTGCCCATATTCCCCTCCACAAAAATTTCCATGAAGATATTTTATTTGACTATTTTATTAATATACACAAAATAAGCGAGATCACGGTTACGAGTGCGCATGCCTCAGGTTAGAGCTTTCGGGATAAACAAACTAACGCTCGCACTGTATGCATATAACACACCTAACATTTCCATCGTGTTTAAGCAGTGAGCTGGGAGTGAGTAATTTTTTTTAACCATTTAATCCTATAAATTATTCAAGAACATTAAAATATTTGGCAATTGAATGTATATTTTTGACAATTTCCCACTAAATTAACCATCTTAAGTGTGTGGCAGCGTATTTACAACAATGTACATTTATCATCATCTTTTATACACAAAATAGGCATATACTAGAATAAAGGCAACCATGCAGATAAGCTGTTGTATATCATGAAATTAATTGTACTTAAATGATGTTGCTGCCCAAGGCCCGCCGCAGCAACCTCAAGTCAATATAACTTCAAAATGTATCACTAAATATATATTAGGCAGCATAACAAGATTGAATGGTCGATGGCGTGAGTGCAAGAGGTGGGGGGAGGAGGAGAGGGAGCGGGGGAGAGAGAGAAGGGGAAGAGGAAGTGAGAGAGAGAGAGAGAGAGAGAGAGAGAGGGAGGGAGGGAAGGAATGAGGGAGGGAGGGAGGGAGGGAGGGAGGGAGGGAGGGAGGGAGAGCGAGAGAGAAAGAGAAAGAGCGGGTGGGGTGAGAAGGAGAGAGGGGGAGAGAAAGGGTGGGGGAGGAGAAGATGGAGAGAGGGAGAGAGAGAGAGAGAGAGAGAGAGAGAGAGAGAGAGAGAGAGAGAGAGAGAGAGTGAGAGAGAGAGAGAGAGAGAGAGAGGCAGAGAAAGAAAGAAAGAAATAAATAAATAAAGGGGTTAAGGGAGGGAGTGGGAATGGGTGAGGGAGGGGTGGTGTGAGGGGAGAGAGAGAGAGAGAGAGAGAGAGAGAGAGAGAGAGAGAGAGAGAGAGAGAGAGAGAGAGAGAGAGAGAGAGAGAGAGAGAGAGAGAGAGGGGTGGGGAGATGGAAAGAGGGAGAGAGAGAGAGGAAGAGAAAGAAAGGGAGGGGAGGAAGGAAGCGAGGGATGGGAATGAGTCGGTGATGGAGCGTGTGAGGTAGAGAGAGAGAGGGGGGAGAGAGGGAGAGGGAGAAGACAGATTGGGAGGGAGAACGATAGAGGGAGGGAGAGGGCTGGAGACGCGAGAGGGGGGTCGAAGGGCGGGAGGGTGCGCGAATGGATGGAGACGAAGGGGGAGTGGGAGTGGATGCGCGATAAGCAGGGAAAAGGAGACGAACGGAGGGGTGATGCCGAGAGGATGGATGAGATGCAAAGAAAAGGAGACGAGGGAGGGAGGGAGAGAGAGATGATGGAGGAATGGAGGGAGAGAGAGTAGAGAGGGAGACGAAGGGGGAGAGAGTGGGAGGGTGTGTGAGGGAGGGAGGAAGAGGGAGAAAGAGCTGGAAGGGGAAAGTAAGGCAGAGAAAGAGAGAGAGGGGGGAGTGAGGGACGGGGAGGGAGGGGGCGGAGGTCTACGGAGCGGGAATGTAGTGAGGATGGGAGGTATCATATTATAATTGTCATATGGTGTACATTTAAAGACTGGTTAGCTATATTTATGTTTATATTTTTAACTCTGTGTAGGATGCAAGGCTTGTGTTAGTGAATGATATTAAAACCATACGTCGCCGTATTTGATAGGCATTAATCTCGTTACTGACCCATGCATCTGTTAATGGTTGGAATTTCATTGTGTCTATGTCAAACAGATAGAGGACAGAATCCTCAATATTTTGAAACTAGGTTGTCTTGACTTGAACATATTGCTACGATGGTATGAAATATCTCCCAGTAACATTTGTTTCAATATGCATGTACATGAATTATTATCTGTATTATAGTGTATTTATGTTGTTGTTATAAGTTGTTCTGATGTGTGTTTGATTACTTACCCAGCAAAACCAGTACAGTAAGCACTTTGCATCATTCCACTTTTCTTTTCTATAGCTCTCCTGGAAATGTTTCTTGTGATTACTGCAGACGCTGTTTTAGACAACTTAGTCAGTGTATATTTGCAGGTCAAGAGACATTCTTGAAAGTTGAGGACTGGGACGACTGGCTCCTTTATTTAGCGGCCAATTTTCAAAATTGTTTATGGTCTACAAATGAACGCTGACTAAGCAAAAATTGGAATATATTTTACCACTGCACAAGCTTTTCTCTGGCTTGTTCATTAAAGAGTAAAATCGACACAAATAAAGGTTTAGTATACTATACAACTATAGCTTAGATGACTACATGTAGCAAAATAGGGTCCTCAATGGGGAAAGTGCATGTAGACGATAACCTATCGCCTCCGCACATGTTGTTATAGTCATAAATACGCAGCCAAATGACCATTATCAATACAAAATTACAGATTGGACATTTGACCTGTAAAATGATACTCGGGGTGCCTTCTGTGGGAACTAATACCTACTTCCATTGACAAAAATTGTAGCCTGTACATATCTACCAGTATACGCTTTATACCAGCCTGTCAGCTACAACCTTTTGTTTATCTCGATGCGATCCCATAATTACTTTCATATTGTGTTTATCAATTGGATTGCAGGAAATGGCGTCTCAGAGCATCTAATTTTAAGATTTACCTGGAGAAGGTCCTCTGTACCGGCCTGCCCATTGGGAAGGGACTACCCCTCCCAGATTCTTTATCAAACTTATATGACAACCACCCGCCTTCACCCCACCCTATGCCCATGGGAGAGGGAAAGACACGCTCCCCTCTTCCACCATCCTCAAACAAACATTTCCTGGGGTCGCGTGCAAGAGTTGGACCGGTTCTATGATGTGGTGAATCCTTGCTACCTGTCTCTGGACCCTTAACCAATGAACGGTTACTTTATAGACCTTAGCTTCATCAAATGGTCCGCAGTTATTATTATCAGGATTTCATTTTGGTTAAGGCCCAGACATCTAAGTTACCATCTCTGATTTAATGGCTGGTTAAGATCCAGGCATCAGCCTTACCATCTCTGATTTAATGTTTGGCTAAGATCCAGACATCAGAGCTACCATCTCTGATTTAATGGTTGGTTAAGATCCAAACATCAGACCTACCATCTCCGATTTAATGGTTAGTTAAGATCCAGACATCAAACTTACTATCTATGATTTTTTGGTTGGTTAAGATCCCGACCATCACATCCATCAACATCTCCGTGTATAATAGAGACTGATAAATCCCGTCTCCAGAGATAGCATCCATCTTAGCGTGTTAATGGAGGTGTTCAATCTGTTATTCAAGTAAATGACGTCATAATCAATTATTTCACTTGTAGTCTGACATCACTATTATGATGATGTAAGAAGTTTGAAAGATCCGTCAAGTATGCAAATTGTAAGCATTTGATAAGTTTACAATTTCATAAACATTCTGCTGTTGATTATTTTAAAACTAATTTGTTGCCATATGTGACAGAGTGATATTTGTGTCACAGAATTCGCTTTAAATAGTCACAGTTTTACGAGATTTATCCCATTTTGCCTTTTGTTGGCACGTGAGAACTTTAAATTTTGCTTAGATTGATTTGGGTAGGAAAACATTAAGGCAGGTGACATTTCTAGCACCTAAATTGAAATGGACACACAAACAAGATCCAGGGAGGTTTTGGCGTAGGAATTTACTTTTGGAAAATATCATTATTAGATATAAAAATCGTTTGCTTTTAATTCAATTTAGGTTAGTATGCCTTGTCAAATATCTAGGTATTATATGGATCGAAGCTGGTGAGGCAGGTAGGTGGTTATAATGTGATGGGAGTTGCACTATTTAGGCTTGCGAAACAGGCTGGGTACGGGTCGATTTTGAAGGTGGCCTGTGGAATTTTGTAGATTCGGGCATTCCAATCCTTGATTCCATCTGCACATGACGTTTCCCTGATAGGCTTTCATGATGTAGAGGAAATGTGCCTAAAATGAGGTGAATTTCTTGATGTGTATGGAATAGGGTGAACCAAGACTGATAGGGGATTGAGCTGCATTTGATTGATTTGGGATGGCTTTTGGATTGGATTGAGCTGGTATTTGATTGATTTGAGATGGCTTTTGGATAGGATGGAATTGACATTTGATTGGTATTGGATTAGAGGAGATACTGACCATGACGTGATTTTGACTTCAGAGGTCCTCTTGGGTGTGGAGTTGGATTGAACACAATATTGATGAAGTCGGATTCCATCTTTGCAATGGATATCTAGTGATCATCGGATAGCTGTGTGAGCGATACTCGAATGAACCTGCAGTGATAAATTTTCCGTTTGATTATTCATCAACAGTATTATATACACTTTTTGGAATTGTTTGGCCACATAGATTGAAATTAAATTAGTAAAAATGTGAGGAGTCAAACACGTAGGCAAGAATTTGTTGTTTGTTCTTTAGGAACACTGTTAAATTGATAATGTCTCTTATTTGAAGAGAAGGGTTGGGGTAGCTTTCAGTATATTGTAAATGTAAATTGTCTCTTCATTGAGGAGCAGGGTGTTGGGTTAGTTATTACCATTTAGCTGTAAACTGTAAAGAAAATTTCAGTTTATTATTAATGTAAATTGTAAATTGATGGAGGAACATGCAATATGGAACCGGCTATGAGGACGTTGTTTTACTTTCTTACCGGCTAGGTTAATCACCATTAATTTGACACCTGTCCACATCCTTAACCATGAAAGAAGCCGTGAATAGGTAATCTACATTTAGGTGTTAAAATTTGATTTAAACGGATAACATCTGGTTCATAAATTTCCATTTTTTCAAAACCTTATTTGGATCCCTATTCTAATTCTCCATTTGGCAATAATATACATTCTTCTTAGGATTACAATCTCACAAATAGATAGCAACAATCTCGAACCAAATTAGTTCTAAAATATTCTATGTCTTGCCTTAGTCTTCAAAGTATATTAATCAATCGCAAAACGTGGCCAGAGCTTAGCTAGGAGTGGGCAGGATAACAAGAAACGGATCCCTCTTTTATACGTCCCCTCCGGTATGGTTAAACAAGCACCTATCCATCCATCCATCCATCCATCCATCATATGACGTCATAATCAGCTACCTGACGTCTAGGCTGACACCATAATCAATGACGTCATGAATGACGTAATCAAGTTCCTCAAGACCGCATAATTGATGACAAGCTAAAGCCCGGGCTTTCACGATCAGATTAATCTGACAGATTAATCTGTCAGACAAATCTGACGTTGACGAGCGTTTACACGATCAGATTAATCTGTCAGACAAATCTGTTGAAAAAATCTAACGAAAAAATCTGATGGAAAAATCTGAAGAAAGAATCTGAAGAAGAAATATAACGTCATTAGCATTGCCAAGTTGGTAATGTCGTCATTAGTCTTGCCAGCTGTGGTGGCAGACAATATGGCACGGCCACTAGGGACAGTATCACCGTCGGTTTTCTGCTTAATTTTATAAAGCTGGCTAAAGAAATCGCCACAAATAATGAACCATTAAAATCGCCCCACATTCAAAGTGACACGGGAGCATCCACTTTGATTGCTGGCTGATGACGTCAACGATGATGACGTATTTAGAGATTCGCCTTCAGATTTCATACGTCAGATATCAGACTTCAGACAACAGACTTCAGATTTTTTGTTTGCACAGTCAGATTTTATTGAAATCGAAAACTGAAGAACCATCAGATTCACCTTCAGACATCTGACTTTAGACATCAGACTTCAGATTTTGTGTTTACACGGTCAGATTTTATCGAATTCGACAAATCTGATCAGATTAATCTGATCGTGAAAACTGGGCTTAAAGCGCTGTTGCACGAATTGTATGTCTTTACCATTAGTAGTAGTGTCAGAATTAAAATGATACCTCCTCCCTCAACTGGCCGCCGTTCGGAGATCCGTGGCCCCCACCGCCCTCTAAATCCCTGGGGTTTAGGTTGTTGAGACGGGGGGGGGGGGGGGGGGGGCCCATGGAGCGCCGAACGGCTGCCTGGTAGTATAGGGTCTGAACGCCCATTTAGAGACAAGGATTGACGTACTCGGTAACTAGTAAAGAGTAATAATGTCATGAAACAAATAAATATAAAAATAAAAATAAAAAAACTATAAAATTCCCGCGCCCCACCTCTTCGGGAGAACCCCCGCATTATCGCTGGTCCTGTCTGGCCTCTCTCTCTCCATCTATCTCTGCGGAGTTTTTTCGGTGGTTCTCCGTTGCTCCGTACCATCGACTTGGTACCACCATCTTTTTACTTTTTACTCTTTACTTTTGAAAGTTGAACCATGGTTTTTTTTTATTAGAATTCAGCGCTGTTATCAACTGAGCCAACGGAGAACCGATAATTAGATTACAAATAATGATACTAATTGTTGTGCAATAACAGCAAACAGATCAATAACACACTGGTAACTATAAAATTACAGTCTATAATATATACGTTATCTCGAAGTGACGTCAAGATCTAGAGGGACTGATAAGCGCAGCAATACAGCAATGAGAACACATAACTTATCAGCTATAATTACTAATACATACATGGTCGAGGTAGTTAATGCGTTGGATCCTCGTTTTGGGTTATTAGCAAACTTAAAATCACAGGTTCAAATCTCACTATTAGCATTTGTGGATAACTCGGCCATTTCTTGTCCAATTTTAAAATGGTAAACAGTTTTGAAATTCTCGCTTCATTCCGGTCCTGATCGGTACCAAGAACGACGAGAATGAAGTGCTTTCTCGGTACAATATAAGCATACACTCTCACAATACTGACACGTGGATATGATGCATGCGCATGCGTGCTACGCGTTCTTACGGACTTAGCCATACCTCTCTCATAGGGCTTTATACACGCGTTCATACTATCCTATCCATGTGGCATGCATGCACACCGCCTCCCCACACACATCTGAACGCCCATTTAGAGACAGGCATCCACATGGATATACACCAGCTACAGGTACTGATCGCCAGCACCACACATAATAGGGTCTGAACGCCCATTTAGAGACAGGCATCCACAGGGATATACACAACCCACAGGTACTGATCGCCAGCACCACACATAATAGGGTCTGAACGCCCATTTAGAGACAGGCATCCACAGGGATATACACCACCCACAGGTACTGATCGCCAGCACCACACATAATAGGGTCTGAACACCCATTTAGAGACAGGCATCCCCAGGGATATACACCACCCACAGGTACTGATCACAAGCACCACACATAATAGGGTCTGAACGCCCATTTAGAGACAGGCATCCACAGGGATATACAACACCCACAGGTACTGATCGTCAGCACCACACATAATAGAGTCTGAACGCACATTTATAGACAGGCATCCACAGGGATATACACCACCCACAGGTACTGATCGCCAGCACCACACATAATAGGGTCTGAACGCCCATTTAGAGACAGGCATCCACAGGGATATACACCATGATTACTGTTGCACAGCTTCGCGCTATTGCAAAGCAATTCGGCCTTAGAGGCTACTCTAAGGTCAAGAAAGCCGACCTGCTCCAGATGATTGGACAGGCCCATGCCAAGGAGTAGGCAGAAGCGACTCTCCCGAGCAATGAAGATGGGAAGGCTTCCAGCGCTTACCAAAGATGATCCTTGGAATCCCCACAAGAAATCGCAGCAGATCTGTGGGCTTCGTCAGTTGGACGAGGAGGTGACTGCCAGCTTGCAAGCCAAGATTGTAGCGAGGCAGATGGCGGACCATCCACTGGAGCACTTACCCCCCCTCCCCCACCCCCCATGCAGGATCACTAACCGAGTGATGAGGGGGCCGAGGTCTGAACCATTGGCCCAGAGCATGAGGCGAGAAGGCGAACACATTCTGACCAGCGTCTTGGCGAAAGGGAGAATAGAGAATGCCGGTCAGTATGCTGGACATTCTTCAGAGGTCTAGAAGGAGACGTCACAGGCCAGATCATGCAAAAGATCCAGCAGACTGTCCAGAACGCCTTCTACCTCCGCTACACCCATACCTATCGCATCCGTCACATCGAAGACGGTAGGGTGATGCTCATCCACAAGAATGCTCCAGGGAGTCCGTGGCTGAGCACGATAGGAGCAGCTCAGGACTGGGTGGCAGCAAGAGAGCAAGCCCGCCTCGACATAGACAATATCGATCAGCCCAACAGCAAATGGGCTTTCATTTGAACCATCAATGTTGAGGTCAGGGCTGTCATCGACGGCCAACATCTGCTTGGGGCAGGCCCCCTCCCAGACTGGCTACGACAGAAGAAGAGTATGACTGCCCTCGACACCTACAGGAACAACATGTGTCTCTGGAGATGTCTAGCAGTCCACTGAGGAGCGAGAGCTGATAGAAGTACAACTCCTGCACGAGAGCTTGCCACACAGTTCTACGGCAAGACAGTGACAGTACCTGATGTCCGCAAGTCCTCGCTGGAGCAGCTGGACAAGGTAGAGTTCTTCGCCAAGATCGGTATTCGTGTGTATGAACCAACTGAAGAGGGCACCTGGCACTTGATCAGGCAAGCGGCTCACTACCGTGACACTATAACCATCGGAGTGTGGGACCACCATGCCTTCTACATCAAGAACATCTCCAAGTTGGCACATACACTGGTCTGCAGTCACTGTCAGCAGAGGTTCACACAGGCATGCAATCTTCAACGCCACGCTGATCACTGTACAGGCGGCAAAACATCAATCGTGTGTCCTGGCGAGAAGGTTGAGGCACCACAGTCTGCGTATGAGAAAGCCTTCTATCCGCCCCAACCCTCCAGTTCGGCGGCTACTCGTTGGATCGAGTATGAGTCGAGAAACAGTGGCGTACACAAACACCATGTAGAGTGTGGGCACGGTGGGGAGCATTGGATCAAGGGGGCTCCCGTAGATGGTTATGATCCGACCACCAACACCGTTTACCAGTTCCATGGCTGTTACTGGCATGGGTGTCCACAACACCAGCGAGGTGAGGATGCCGAACAAAGATACTGCAAGACAGTCCTGAGAGAGGAGAAGCTGAGAGCCTCTGGATGCATGCTTGCGGTAGTGGGAGTGCTGTATAAAACGCTGTCCAAGTATCCCTAAACGAGTTCGGACTGTCCAATACCCACACTTCATAGTTTCCGACTTCGAAGCACTCCTAGATGGTATCAAGACTCATCCTACGGAGACTCTCACGATTGAGAGTACTCACATACCTATATCTGTGTCAGTTGGCTGCTCCTTAGAGGGCACCACGAGTGAGCCCACGCCCCTCTGCAATTCTGACCCCAAAGAACTGAGAGAGTTCATGCTGGGGATCCAATGGCGAGCATATCTAATCCGGACAATGGTTAGGGCAGAGTACATACCGACAGACCTGGAAAGCTCCCAAAGCAACAGCAGCGACTGATCAACGAGTGGTGTGACCAAGTGCCTGTACTGGGGTTCAACTCTGGGAGGCAAGACCTGAACCTCATCAAGAAGTACTATGTCGATGAGCTGACTGACAGTACAGGTACAGTGAAAGTCGCCAAGAAGGCTAGTCAGACCATGTTCCTCATAACACCTAAGCTACGGTTTCTCGATGTGCTGAACTACCTCGGCCCAGGAGTCTCGTACAAGGTATGGGTCAAAGCTTACGGGTGTACACAGCAGAAGAGCTGGTGCCCGTATGAATGGTTTGACACACATGAGAAGCTCAACTATCCAGGGCTTCCTGACTACTCAGCATGGACATCTAAGCGCAAGGGGGGGGGGGGCTACCTCTTGATGTGATCAGAGTGGGAACAGTGTAACCGGACATTCAGCGAGCATGGAATGTGGACATTCGCCGACTGGCTGCGATACTACAACAACCTGGACATCAGTCCATTCATCGAAGCCCTAGAGCGGATGCGGGAGTTCTACACAGAACGAGAAATAGACATCCTCAAAGATGCGATGTCTCTCCCAGGTGTGTCACTGCAGTACCTCCTACGTGCAACCCCTCAGCACATGCCGGATGTTAGCCTCTATTCACCGGGCAAGGAAGCCTACGAGATGCTGAAGGGTGATGTTGTTGGCGGTCCCAGCATCGTGTTCACCAGATACCACGAGGCCGGTGTGACTCGAATCCGCCTGAGTGATCGTGTCTGCCAATGTCTACTCAGCTACGACGCAAATGCTCTGTACCTGTCAACGATGGCCAAAGAGATGCCATGTGGTAAGGAGACAGTGTGCCATTGGTCCGGTGCCAGTGGGGTAGCTAGCTTTAAGGAGGCTCTCCTAGCAGACAGCTGGTTTGGGTTTGCTGAGGTGGATATATAGGTCCCCAAGGCTCTGTGGGCAAAGTTCGAGGAAATGCCTCCTCTCTTCTATAACCGCAAGATCCCGGTAGAGGCAATCTCTTCTGAGATGCTGCCATATCTAGGGCGAACAGGGAGGAAGCGGCCACCACCCAGAAGTTGGTCAGTGCCCTCTCTGGCACGAAGTGGCTGCTGTACGCCCCGACACTCAAGTGGTATATAACCCATGGCCTGGGGATCACTGCTGTATACCGCACCATAGACTAGTCATTCGTGGAGAATGTTACGGAAGCCCGCCACTCGGGAGATGTAGATAAGAGCAAAGCGCTCTTCGCAGATCTCTTCAAACTCGTCGGCAACAGTGCCTATGGGAAGCTCATCGAGGCCCTAGAACGTCATAGCAACACCAGCTTCACGAAGGATGAACGTGTGGTAGATAAGGCCCTGTGTAGTACATGGTTCGAAGATCTCGAGGAGATCAGTGAGTCATACGAGCTCCAGAGTCGCAAGCTGAGAATCACTATTCGAAGGCCCTTCCAGGTGGGGATAGCCGTTTATGAGCTCGTGAACCTGCGAATGCTGGAGCTCTACTACGACTTCTTCGATCATTACGTAGCTCGTGACAGCTTTGAGTACCTGCAGATGGACACTGACTCCGCGTATCTCGCCATAGCAGGCTCCAACCTCGACGACGTCATTTGCCCTGAGATGCGAGTAGAGTACTAGGCTCATAAGCTGGACTGGCTAGCTTGGGACAAATGGTCTAGACGGACTCTGGGAAATTCAAGCTCGAGTTCGAAGGCTCTCCTGGCATTGCTCTCTGCTCCAAATTCTACTATGTGGAGAGTGCAGCTGCAAGTAAGTGCTCAGCTAAGGGAATGTCAAAGTGGCAGAATGAGGTCTGGACCGAGCTAAAACCTGAGGCCTATGGATGCGCAACCAGGGTATGGTGACGTATGAGCAGGAAAAACTCGGACTCTCCGCTTACTATCTTCTTCTTGTCGTTCGCTGATCATACCGTCAGTCCTGTAAGTGACTATCGACATGATTATAATCGTTAAGTGCGTGGATCCATGAATTATTAGTGTGCGCCGTGCGGCCTGGAACCTCCGTCTTCAGCACTCGATGTTTCCGTCAGGGTTACCTCACGCTTACCTCCTTTAGTCGCCTCTTACGACACGCAGAGGATACGGAAGGTGTATTCTAAGCCCCACCTACAGGGCAAAACTATGATAAGCGCCATGTGCTGCCATGTCCATACCGAGCCCGTCGATTATCATGTTAGCACCCTAGGGGTGGTAGCTGTGTGTCTGCAGGGACTAGCTGAAGCTCTTCTATGACAAATGGGCGCCTAGCCACTCCGAGCTGGCGTGCCAGGTAGTACATTGTAGGCCGCCCCTCCGCCTCCACATACCTGTCAAGCCTGTGAACATCTATTAGGATCTATTGCACGCCGTCGACCACCTTCCAGCTCACCAGGCTCATATAGGTAGCGAACCAGAGCATCAGGTGGTAGGCACTCCTCTCCCTTGTTCGCGCCTCTAGAGCTGTGACCAGCAGAGTGTCTGATAGCCTCTACAGGCTTCTTCCCAATTAGCCTAGTAACCTCGGCATTGGATCTCTCCACCACAGCAGGCAGCTCTCTCACCCATACTCTTGAACATTCACTCTGCGCGGCCATTTCCTGGGCATATTGGTGTGGGAACAGTCTCTTTGCCAGTGTCCGATTCCACTGCTCAACGATAGCCTGGGCACGGTGATGCCCTACCCC
This sequence comes from Chaetoderma sp. LZ-2023a, assembly GCA_034401795.1. Taxonomy (NCBI): domain Eukaryota; kingdom Metazoa; phylum Mollusca; class Caudofoveata; order Chaetodermatida; family Chaetodermatidae; genus Chaetoderma; species Chaetoderma sp. LZ-2023a. The sequence goes on from CM067367.1 coordinate 52,627,301, forward strand.
GCCTTGCTTAACTGCCACATCGTGTTTCTGCATGAGGGCTGCAGTCTCCCTTCTGAACTCCTTACCCTCATCCATCTGTAACAATTCCGGCCACTGGAGGGGATTTTCCGAAGCCAGTAGACACCCTGGAATGCCTGGGCCACCTGGCCAGCTGACTTGTCTGTGAGCGGTACTGCCGCCTTGTACCAGCTGGCAACATCGACGATGGTGAGGGCATACTTGTAGGTCTTACGACCAACTGAGTCGTGGGGAAGGAATAGAACATCTGTCTGGTGAACTCTGTTCAGGACAGTTTCTTCGAAATGGGCATGCCTGATGTGTCGTGGACGAGGTCTGTATATCTGCCACATCGCCTGGAGGCTGAGCCACTGGCTAACTGTCTCCAATGTGAAGTTGGAGCCCATGCGACGTGCAGCCTCGAGTAGTTGAGGTGGCTCATGGTAAGATCCACCAGGCTAATAGTAGAGTTCCTCAAGAAAGACGGAACTCCCAGATTTCATCACTGACGTCCACTCCCATCCTGTCACGCACTGACTGGATGATTTTATCACTGACATCCACTCCTGTCCTGTCACGCACAGCCTGGGCGAACTCTAAACATATGAACAGATGGCTGTCATTCATTCAATTATCACTGAAGACCTCCTCAAACACCTCCGTACACCAGCGTCTAGTCTCTGCTGGATCCTCACTGAACGGTAGTTTATCGATTAACCCTCGGAAGTTAAGGGACTTGACCAGGGCATACAGAGACGCCATCCTTATATTGTATGGCTTACATGTTCGGCGGCCCAGATGGTCATCAGCGCTATGGCAACGTATGGTAGCCAAGGGCCTGCGACTCCGAAGAACGTACCTACTCCTGAGGCGATGGCTGGTATGGCTTCAGAAATCTTCTTCACCCCATGGAGAGCATTGTTGGTGATCTTGCGGACCATCTCGCCAGCCTTCATTGTGAACAGAGCAATCAGAGCCCCAACTGCTGCGGGCCGATAGAATCTTTTACGTAAGTGTGATAGATTCCTTTCGCTCTGTGTACTAGCTTGTGGGATTCAGGCTCTACATCATCATACTCACCACCGACATCGTAGTCGTCTGGATCATAATCCTCCTCATCATAGTCCTCCTCATAGTCCTCGTCATCTATATCCTCGACTGGATCAGCCTCTGGTTTGTACATCGCTCTGGGGATCCGTCGCTGGGGCAGCTATATAGTAGCTTTAAACTGTAGTCTATAGCATGGCATCCGCAATCTTGAATGCGGGCGTGTTTGCCCCATGTGAACTGGGGACTCAGTTTCGCCGACAAGAAGGTAGCAGAGGTCGAGCGTGAGCGTCATAACCAGGCGATGGAGAAGTTGTCTAAGGAGAAGTTTGAGTACAGCAAAGCCCTCGAGCATATGCGCCAGAGGGAGGCACGCCGGCGACAACTCCGAGCTCAGGCCAACCAGAGACTCAAAGAAGCAGATGAGAGTCGAGATGAGTACTACGAGGCTGTAAAGATATCTGAGCCAACGCTCGACTATGAAGCATCGACAGGTCAGAAGACAGCACAGCTTATAATAGTGGTGACAGCTGCAGCTGTGATGACAGGAGTCGTGCTCTATGCACGTTCAAGCTGAATACCTGATGTGTTCGACACGCATACCTTAGCATAGCCAAAGTAAAGTACTGTCACACCTAATGAGCGAGTCCCAGGTGTGAGGTTTCTGATGTTGAAGCTGAGCCGGTTGCCCTGATTAGCTGGGATGTTCCTGCTCCCCGAGGTGGTGACGGCCCGCAAGTGCCGACTCGATGTCGTTGCTTCCACTGGTTAGGCGCAGAAGTGCATATGACTTAGTTTGCTGTCCGTAGAGTTGGCAATCAGCCAGCTCGCCTACCTCACCAAGAACATTGGTCCCAGCAACCACAAGCTTGAAGTCGTCTAGCTTATCTACCTGCTGGATGGCTCCTCCCTTCTGAACCAGGACCACAACAGCGACACAGTCCAATGCACCATGATGCAATGTCAGCTCTACCCGTTTGTTAGCTGTGGCTTGGACCTACTGGTGTTCTCGCTCCACATGCACGATCCGCTGTTTGGAACCCGTTTGCTTCAGCTCCTGGTCTTGGAGCATTCATCGTCTTATCTGCGGGCTGCTCAGTGTACCCCCGGAGGAACAGCCTATCCTGCATGGCAGCCGGATTCACGTGTGTGTTCTTGAGGCGGGTTAAGAGTGGAACTGCCACGGGCTTCTCGACACCTGCCCATAGTTAGAATTCTGTGAACCCCTCATTGCACCCACAGCATAGTACCCCTTTCCCTTCGCATAAAAGCCATGAGCCAGCGGACCTAGGACTCGGTACTCATCGTTCACATAGGTGGTGTCCACGGTGCTGTTGCTCTGCACGATCTCCCACCAGTTCAGAACCTGTTGGAGCTCTACCATCTGTTCTATTTGCTCTGAAGCTTGAACTCGAGTGTCATGCTCTTGATCTCGTGGATCTGTGCCGAAATTGCAAAGTCAATGTACTTCCCAGCAGCGGACAACGTGTTCTCATCATGTATACTGGGTCAAATGACAGTCAGGCAGTCCTTCCGAGGATCAGTGCGGTGCGATGTCACGGGTTCAATGGCCCCATCTGGATGGTGCACATACTGCAGCATGTTTAAGGTCTGGGTATATAGAGGTTTTAAATGGTTGCCATGTTTGGTAAAGTTCTCCAGCAGATTGTCTATAGGCAGCAGGACAGGTCAGCATGACAGTCACAGCCACGGCGTGCACTGTCCCACTGTGACAGGGTCCGAGGACTGCTTCATGACATCATCATTATACACGAGTGAGCCAAGGTCACACCACCATCTGATGCGGAGATACTTGCTGCCATAGAGGAAGGACCGCCAGCTCGTAGTACAAAAGAACTCCTGACTCGGATACTCTACCAGAAGTTCGACAGCACCCAGGGCAAGGCACTCATCGACCTACCTGTGGCCCCAACCAACAGTCCTGTTATTCTAGCTCTCCAAAGGGCGAGGGTCGAACCCAAAGATCTACTAATGGTCGGGAAGTGGGCTGACATATTTAGACTGCATAGCCAGGAAGAGCGAGAGTGGCTGGATAGAATCCAGTCCAGAGCATATAACTCCCTCAGGGAGGCGGTCAGTGACGCTGTAGCAGAAGGTACTCAGGAGGGGAGGCTGTTGGCTGCAAGGAGGCTGTTGAGAACATATTCAATGCAAAAGGGTGCTGGAGATTGGTCAGTGATCTGGATGCTTTTGTGAAATTCCAATTCCCAGAAACAGAGGACTACAAGGACTATCTCATCAAAGCCCCTAACAAGTCAAATGCTAAGGCCTCATGGGGAAGGTGGGTCTTCCATGAGATACACCAAATTAACAAAATCCGAGACAATGACCCTCAGTGGCTAGAGTTTGAGCGAAAGTATCATCTTGAGAAGGAGAAGAAGGAGAAGAAGAAGAAGCCACAGGCTGCTGCCAAAACTGCTGAAGTAGCTTCTGACAAAGTAGCTTCTGCCAAAACTGCCGAAGTAGCTTCTGACGAAGTAGCTTTTGCCGAAGTAGCATCTGATGAAGGTCCTCAAACCTTTGTCGAAGTAGCGGAGACCATGGACGAAGTTCCTCAGCCTTCTGATGAATGAAAAAAAGTTGCGGCCGACAGTCTGTCAGCGATGACGCATAGAGCACGCTAGTTTCCTGGCTGGATTCAGCTTGTAGGTGAAGGTCTGCACCTTTTCCAGATATGGCCTGAAGTGTGACAGCCCACCTGTCTCCTTGTTGCTGAAGATGAAGCGGTACAGCTCAGCTGCCCTCTGTACACCTTGAGGGTTAGGCTGTCGTATATGGTCTCGAGCAGGGCACGTCCACACTTGGAGCTGAAGTATAGCAACCGGGCATTGTGGCGGATGTCCAGTGAGATCTTGCGGGTGTACTTCTGAAAGAGGATGAAGACAGTTATCTGTGTGTGCCAGATGTGCCTGGTGATGTTGCTGAGGTAGGTGACTGTCTTCTGATCCATTGCAGAATCATCGATAACTAGAACAAGTGGCTCTGCCAGTCGGGCTGCCAGCAGCATCTCCATCAGGGCTTGCAGGTTCTGCATCTTGGTGATTGGGCCATTGTACCATTGATCATTACTATCAACTGCCTCAGTGGCGGAGTCAGACACCAGAAGGATGTATTGAGAGTGTAGATGTTCGGCCAGGAGAGCCTGCAGCAAGATGTTTTTACCGTGTCCTGACAGGGCAATGATCAGCACCACCTGTCCAGCATCGGCTGGCCTACTGTCGAAAGGTACAGACATGCGTGCAGAGGATGGTTAGCACTTGGTCGGCGGTAGCCTCGCCTATATCTGGGAGACTAAGCGGCAGTACTTCCTGCACCAGCTCTTTCGCCTGCAGAGCAGGGAATCCTGCACCTCCAGCGGATATGAAGGATGTGATGGAGGCGTCAAGCATGAAATCCCAGCAGCAGCTGAGAAGATAGCGTAGAGGGCCTGTGTCAGCACCCACAGTGTCTAGTACATCCAGTACCTGTATGATACATGCACGGGAAGCCATGACTATCTTGTGGTCTTAAACGGCAAACCAAAGAACCCTGCCTTCTTCACCTCTGGTAGCTGGAGGCTTGCGGTAGTACCTGTTCTGCCATCGACAGTGATATGGCTCAGGCGAGGGTGCCTATCTTGAGATTGTCTCTATCCTGTCGGAATGAGCTCCGTGGTTTCAGAAGATCCTTAACCAGGTCCTATGCAAAGGACTCAGCCACAACCTTGATGGTTCCAGCCCCATCGACTCCGAGCATACCTCGCACTGTCGCCCTCTCCTTGATGCCCATCCCCTTGTATACAGTCTTGGCCTTGTTAATGGCCGATTGTCCTTCCGTATCAGTGTTCCTGATGAGATCTCAGGCGGGGATGGTACCTCGAATCTCCCACAGGTCTCCCTTCTCATCGAAGTCCAGGAAGGAGATAGGAGCAACAGTGTCCTCTGAACCGAGGCGTGCCTCGCCCAAGTGAGCAAGATCGCCTAGCTCTTTGCTTTCTAGGTCTGTGAGTGACAGAGTCATAGTGCTATATACAGATGGCTTAAACCTACTAGTCATACGCCCAGTGAAATTGTTGGGCATAGGAGGACCACGCAGTCGGCCAATGGAATAGGTAGCAGTGCTCAGGGTACTGGCCCTCTCTGCAGGGGCACGCCTTGTGGGCGGTCCACCATTCCTAGGCATTGGCAATTCTCAGTCTGCGTGCTCGACTATGGGCTACACACCGCCATCCGGCATGCCATCCCTCATATGCTGCAGGGGTCTCGTGATCCATCTCTTACTATTCAGAGATATTAAACATAGGCAACGATGATCTCAGCCATTTCACTCGTTGCTAGCTCTAGAACCGTGGCCTCCATTAGTGTAACACATTCACCCATGATCCTGGCAGCAACAGTGTAGGAGGCCCCACTGAGGGCGATCTTTGGGATGGGGTGAGTTATTTCGAGACAGTGCCCAGCCACCCACTCACCATTGTAGCGAGGACAGCTGCAGTGGCGGCAGGAAGAACCTTATTTCCCCCTGTCATATTCACCACGGCTACATTCACCACCACGTTACTGGCGACATGGACTACCAGAGGTTTTGCTTTGGTCAGTAACTTCTGTGTCTTGGTTCGCAGCAGGTTCTCCACCCTCTGAAGACTCGCCTGGCTCTCAGGCAGTTGCTTCATGATCTGTACCATTGACGTCATTGTTTAAGCACTGTGTATACAATGCGGTTAAACGTCTGCATCCCCTGTCGAGAGAGCTAATAAGATATACCCAGTCTGCATCTGCCAGGTGGCCGGGTTGGTACTCAGGAATATTCATCTCTCTATTGAGACATCTTAAACATGTCTGGAGCAGTACTTGATGTCTTCCGGAGGGAGTTGAAGGACTACAAGAAGAAGACACCAGATTAGCTGCTCAGCTCTCCGGTGCTGAGCTGACAGAGGAGCTGACAGCTGTGAAGCTCTATCTAGGATTTGGCAAGGGACAGATCTGCTTCCTCGAATACCTTATCATGGGCAGGAGTATCGTCGAGCAGCTCCTGCAAGCTAAAGGTTTCTACAAGGATCAGGAGTATCTGTCAGATGTGTTCCATCAGCTGCAGACAGCCATGGCCTCACCGGACACAGAGCTGAACACGGCTCTGTGATACTACAAGCTGGAAAAAGGATGCGCTGCAGAACCCTCCAGCCCTTGGATGTGCATGTTGGCAGCAGGTATAGGGGCTGTAGGGCATAGCAAGCCGGTTCAGTGTCTCACCGTGGTCCCCACTACTACAGTAGAGAGCCAGGATAGTCTTATAGCTGATTTGCTAGCAGCGGAGTAGGCTGATCACGAGCGCCATGATAGCTAGGCCTGACAACACTCATAGAGCTACCATGGGAAGCGGTGTCGTGTCGACTGGCTGCAGTATCATGGCGCCTGGAGCTGCCATGTCGACTGGCTGCAGTGGCAGGGTCGGAACGACTGTATGGCCCGACCTACGCATAGGTGTGTTGATGCCAGTGTTGAAGCTGAAGTGGACACCGGGAGAACTCCCCTCGACTATCATGTTGTTATAGCTCCTGACTTGGAGGTCCTCGATGTTCACGATCATGTTGCTCGGAATCAACCATAGGTGTGGTGAAATAGCAGTCAAGTTTGCGGCGGGCCTTCTGCAGCACCTGCGGGAACTTAGCAATAAGACTATTGGGGTCTGCCACGATGATCATATCCTCAACGAGACTGATGAACATGGCCTGGACCTCTGCTCCACTGATACCATCTATGGAATGACGCAGCTGGGTCTGTGCTGTAAGGAGGCAGTAGCACAGTGATTCCAGGGACTGGTTGGTCCAAACGATCCCTGCTGGTGTGAAGCCTGAGGTGTGTGTGGGACAAAGTACTTCCACACATCTGGATAGTCCTACCGCAAGCCAGTGATGTGCATATTTTGCACCAGCGCCCCAGGGTCGGAGTCTGGATCGAACGAGAATGTTGCTGTCTACCGATGGCCTACTCGTTGGGATGGTCGATAGGGGAATCCTGAGTAGTCACGTCTCGGGTCACCGTACATACCCCCTAGACCACTGTTATCACCACCATGCCACTGGTAGTCTCGGTAGCGCTGAACTCTCTCTGTAGTCTGCTGGCCACTGAGACGCTATGACTGTTGAGCTGTGGATCGAAGTCGTTTGTATCAGGGAGGCTTGCACCCAGCTCATGGAGGATTCGTCACACCGTGAAGTACACGGGAAATCTGAGACAGCTGGCGATGAGCACAGCTTCAGGAGTACCAGAAAAGGAGTGAAGCAGGGTGGAACTTATTCCACATCCTGTCGTGACACACCACACAGCAACGTTCAGCTGCTGATTCCAGTAAGCGAGTCTTGGAGCAGCCATCCAAGTATGAGCTCGCTTCGCATCCTTGATTGTGATGGGGCGGTTGATCAGCGGTCGTCGGTTGATGGAGAAGCTTGTTCGGGACCGTCCATCCACTGTGATGGAGAACGGTGTTAGCTCTGGTATATCATCCAGTAGACCTCTCAGGCCAGTCAAGGGTGTACCCAGGAGGGGCAGTTGGGGTCGGATGACTGTCGTGATGTTCAGTGGGAAGGCCATCTATATTGGTGTTTTTAAAGCTACCGTACAGGCAGCACACTATTTGTAGTCATCTCGACTCTAGAGACCAGTGAGGCGACCTCGCTGTAACATCTCGTTTTTTAACTCCTCCATACCAACCCACCTCCTGGAGCCTTTGAGGTATTGCTGTCGCACTTTAGGTTTCTCTGTGCAGTACAGGGCTTGGACCTTCAATATATGGTGGTACTCTTCATCGGTGACCTGGCCATCCTTGGGAGCTTTGCTGACAGACTCATCGATAGTCCGTAGCATACTCTGTGCCAGTGCCACGTACTTAGCATGCTTCTCCAGCCTCCTTGTGATCTGCCACTGCCGCACCCACAAGCCCGTGGCCAAGAGAGTGGTGGCTAGTGTCACACCACACAGCGGGATGGCGACGATGGTACCAACCCCTGTAGTGAGAGTGGCCACAGCTTCCACCCCAGCACTGGCTCCAATCACCACCGCAGGAGTGGTTGTATGCGTGAGGACATTGTAGGCTGTCTTATGTCGACTGCGCATTCTGCTGTACTTTTCTGCCTCATGGACGAGTTCTACCTAATGGTATCTATCTGCTGGAGTCGCCAGCCATGGATGGTACCGCCCTCGTCAGCCATCAGGGAGGGGTATAGTTCTGGTTGCTTCCGCCACTCTGATTTTGCCATAGTATACCTGGAGATTAAACCTGCATCACCTGCAGAATCTGCTCATGAGTCATAGAAGGGTTCATTTTGGAGAGCCTGGCGAACCGTGCCAGCTTGCTGGTGTCGAGACAGACGTCTCTTAGACAGGGGTCATCCAGCACTATGTCGGGTGCCAGTAGCTTTCTGAGATGTGACATCTGGAACTTCACCTTATGCCCAAGATAGTAGGTCCGCCGCTGGATGGCTTTCTTGGTCTTAGACTTCTGCGCCATCTCCTCTTCCCACTGTATGGCATCTGGCTCATCCTCGCCTGTGACATCGTATTAGACATCTGGCTCATCATCGTCTGTCAAGACTCCTGCATCCCGCTTACTCTCCTCCAGGAGGGCCTGCCAGTATCGGGAACCTTCACTGTTCCTTCGCCTCCTTGCAATGCTCGCGTTCTGTTGATACCAGCTCCCCCGCTGTAGTCGCTCTCCTTGTTGCAGTGCGACCCTCTGGGCCTTTATCTGTGCAGGGGTCATGAAGGGGCAACCCTGTACCGGGCTCTTCATCATCTCAGCAAAGGTCAGATATTCCTGGTGTGATATCATGTCAGGTCAATGAGTAATAAGAGTGTAAACTCTAAATGGGCGTCTGATATCCCATCCGTGCTGGCATATATGTTAATGGAGGGGCTGTCAAACATGTGATTTCCAGGTGTGAACAGGCTAGGACTGATAGCATTCCATAGGTTGCTGTTGGCACCTGGAAGATATTCTATCACGTCCCGACCGACTTCTACCAGTGAGCTGCTGTGTGCACTTCCCGGAGGTTGATGTAGCACATCGGCGTGTATGTATGTTGTGCCCCGCTGGGGCACCTCGAAGAGGACCCATTCTACACGGTACTGTACCACCCTTCTCCCCTCGAGAGAGGGTGAGATTACGTTCTCACCACCAGAGAGCAGCAGTCGGACAATTGGCATGGTTATATGTTTATATATAAACTGTTTAAACCCCTCATATAGCGTGCTATGGAACCCATATTTGCTCACTCGATTGGTCTTGCTGACCTGGCAGATGTGTACGCAGTTGATGCTACCAAGGTAGAAGAGAGCGATTGCATGTCATTCGTCCTACAGTACGAAGCAAACTCAAAGACATTCTCCCTCCACCCCATTGGTGGTGATGGGGTGGAGCTGCTCACAGACCTCAAGGATGTGTCGAAGGAGCGCCTGGGTCGCAACATAGATGGCCACAAGATCGTGTTTCAGTACGATTTCCTGAAGAGGATGTACATCCTCGAGCCGTTGATTGAGCTCTCGGATACAGCGGTGGCAGACATCAACACCCTAAATAATGACCTCAGATTTCATCTGGTCAAACCCTATTCAAGCGGTGCCCCGCCGATGGCCCATGATGGTCTGCTATTGACCCTGGCAAAAAACCTGCAGTTCATATTTGAGAAGAATGAAGTGTGGTACTGCGCTGGACCTGGGGTCACTGGCAAACATGGTTGTCTCTATATAGGCTTCCCACAGTCATTGACATAGAGGTTACTCCCCGCTCCACTGTTGTGAAAAAGGATGGGACAGTTCAAAAGCTCTCAATCGGGGATCATCCTTCCTCACCTACATAGGTGAAGGTGTCTCCCTGACGAAGGTGGGTCACCGGATCGGGGTTTCAAGTGGAAAGCTCCTGCTGCGTCATCCATTCGATGGACCAGAAGAAGCTGTTAACCTCCAGGAGGGCATCATACGGGTAGATGGTGTGTCACATGTCTCCAAAGTCATGGGTGCTGTTAAACTGCTTCAGCGAGTCGGACTCACTAGCCTGCAAACGACTCATATAGTCCTAAAGCTATGTTTCTTGGCTGGCGGCAGAGTTAAGCAGCTAGCCCCTGCCCCTGAGGGGATGAAGATCACTATCGATCCGGATGGAACAGGGCTCGATCTGGCACAGATATTTCTCGAGGGGTTCACTCTGTTCAGTTTAACTCTTCATATATAGCCATGACTCTCATCATACTGCTCGTGCTGGCATCTACAGCAGTGGCACAGGGCGCTGAGACTGCCATAATATTGGAGGCAAAGTGGGCCCACTTCCAGGATGACCCACAGTACAATCCTTGGGTCGACCCCTTGCTGAGAAACATTTACGACCGCTTTCACCCACGTGAAGAGATCAAATATGTCTGCCACTTCTATGGGGTGGAGAGGGTAAGCCGTGGTTGTCTGCTGGAGACCCCTGCTCAGCACCAGATTCTCTGCGTAACATGTGAACATGCCAGAGTCTGCCGTGGTTCAAATGCTACTCACTTTAGCCTCCTTCCAGGTGAGCGTTGTCAAGGTAGATGGAAGCCCCTATGGGTGGTCCCATCATGCTGATGTGACTCTGGCAGAGACTAGGTGTTTGTCTGAGCCTACACAGAATAGAGGCCTTCTGGTGTGGTTGATGGTGATCAGTGGTGTATATCACTGTGGAGGCTTGTCTCTAAATGGGCGGTCAGACCCTGGTAGTAGTAGTGTCGGAATGATACTACCTCCCTGGCAGCCGTTCGCCGATCCGTGGTGGCCCCAGTCTCAACAACCTATGCCCCAGGAATTGAGAGGGTGGTGGGGGCCACGGATCGCCGAACGGCGGCCAGTTGAGGGAGGTGGTATCATTTTAATTCCGACACTACTACTCCATTTATTAAACATGCTGTTGAATAGTTTGAAACTAATTTGACTGGGCGCTGTTGCTACTAACAGTACCCAGTCAAATTAGTTTCAAAGTGTTCTATAGTTTACCTGTATAGTTCTCTGGAATTAATAGTAAGGGAGTTCAGGGATCGATCGATCGATCGCAATACGGGCGATGTGTGGGTGGAGCTTAGCTAGAGATGGGCGGGGCATAGCTATTCTACACAATATTATTTTACCTGCTTATGTAACTGATGGTAAAGGAAGCTAAACGTATGGTTCGTGTAATAGTATTAAAACAGCGCACTTAGGTAGATAATCAGCGCTGATTCAAGCTCCTCCAGTCATAATTCACATAGTCATTAACAGCGCCAAGTCAAATAGGTTTCAAAATATTCAACAGATTATGTGTATTATTTTCTTTCCTATTCTTTTTTAATCTGTTTACATCGTTTTTCTTCCCTACATATACATATATATATATATATATATATATATATATATATATATATATATATATATATATATATATATATCGCTCTCTCTCTCTCTCTCTCTCTCTCTCTCTCTCTCTCTCTCTCTCTCTCTCTCTCTCTCTCGCTCTCTCACACACAATTTATTGTTTCTCTCTCACCTCGTTTTAGTGTTCTCAATCATTGGCTGCTTATAATAATTCTGTAGGGAGAGGGCTAATCTAAGTTATAAGAACTTGTGCCCGATCCCATTGTGCAATTGTTACAATAAAATATGTTTAAATCAAAATATTATTTCCTTGAAATTGTGACTCTCCAAATTTATCGTTCAACACGTTAAAATCGCTTGAAACGGAGTATGCAGTGGGTGGAGCTTATGTAGCAATGGGCTGGCATGACTTATTTTATTGGCAGCCTGGATGAATACATAATGAACTGAACTGAACTGAACTTTTACATATTACCCTGAAATAGTGACTCTGTGAATTTTTGGTTCAACATTCTAAAATCGATCCAAACGGAGTAGGGTAAGTCCCAAGTTATGCACACATGACATATGTGGACATGATTTTACTATATTTTACAGACAGGGTAGAACTTAATTAATCATTTCTTGCTTGGTATTTGTCACACTTTAAATGTGAATATCCAGTAAATCAATCTTCTGTTAATTATACAAATGTTCTTTTAAACAGCATAGAACCAGGACAGTCTCTTGATATAAATTATCGTTGCACCAGTAACATTGCGAGCCGAGGAAGTAGGGTAAAATGTGATACAGAAAATATCGAGCCAATGGAACGAATTAAAATCAATACAACTGTTAAAAAAGCTGTGCCTGCTGCAACTGCAACTAACTCTAGTATCCATAGCTATTCCAATATGGTAACATGTAGAACCGAGAATGATACATTGTCTGCACTTTCAGAACAAGTAAAGGCTATTCAACAAAATCTAAAGCTAAACATCATGAGGAAGCTGGCAGGAACAAAGTGGGGTGCCAATGAAAGGATCCTCAAGACCATCTACCTAGGTGCCATACGACCACACCTTGAGTATGGATCCAGCTCATGGATGACAGCAGCTAAATCTCATCAACAGAACCTCGACAGAGTACAAAACCAGGCACTGCGCATCATCACTGGTGGAATGAGATAAACACCAATAGAAAAAATGGAGCAGACAGCAGGCATCCCCCCCCCCCCACTTAGCAAAGGAAGGGAATGCAAAGCACTGATCCAAGCTGCAAAGTTCAAATCGTTCAACAACCACCCGATGAAGATCAAGCAAGCACAGCTGTCATCAGGAAGACTGAAAAGATCAAGTTTTGTGAAAGAAACAAAAGCACTTCAAAGGAAACACCAACAAATGTTGCCAGCACAAATAGAAGACCCAAACCACACCCTTGATCCTCCACCCTGGGAAAACAAACTAGAAAGCATAGCTATTCGCACCACAGTACCTCATCTTACAGCCAAAGATGAACACAGTGATGTGAGCAAGAAGGCCCTGACCCTAGCCATGCTGGAAGAAATGTACCCACAGGAGACATGGATAAGGATCTACACAGATGGATCAGCCAAAGATGCAATTAGGAGCGGAGGTGCCGGACTGCACATACAGTATCCAAACGGACAACATGAGTCAGCTGCAATACCGACAGGCAAACACTGCACAAACCACAGAGCTGAAGTCTAAGCACTGGTTCATGCAGCTAATACCATCAGCAGAACAGCAGACCCTATTGCACAGATTGTCTTTTTATCTGATGCCCGCTCCGTCCATGAGGCTATCACCAAAGGTAAGCTGCCACAACTTGAAGAAGCACTACAAACCATCAAATGCTTTCGGATAGCACTGCAGTCGGTCCTCTCACACTGTGGAGTTCAAGGAAATGAGGAAGCAGACAAGATGGCAAAGGTGGGTGCAGAAGAGAATCAGACAGAAAACATGGTTACACATACAGAGATGAAGACTATCATCAAGTCACTCTACAGAACACCTCAATCAGAAGATGCCTACCATCATCTCTCGAGGCCAGAGCAAGTGACCATTTTTCGTCTCAGAACTGGACACAACAGACTAAACCAACACATGTACAGGCGGTTCCACTTTACGACATCGCCCGCTTGTCCTTGTGGAGAGGCAGAACAGACCACAGAGCACATACTTCAATGTTGCAGTACGTATCAGCTGCTGAGAGAAGAGATCTGGCCTTTGTCAACCTCTTTTCTTGTATGGGCCTGTGGAAGAACTGCAGAAAAACACAGATTTCATCTTGGGAACGGCTCTCCAAGTGTGATACCAGCGATCGAAAAGAAGAAGAAGAAGAAGAAGAAGAAGAAGAAGAAGAAGAAGAAGAACAAAATCTTGAAGCTCTGAGCAGTAAGGTCATAAATGTCGAGCAATCCCGATCCTATAGAGATGTAGTAGTCAGTAAAGAAGGTAATCCAAATTCCCAAGACAAAACAACTGATTCTAGAAGCAGGGCTATTCCAGTCATAAGTAGTCAAACTAAACCATTCAGTTACACACCACACTATCGGCCACAAGACCAAGAATAAAATCAATTTCCGAGGCAATACCAATATTCTGCCCGCACCCGACATCCCTTTGAAAATACAATTATAAATGAACAAAGAAAAAATTTGCTCAACCGTGAAGAAACTGAGTGGGCGTTACATGTCCAGTGATAAGTTAAATGTCAACATTAGAACCTTGCGAGGGGCATATATCATGGATATACATGATGACATAGGTAGTTACTTATCAAGTAACAGTCACCACGCCATTGTCACACATGTGGGAACAAATGACATCGTTAAGGGGAATTTGCAGGACATGATTGGGGACTATACCGCACTGGTAGCCCAACTCCGTGTTATCTCACCACATATTCAGATTTTTACATCATCTCTTCTACCTCGTCCACAAAATCCACATGAAAACTATGCCAAACTTGAATTTAACAGTATTCTACTTATGCTTTCAGAATCATTGCATACTACCTTTATAGACAACTCCCAACTGTTCAGTGACCCATCTGGAATGATATACACAGAACTTTATTATGACCATATTCACCCAAATGTAAATGGCACACACATCTTATCTGAAAACATAGTAAATTACCTTTGCACACGCCTGAGCTTTCCAAACACTGTGTATATGGCACCAACTCAGCAGACATATAGCCCAGGTTTTCAAAATGGGAGACCACGAGGGTGGAGCCATACAAGGCATCCAAGTTATATAAGAAACCCAAGTTATTACACCAATCAGGTAACCTACCCCAGCATATTTCTCGGGGTACCCAATCTCAAAATCTTGCAAGAGCTCCTCAATGGATACATACTATATACTATGGAAAAATATTAGAACTGTAAATAAGAGGACCCCCTTGTATAATTTCAATCGAGTCACAATAAACACCTATTTGAATAATGATTCATGTCATTTTAAACCTGGACAAAACGTTTATGCTAGCCGCGTTGTAAATAATGTTTGTTTTTCACCTTATGTACAGCAAATAAATGTATTTAATGTACAGCATTTAAGGAAACCTAACAGCTTTTATTCAGATACTGATAAAAATATGTATGGTTTCATTCACTCTAACCGCTTTCAGTCCATGATAACTGACAGCTTTCGTATAAATGATACGAGTGATATATCACAGGATGTCTGTTGTGAAAAACATAGTCCGAGTGTTGATAGGAGAGAGATTATAAATAAATCCAATACACAGTTTCTATCAACATCAAAATATCATTCACCTAAAAATAATAACAAGTTCCGGGATTAAATCCAATTTAAGTTCTTATCAAATTGTTAATGATAGTAAAAGTTGCCCACCAAATAAGGTGAACATGAAACATTCCATTAATAAAGGAAAAATACGGCGAAAAGATACAACTAACCTTAATGCTATCACTATATTATTTAGTAATGTTGATACTTTAACTTCTGACAAACTTAATGAGTTTATCTTATGGATGTGAAGCCTGATATTATATCTTTCTTAGAAGTAAAACCTAAACATTTTCGTTATGACAGAAACATTACCGAATATAGTTTAAGTGGATATGAATTGTTGGCTTTGAATGTTACAAGAAATAGCCAGGGTAGAGGAGTTATTGTATATATACATTCTTCCGTGATATACATTCCTGTAGATACAAATAATGTCTATTTAGAATCTAGCAGTATAAAAATAAATTTAAACAGTGAGGATTGGATGTTATGTTCATTTATTTACAGAAGCCCACATTCGTCTACTGAAAACAATAACAACCTGAAGTCATTAACAGGGGAACTGACCAGTATACATTGTCCATATTGTATTTTGATGGGCGATTTTAATTTCCCTGGTATCAACTGGACTGATTATTCTACCAAATCAAGTCCTGGTGATATTGAATATGATTTTATAGAGACTATAAGGGACTGTGTTTTACTTCAGCAGGTTATGGAACCCACAAGATGTAGGGGGACAAACAATTCTTCTTGTATACAGTTAGTATTCACTAATGAAGGTAATATAATAGAGCATCTTGATATAGAAGCCCCCATAGGAGAAGCGATCTTTCAATAATCAAATTACAGTTAACTTTAAAAATAAACCAGTCATTAGAGTCTAGGACAAGATTAAGTTACGACAAAGCTGACTACCAAGCAATGGAAATAGAACTAGACATAGATTGGGATGTAGTTTTGAGAAACAAGGGGGTTAATAAACAATGGGAAATATTTTTAGAAAAACTGCAGGCTGTTGTACAGAGATGGGTTCTTAACGCTACAATAAACAGTAGTGTAGCCAGGGGGAGAAGGGGGAGCGGTCGCTCCCTCCCAGCCAATTTTCCCAAATGTGGCGCCTAAATCATGTCCGTAACACATACAAGTTTCTGGACGTCCCAACTCCTAAGCCACCTTTAACAAGTCAATCTACATTGAAAATTAGAAATATTTGAATTTACAACGTTGTTAATGTCTCCTTGTCATGCTTTTTCATCGCTATTTTGAGAATTGTGGTTTTAATTATGCTGCATCAAGACAAAGAATAGTAGAATACACGCTAGTTTCTCAGTAGAATAAAATAATTGGCGATGCTAGGATGCTAGGGTCTCTTTACTAAAAAAATTTAAGCAGATTTTGACGCCTAATTGGTATGCGGGGTGGCGCCTTTTTAGTCCTGCTCAAGTGGGGTGGCGCCTTTTTCAGACCTCACCCCCCCCCCCACCCCCTGAGGTGGAACTCTGGCTACACCAATGACAATAAAACAAAACATTAAGCGTAATAGACAGTATTGGCAACACGAGCAGAACAATTTCAAAAACACCAGTCTGCATTCTTAAGCTATCCACGTATACAGCACCGGATTTATGAGACTATTGACCATAACTACAAAGAACGAACTGTTATATTATTATTATAATTAATCTGCGATGCAATCGCAGATTGTTATTTTTACTCAGGATCTTTCTTATTATTATTATTATTATTATTATTATTATTATTAATCTGCGATGCAATCGCAGATTGTTATTTTTACTCAGGATCTTTCTTATTAATCTGCGATGCAATCGCAGATTGTTATTTTTACTCAGGATCTTTCTTATTATTATTATTATTATTATTATTATTATTATTATTATTATTATTATTATTAGTATTAATCTGCGATGCAATCCCAGATTGTTATTTTTACTCAGGATCTTTCTTATTATTATTATTATACTTATTCTGCCTAAAAAGTTTAGACCGCATCTCCTCCTAGAGTTTTCATCCGATCAACTCCAAACTTGGTCAACCTCAGGGGCCCATGCCACAATCGATGGCTATTACTTTTATTTTGGCTCCGCCCACTAGTTGTTGAGTTATCTGCCCTTGAGTGGGCAAAAAGTCCCATAGGAAATGTATGGGGATGTTCAAAATTGATCTTTGAAGTGGGACTACAGCCAGAGTTTTGAACGGATCACTACCATACTTGCTGAGGATGTTACAACTGGCCATTTGTTTTGGAAAAATTATTTTTTTTCAAAATGGCCACCAGACCTTTGACCCCACAATGCATGGCAAAAACTCCCATAGGAAATGTATGGGGATTTCAAATGAATGTTTGAAGTGCTACTACACCTAGAGTTTTGATCGGAGCACTCCCATACTTGGGTAGGATGTTGCCACTGATGATTTTTTTTTTTTAAATATTTTTTACAAAATGGCCGCCATGAAAAAATTTTGTGCAAAAATACCAGTTTTCGTTTTTTGCAGAAATGAGCTCAGGATGACAATTAAAAAAAAAAAAATTTTTTTTAAAAATGACGGCCAGGCGAACTTTTTGGGGTCAAAATTAGTACAAAAATTTTTTTTACAGAAATGAACACGTGGTTGAAAAAAAAAATCTTTTTCAAATTTTTTTTTTTCAAAATGGCCGCCAAAATGACTTTTGCTCCGATCGACTTGAAATTTGCTGAACTTCTATCGCTCATATTGACTTGATTTGGTATCAAATTTAAAGTTGATCCGACCCACAGTTTTCAAGAAAATCAGCTTTTCGTTGCCGCATATCCCCATAGTAAAGCTATGGGAGCAATATTGGAACGGCGTTATCTCTTATAGTTTTCTTCCGATTCTCTTCAAACCTGGCCCGATTCTAGAACATTAAGAGATCTAAAAAGTTTCCAATAAAAATGTTAATATCGCCATTGGGGTCTAGGTCATTCATGAGTAAAGCTTGCCAGTTTTCATGTTTGGCATAAGTTACCTGCACTTCATCATCTTCAACAGGTAAAGGGAGGTAATTCATGACAAAAAGATTTATGAGCTTTCTGCATGAATTGCCTCCCCTTTACCGTTAATTCATTAATCTATCCTTTATTTGAGATTTAATGGCATTTTCCTTGATTTTGGTAAAAATTTTACTTCAGCAAATCAGGACACATTATTTTCTACTTTAGGGTCTAGGCTATCGGTTTTCAAGAAATCAGCTTTTCCATACCCTGTGTAAAAGTATGGGAATTTCAACTATGGATCTTGGCACTGTGACAACGCAAACTTTTTATCAGATCAGCATCAGACATGTTCAATGTCCAATACTCCTTAATACCCAGTCATCGCAGATTTACAGTTACTTCAGTAAATGTTCTCTAGTTATTATTATTATTATTATTATTATTAGTATTATTATTATTCTCAAGGATTTTCGCAAACTATCTTCTCCTACAGTTTTGATTTGATCAACTTCAACCTTGGTCAACTTGTACTACCCATTGAGATCTAGTTTGCTATTACTTTTCTTCTCGATCGGGTGTGTGGTTTCCAAGATATCCGCATTTCCGTGGGCAAAAAATCCCATAGGAAATGTATGGGTGCATTATTCAGACAGTGACTACTCCTAGAGTTTTTCCTCAATAATCTTGAAACGTCACAGACTAGCATGTGTTACCCTGCATCTCCACCGAAAATATTTTTTGGGTATGCTGACCAGATTTGGAGAAAATCTGGCATACGCTCAATTTTTGTAATCAAGATACTTCATATTTCTAGGGCAGTCAGATGGTTGGAATTTGGCACATGCGTAGATGTATTATACTACTCTGGATTACTGAAATAAAATCGTTAGCGAACATGTTAACCATTTAGAACTCTACATTTCCGTGCCCCCCATGTCCCCATAGGAAATGCATGAGAGCAATATTCGGATACTGACTGCTCCTAGAGTTTTACCTCTATCATCTTGAAACTGGAAAAACGTCTAGCATGTCTTGACCAACATGGTGACCCAAAATATTTATTTGGTACAGTGACCCGTTTTTGAGAAAATCTGGCATAAGCCCAATTTTTTGGAAACAAGATAATTCATATTTCTAGGTTGGTCAGATGCTTGATATTTGATATATACGTAGATAGATTATACTACTATGGATTAATAAAGTAAAGTCGATAGCGAACATGTTAGCCTTTCAGAACTCTGCATTTCCATTCCAAACATGTCCCATAGGGAATGTATGGGAGCAATATTCGGTCAGCGACTGCTCCTAGGATTTTTTCCAGATCATCTTGAAACCTTAAAATATTTCTAGGATCTGTTGACCCACAAGTTGGCCGAAAAATCTTTTCGGTTCAGTGACCAGTTTTTAAAGAAAATTCCAAATAAAAACAATATTTGACATCATGAGAATTCTTACTTCTGTCACTGTCAGAGGGTTGACGTTTTTGACATCCCTACATACCAGAGGCTACCATTGCTTACTAAAATAAAATCGTTTATGGACATATTAACGTTTCTATTATTGCAAATCTACACACTAAACAATATTTCTATGATTTGCTGATAGATGACGGAATTATGGTCGGGTTGTTTCAGCATTTAGATCGCCTGATCCGGGGCGGAATTGGCCCTCAGATACCATTTACAGAACTCCGATATCCTGAACGGTTCATGATATATTGAGATTTTTGTATATATGTCAATAGGGATTGTGTTGGAAATTGATTTCATGATAAATGACCCAGTTTTCGAAATATCATATCTAAACTTGGTACATTTCTAGTACGCACCAGGCATGTATAGATCATCTACAGAAATTGGATCTGGTGTATGGTTCCCGAGAATTCCACGTTTTCTTGTCTAAAAAGTCCAATTGGAAATGTAAGGGAGTGTTATTCGGACAGCAACTTGTCCAAGAGTTTCTTGCAGATCATGGAGCAACTTAACAGACCTCTAGAATCTGTTAACCCGCATCTGACACATATTTTCCTGATCCATTGAGTACTATTTGCGATTTCTAGCCTCCAAACTTGAGGCACTTTCAGTACCCCTTAGGGCCTGGGATGTTTTTATTTTTCTTTTGGATCCAGTGAATAATTTCCGAGGAATACGCTTATCCGTGCCCAACATGCCTCAAAGAAAATGTATGAGAGTGATACTCTGATAGCGACTCCCATTACGGTTGCTGCAGATCATGTTGAAACTTAACATCCTTCCAGAATCCGTAGTTACACATTCAACACAAAATCAAGGAAAAGGCCATCAAATGTCAAATAAAGGAGAAATTAATTAATTTTGTTTGGCCCAGGTAGTCAGAAACAATCGAAATTCACTAGATTTAATCGCCTCAATCAACTCCAACAGGTAAAGGGAGGTAATTCATGTCAAAAACAAAAATTGGTAATGTTTTTGCATGAATTGCCTCCCTTTACTTTTAATTCATTAATTTCTCATTTATTTGATATTTAATGGTATTTTCCTTGATTTTGGTAAAAATTCCACTACAGCAAATCAGGACACATTATTTTATACTTCAGGGTCAAGGCTATCTGTTTTCAAGAAATCAGCATTTCCATACCCTGTGTAAAACTATGGTAATTTCAACTATGGATCTTTAAACTGTGACAATACTTAGACTTTTTATCAGACCAGCATCAGACATGTTCAATGATCATATGAGAAGAGGGCTTATAATACTCCTTATTGCCTAGTCACGCAGATTATTATTATTATTATTATTATTATTATTATTATTATTATTATTATTATAATTAAATAATAATAATAATAATAATAATAATAATAATAATAATAATAATAATAATAATAATAATAATAAATATAGCCCCAGTGGTTTCCGAGGAGAAGGAATTTAAAATTTCCAATTGCTTTACTATGGGGGAATTTGCCAGGAAAACGATCCAAGATGGCCGCCAAACCGTTCGTCCGACAGTATTGAAAATGGCAAATTTGGAATCAGAAGACTCAAAAACCTATGTGAAACCAATTTCGGCTCAAAATTTCAACAAATAAGAAAATTCGAAATGGCTGCCAATAATGCTGAATTTTGATTGGTCATTGGCGGCCAGGTTTGTTGACGTATCGATTTCTCTTGAACAAACTGTAATGACACTCAGTCCCTAATCATATCAGCCAAATTGCTGCCCAATCCGTTCAGCGGTTCTGGAGAAGAAGTCATTTTCACGAAAACTAGGTCCTTCAAGATGGCCACCCAAGTTTTCGACCAATCAAATTCCTTTAAACACGTTTGTTTCAGCCGCTAGTCTAGATGATATTTCATGAGTTTTGAATCAATTCACCAATTGGTTCCAGAGGAGAAAATTTTTAAAAACGTTTCCCGAAATACTACAAAATCCAAAATGGCCGCCAGTCTAATAGGCCGACCAGCATTGTTTGAACAAAATCAAATTTCTATTACCTAACGATGCTTCCTGCAAAATATAATTGAAATCCACTTAGTGGTTTCCGAGGAGAAGGCATTTTAACTTTCCAATTGCTTTACTATTGGGAATTTGGCGGGAAACGAATCCAAGATGGCAGCCAAACCGCCAACGAACAAATTCCAAAATGCCAGATTTGGATTTTTCGACCTCAAAAACCTTTATAGGCCCAATTTAGGCATCAAAATCCATTAAATAAAAAATTCAACATGGCCGCCAGAAAGCTTGATGCTGATTGGTCCATACGGAAATCCCTGTTTTTCGAGCTATTAACTTCTCCTGAACAAACTCTCCACTGCTTCTGACCAAATTTCACCTCATTCTGTTCAGTGGTTCGCAAAATCCAAGACGACCGCAAACCTATATAGAAAATCATATCTGTTCACACGGAAAAGTTTGCCCTAATAAGGTCCTCTTGTCATGGCAAGCTTGAATGTCACCAGCATTTTTGTCTTCGCGCTAGCCATGAACAAAAATAACAGCGGAATATTAATTTTCCCATTGGTTTTCCATGGGAAATTTTGTTGGTAAAAGAATCCAAGAAGGCGGCCAAACCGTTAATGCGACAGATTCGAAAATGCCAGATTTGAATTTCGTGACCCCGAAAATCTATATATGACTAATTTGGGCTTAAAATTCCATCAAATAAAAAATTCTATATTTCCACCAGACGGCTTGATTCTGATTGGTGTATACGCAAATCCGTGTTTTTCGAGCTATCGACTTCTCTTGAACAAACTTTGATGAGACCTACTATCTGATGATTATCACCAAATTTCAGCTCATTCCCTTCCGTGCTTCTGGAGAAGCATATTTTTTAAAATGCGGGAAAATTTTCGGGAAATCCAAGATGGCCACCAACCTATCTAGAGAATCATATCCGTTAACACGTACAAGGTTTGATCTAATAAGTTCCTCTTGCCATACAAAGCTTGAATTTCATCGACATTTTTGTCTTCACGCTATTCGCGAACAACTAAAAGCATGGAATAATAAAAAATAAATAAACAGAACGAAAACAATAGGGTGCCAAGCACCAGCTTGGCCCCCTAATAACTAGACCTGTAACTGCAAGCAGTTACTGCGATGACTTCCAAGCCAGCTCCCAGAAAGCTGTTGCAAAACCTAAGCCTAAACTATTAACATTCTCTACCCCATAACAGTACGGAACCTGTCAGGGAATGCTGAAATGTCAGCAGTTAAGGCTAAAGATACAATTGTTTAGTACCAGCAAGAGCGTGAAACATGTATGTTACCATTTGGAGACTTACAATTCAGCAGTAAAAGCGTTAAGTTAGCCTTGCAATTCAGAAGTAAAACGGTTAATCGAGGCTTGCAATTCAGCAGAAAAGGGGTTAATAAACAGGTATAATTTGGCAGTAAAAGCATTAATGGAAACTTGTACATCAGCAGTAAATGGGTTAATGGAGATTTGTAATATAGGAGCAAAAGTGTTAATGAAGAGATGTAATCCGGCAGTAAATAGGATTAATTGAACCTTACAATTCAGCAGTAAAACTGTTGTGACTTGACCTCGCTTCAGCAGTAAACGGGTTAACTGATACTGGCAATTCAGCATTAAAAGTGTTAGTTGTAACATCCATTCAACAGTAAAAAGCTGAAGTGAGACTTATAATTCAGTAGTAAAAGGGTTAATGGCGACTTGTAATCCAGCACTAAATGGGTTGTTGAAGACTTGATTCAGCAGTAAATGGGTCAATGGAGACGTGTAATACAACAGTAAGAGGGTTAATGGACACTGCAATTCGGCTGTAAATGTGGTACCATCTGGAGACTGATAATTCAGCAGTAAAAGAGTTAAGTTAGCCTTGCAATTCAGAAGTAAACCGGTTAATGGAGGCTTGCAATTCAGCGGTAAAAGGGTTAATCAACAATTGTAATTTGTCAATAAAAGGGTTAATGTCAACTTGTAGTTCAGCAGTAAATCCCGTGGAAGGAATTCGTTTGTAATTTGAAAATCTTACGGCTAAAAGCTTTAACAGTACCATTGAGCGATGCATGTAGGGGTGGGGGATAGGTTGATAGCTGTGAAACTCTGTGCTAGTCATAAATTACATTTAAAGAAAAGTTACCAGTCACTGTTTATTTTAGATATCTGATAGTACTTGATATTAGATAACACACATTTCCTACTGCATGCAGATTAAAAAAGGAAAAATTCAAAACGGTATATCTCGGCGGTTTCTTAACCTATACGGTCCACCCTTGCAGGGACTGTCAGCAGTTAGTTACTGATCAAGTTTGCAAAATTTGAACGGGATACATACAAATTTTTTGTAGAAATGATCATTTTCTGAAATCATGACGTCATCAACATGGCCGTCGAACTATGTGAGCTGGCAACTTTTGCTGCTTAAATCTTAATCAGGGTTCTGGATCATTTAGATTTATAAAGTTTCACTCTGATACAGGCAATGCTTTTATAGAAGCTTGTTAAAAATGTCAAAATTTGTGCATAAAATCCAAGATGACTGCCAAAACAGGTTAGCTAGAAACGTTCTGCTTTCAAACTTTAAAGAGGGTATGGCATAGTTACATCCTACAAAGTTTCAGTCCAGTCTACATAGCGGTATGGGAGAAGAAGACATTTAAGTTTTTGTGGTGGAATACAAAAATAATAAGAATAATAATAATCGGAACAATTACAATAGGTTTCCAGCAAAGCTGCTTGGAAGCCTAAAAATAAACAGAACGAAAACAATAGGGTGTCAAGCACCAGCTTGGCCCCCTAATAATAATAAATCTGGTCTGTCGTCTTGCACTCCAGAGCTATAGCCAAAACGTGTATTCCTGTATGCAGTTCGTGGCCCGTGGCCTAGATATTTGATGCTTTATTCTGAAACTCAGAAAACGATTAGAGATCTCTAACATGAATGGATGTGCTATCTAATTGCGTTCTCGACCCATGTCTAAAAATGTGTATTTCGGAATGCACTTCGTGACCCCGTGACCTATTGGCCTGATACTAAATTCTAGTTAAATCCAACCACAATATAAATGTATGTTACCGATCTGGTGATTCTACTATCTTGCATTGCTGATTTATTGACGAAAATGTGTATTCCTGTATGCTCTAAGTGAGGATGTGATCTCTATTTTGATCGTTTAACCTCAAACTAAAAATTTCTCTAGCCCGACATAATATAACTCGAGGGAGATGCTGACTCACGCCTTTAATCTCAGTCTGGACAATGCATTTAGTGAGCCCCGAGACCTAAATTGTTGATTCATTAACCTCAACCTCAAAGCATTCATAAACTGTCGCAAAGTGAATGTCTGTGCTAAATCTGGTGATTCTACCGTCTTGCATTCCAGAGCCATGGCCAAAATGTGCATTCCAGTGTACACGTTGTGCCCTCATGACCTAGATATTTGATGTTTTGTCCTGAAATTCATCGAACTTCTAGCCACGTATAATATGATGGGTGTGTCAAATTTGGCCATCATATCCACTTGCGTTCCAGATTCATGGCTAAAAATGTGTATTTCTGGATGCACCTAGTGAGCCCATGAACTGGATATCTGAATTTTTCAACTGAAAATAAATTTTTGTTTTAGCAAACCACTATATGCATGTCTATTACCGAGTTATTGCTCAAAATATGTATTCCACTATGCACTAAGTGACTCCGTGACCTAGATATTTGACCTTTTGACCACAAACTAGAAAGTGTCCTAGTCACTCATAATATGAATGTATATGCAAAATCTTGTGATTCCACTTTATAGGATCCCAGAGATGTGCCTGCACCGTCACCCTCCCACCACCACCGCCTAAAACCATCATGACCACGCTTTGGCTTGGTTGGTGTTGTTGAGGTTGGCCATCCTCTCCTTTCTTTGAGATCAATAACACTTTCCTTGAGTACTGTAGTTGTATCGTAAGATTCCTGGCATCAGAGGTGTTTCATGACAGCCACTCTGTCAAATGCCACCAAACAAGGTCCGTTGAAATGTTATTTGAGGCTAGGAAAAGTTATGGGCGAAGTTACCTCATGGTGGCGAAGTTACACATTTTACGGTACTCTTTCTTCCTCCCTCGTTTGACTGTAGTACTCCCCCTCCCCCCCCCCCCTCCCTCCCCCACCCCTCCCTCCCTCCCTCCATCCATCCATCCCTGCCTACATCCCTACCTCCCTCCCTACCTACCTCCACATCTCTCTCCCGCTCTCTTCGTCATCCTGCTCCTCATCTCCCTCATCATCATTTCGCTGTGGCAGTGTGTCATATCACTTGTCCCCTCCTTCAGACGCACGCACACGCGCTCACACACACGCACGCACGCACACACACATATTTACTACACAACTGCACTTCCATCTGCATGCTCGCTCAACGGCTGCAGCTAATGACGTCCATGAGATTTTCCTTGAGGAAAATTGGGTCATTTTCATGACCATCACATCCATAGTCAGTGATTTAGACATCAGGAGGGTCAACCTTGTCCGCAACCTTCCACGGCATCATTTGGAGATGTGCTCTCTCTCTCTCTAGAGAAGGGGGGTAAGGTTGATGTCTGTTGGTGGAAGGGACTTCAGAGCATGAGGATTCTTCCAATTGCGAAAAATCTCATACTTTGCAGCATTCATTAAATTGCTCTCGCTCTTCTGGCAGTAGCGAGCCCCGTAGAAGCTGGTGCCAGTTGTCAGCAGGTCGCCCTGAATGGCGTTTTTCTCTCCCAGAAGTGACTCTAATTTGGCGATGTTAGTCTTAGTTAGCACTTTTAGAGCAGATATCTTAACTTTGCCATTATGGTAGGACACAGTGTCGCATCCTGAGAGAGTATGCATTCCCAAGATGCCATTACATTTCTCCCTGCGGTTGATGACAGTGGCATTGATGTCGAGCACTGAAGCATCCCATTTTTCCATATGAATATCGCAAGAGGCGTCACCTTTCCAGCACTAGAATACGAGTTGTACGAACATATCCCTGTCATTATTAAGGCTACGTACATTCCAAGCTCCGCCTGATGTAGATATGTCTGCTTCATTATGTCACATAATACTTCCCAAGTTCACTATTGCTACCAAGATCATTTGTGCAGAGGAGTTGTGACAGTTGCCGCTTCTTGTTCTTGTTTTTCATAATGGTGTCACGGCCAGCTAGGGGTACGGTCAGAATCATCTGATATCCAATTGAGCCCTACTCGGCTTATTTCTGCCTCTTGTGATCCTTTTCGCTAACACTATCATACCAATCAAAGGATGGCATATGTTTCTGCTCCCCCATTAGCAACATCACACACTGCACCTCATGATTGGCAGACACTGTAGTAGAACAGCTGAGAAGCATCCACCAGCAGAGTATTTGGAGGAGCAAGGCTCTTTATGACAACACTGAGGCGGGTGAGCAGCAATGACTTGTTACCCGTTAAGAAGAAGCCATACTTGTCACTGAGTGACGCAGGCACAAAGCTCAGTTCAGGAATACGATGTCCATCTTCTGACCAACGACCAGGAGATGGGCGAATACAGCTTCTAGTTCATAGACAACTTTGTTTCTCACATCCACACAGCGCTTCAGTAACCGCATATTTTCGCCTTTTTCTTGATCAGATTGTGGAAGCCATCATGGAGAGGGAGGGATGTAGTAAAAGCTTTCTTAATATGTCCAATCTCGACAGTATCCTGTACGTTGACATCTCCTGCAGATGACCCATGTCCATTGCCAATGTTGTACAAGGATACCGAGTGTTCAGTGAGTGGATAAGAATGCATCCAGAGATTAATGATGATCTTTTGCTGGTCCTCTCTGTCTAACTTTCATCTCTTTCATCTCTCGTGTTCGGCAGGTGCAGAGATATTTTCTCTTTTAGAGATGTCCTCCATGATAATGGGCAGGTGAGGGTAGACACCTGGTGACTCACAGCGACTTGTCCATGGTTATTGGAGTTACCATTCATTCCCCCAGCTTGCTTACATTGCTTGATATACGTCTACTCCCCAATCTGATCACCAGACACAGCGGCAGCGCCTTCGGAGTGATGACAATCATGGGCTCTATCGAGGATAGCCTTCTTGGCATCCTGTAGTAGGTGATGCATGTCCATAAGGTGCCAGGTGATGTACCGCGCATAATGGTGATTCCCAGCTGCAAAGACATACAGGCAGCGCTGCTGTAGTGGTCAGTCACCCTCACGTTTAACCCGTAGGAATTGGTGTGCAAGCACTGTCAACGTGATAAAACAATCCATCCATCGTTTGCCCATGGGACGTGCCCTTGTCTTCTGGAGTTATGCAACAATATCTTCATTACTGTTCTCGCCTGCAAGAAATCATGAAGAGGTTCAATGACAACCATACGAAAGGCTTGCATTGCCTTCGACCATGCCTATTGCCTTTCCATTGATGATCCTCGTAATACCGCCGTACGCAGCACCGACGAGCTCTTCAACACCTATAGCGTTCTTGCTGTATCTGATTGTGTCACTGAAAGACATCAAGGTGTGCATCATTCCTGTTCTAAGAAGTGCCACACTTTCCCATCATACAGGATTGTTCCACTTGATGAGGCAGAAGATGATGTAGAGTTAATATCCAGTGGCAGGCTCCAGTGGCAGGTGAACCGTGAATGTTGAGCATGCCAAAGCGTTTGAGCATCTTATTAAGGTAGGTAATGTTAGGTTGGATAATGTCCGGGTGGGACGGGGTGATTCGATGGGTGAATTGAAGATTCAGTGGGTTTGGGGCTTGTACATGCCAACCTGATCCCAGTCCTGAAGAGCAGCCAATCCTACCATTCATTTAGGAGTTATTGGTGTAGACATCAACATGGTGCCTTCCTAATTATCGCAACTTTATGATTTACCTCATCGTGCATTGTGGCCAAATTGATTTCAGGCAATGTGATGTGTGTGGTGACCCTGAGACTACGCTAGATAGATTCCTCTGGGTCAGAAACATGAGTCTAGACATAAAATCGAAGTAGCTATCTTCAAATGTTGCCAAGTTATAACGATCTTATGATTAATGGCATTGTGTACGGTGGCCATATTTGATTTCAAGCAATTGAATTGGTGGTATAGGCCTAAAACTACGTTAGATAGAATCCTTGGTCTTGAAAACAAAGTCTCTGGTTGGCTTATTAAGGAAGATATTTTCTTGATTTAGTGATTTGACCAAATTAACATGCTAATTAGGTCAATTATGGAAAATGTTACACATATGGAGATTATCATCCCACAGTTTCTGAGTCCTTAGGATATATATATATATATATATATATATATATATATATATATATATATATATATATATATATATATATATATATATATATATATATATATATATATATATATATATATATTGCATTTTCAACATAAAACATTTTAATCCTCATACATTTATTGGTTCACTACAGAACACATATGGATGGTTAGTAGACTATAATACAACCTAAACAGGCACACTATTCCAGCCGTAATTATTAACCAGTATATTCAGTAAGGAGTGGTTTCCCTTCCAAGCACGCTTGAACATTGTCTAACATTAGCCTCAGCATCGTCATTCGGGTCTTCTCTGTGGCTGACGCTATATGCGGAGTGATGATCAAATTTGGTAGCGTCAACAGAGGATGACTTCTAGGCAATGGTTCTGGGTCTGTCACATCTAGAGCAGCCCGATGTATCTTGTTCTCTTGGAGAGCGCGAACCAATGCATCTTGGTTGATGATTTTACCTGCAAAAATAGCAATAAATAAGTCAACGCTATATTTAAAACCACATTAAGGTTCACCAACATACACATATTTTTTTTTCTATTTTAGTTGAGATTGCTTTGCGTTTACATAGCAGAATATCTATATTTTCAATACCTATAAATATTTTCAAAGTGCTTCACCTATTTCTTGTGAAAAATGCATTTACTTGTGTATGTTATTTATTTTCATTGTTGCGGACTGACGGGATGGAATTAATCATAATTTTCGAACTTTCCTACGCTTTAGCAAATGAGGATGGAACTTTTATGTATTGATGGGTAGATAGTCCTAGGTTAGTACTATGATATATTGCATGGTTCAAAATAGTCACAGGGAATGATTAGGAAAAAACAACTTGAGGCTTGCACCAAGCATGTGCCAAATGCCCACTCCCCGACATTTTTCAAATTATTTCCCCTACCATTGTGTTATATCTAAATATCTGTAAATGATATTAATAATTCACCTTTCCAGAGTATCCACCCATCATATGACGTCATAATCAACTACGCGATTTGTAGAATGATATCATAATGAATAACGTAGATAAGTAGGTCACGAACGCATATTAGAAAACGGACTATGCGTTGTTGTACGAATTGTTTGTCTTTACTATTTAATAAATATTCTGTTGAATATTTTGAAACTAATTTGACTGGGCACTGTTGCAGCCATCGGCAGCAACAGCACCTAGTCAAATTAGTTACAAAATATTCAACAGTTTTCCTGTATAATTTTCAGGAAATTGATAGTTAGGGCATTCGGGATCGATCAATCCCAACACGGCGAAATGTCGGTGGAGCTTAGCTAGAGATGGGCGGGGCATAGCTAAAATGGAAAGGTCCATTCTATCATACTCTGGGAGCAGCATATTCTGGGAACCATTATTTCTGAATTATATAAACAGGACCCGGGATTGTAGTGCTGACCTGGAATAAAGCCTACCACATTAGACTCTTATAATTTTGCTTGAAATCAGCCAAGCAGACGAGAAATAATCATTTATATATTTTCCTGGACATATTAGGAAATCCAAGATGGCCATCACAAAACTAGATGGTGTACATCACCTGATCCCCTCATCACACACCCGACCCAATCCCACCCCACCCCCTACAAACCTCACCACTCACGCACGCACGCACGAATGATTAGCAAGCGGGGTGTAAGTTTCGTTGACCGAGCGTGCATTTGTCTGAAATGCGTTGATAGAACAGCAACGTGCACACGCTCGCTTGTCTAAAGCCCGGTTTTCACATTCGCTAAGCTGAGGCTAAGCTGAGCGTAAAATTATCGTGCGTGAAATGAAATTTCTGATGACGCATACAAACTCCGTAATAGGCTTAAAGACTATTTTGTCTCTGCAGCAGGTGAGGTTACCTGGCAAACGGAAATTGTGCGAAGAGGAATTGTTTAGTGACAGTGTACGTGATCTTGTTGTTTAACATTCTGTAGAACCAGTACATAGCAGAAAATTCTACAGATCAGTGAATTCGACAAAATAACAAGACATTGCTAGCGCGCACGCACGCACGCACGCATGAATTGACGGGTAGGCTATATTACTATCTATGAGGAGATTGTAGTAGTAGTAGTAGTAGTAGTAGTAGTAGTAGTAGTAGTAGTAGTAGTAGTAGTAGTAGTAATAGTAGCAGTAGTAGTTGTAGAAGCAGCAGCAGCAGCTGCTTGTATTCGTATGTGTGTGTGAGTGAGGGTGAATTGTCGGCAACAATTAAATGTTTCCCTTAACACGCAAACACTGTTCTTGCAGTTTATAGCCCCCCTCCCCCACCATCATTCTCTCCCCGTCCCCGCCTTCACTCCATCCACCTCCTCTTCCTCTCTTCCCCTCCTCACTGCCATATCATCCACGTCCCATTCCATCCTCCTCCAGATCCTCCTCCTCTTCCTCTCTGTAAGCTCCTTTCTTGCTTCCCCGTGTCGTTGTCGTCAACAACATGGGCAAACAACATGCTTATAAAAATTTTTAATATTTATGCATTTATGACATTATATGCATTTATGATACCTGGTCGCTCAAGAGCGTTGTCAATAGCTTTCCATATGTTGCTTCTTCGCTCGGAATCTTTGTAGTGCCTATTTGTGGCATCATACTTTGCAACTTCTAATATTAATTTTTCTTCTACTTGAGACATGCTGCTTTCAATACGGACATGCAATGAAATAAATCAAACCAGGAAAACTCAGGCATGTCAGAGTGACTGATCGCAGGCGAAGCGAGAAATAATGGTGCAGGGTCGTTTCCAAAATATACGCGCGTGTTTTATCGTTTTGTATCGGTTCAGCTTAGCGCATGTGAGAACAGGCTGTTAGGAATACATTATGTACGATTTTTCCTATCGCTTAGCTTAGCTTTAGCTTAGCCTCAGCTTAGCGAATGTGAAAACCAGGCTTAAGTGTTTCCTTCTTGTATGCAAAGTGTATTTTGTATATTCACTCTACTCAGATAGAAATAGTGAAAGCCATGTGATTATATTGACAACAATTTGATAACGTTGTTGGTGCCTTAGTCATCAACAACTTACAGTAAAATTGCACTTCAAATCGGTAGCGAGTATCGACTGAAGATTATGATTATTATTTTAGAATATATAGACTGAAAACTGTTGCAGCAACAATCTTCACTCAAATTAGTAATCTGTAGCAGTTAGTAATCGCATTACCTACTAATTATTTTTAAATGACTGAATGATGTTGCTGCCATTGATAGCAACAAGTTTCATGCAAATTGTTGTCAAAATATATAAACGCTTTCTCATATTTTCTCCTGGAAATTGGCACACTTTCTCTGAACAGTATTGACACGCAGACTGTCGAACATACTGCCGTGAATACTATACGCTCATTCTTACGCTTCCAGAGCTGGCAGTGGTTGGTTCGTTTGAGAAATCCCATCGTTCTAACATACGCCCACTCACATCGCTTGGCTGTATGTGGCCGTACTTGCAGACCTTTGATCTCTTGCTATGTGAAGTAACATTACCCTTATGGGATTGAGGGTAACCAATCAGGTCATCATGTATTTCTTATCGATCACTTTCATTGGCTGAGACCCACAGTTCATTTTTATTTAGGACGTTTTTAACTTAGCGTGGATATCATACCGTCATAGCCCGCAAGCACGGTACACTATACGGGAGCAGAGCTGGGGGGGGGGGGCGAGACTGTGCGATAGGACGATGGAGAAATCCTGGCTTGTGCAGACAATAGACTAAACGAATATGGCGTCCAATAGTTACAACGATTAGGGAGTCATGGAACATTATTAAAGCTGTCGTGTCACATTAAATATAGACACCTTTGCACGCGAAATATGAATTTACCCAGCATGCTATGCTACCCAGCATGCAACGCTACCCAGCATACAATTTCCTGACTCCATAATTGTTGTAACTATTGGATGCCATATTCGTTTAGTCTATTGTCTGTATAGGCCAGGATTTCTCAAACAAAACCAACCCGCCGGCACGTGCAAATAGTCATTTGTCCCCCAGCTCTGGAAGCGTAAGCATGACGTTTTGGGGAAGTTGAATATATCTATGGATCGTACCTATAATGGGGTATGCGGGGGTAGGGGGGGGGGGGGGGGGGTGCTGATGTCAAATATGTGTCTCAATGTAAATGCATAGTATATTATGACAGCTACTTTCCTTATATAGGAAATTAGGCTTTAATCTCCTTTCTTGCAAAATTAGCCGAATGATCAGTTATTTTCTTGGGAATTATGTCTAAATACTGAACACTAGATGTAATTTAGGTTCAGTTTCCATAATTGTGCACCGAAATGAAATGAGTGAGCAACTGAGTAGTACACTGCTGCGACTTGGAAGTTACCATTGCAACTAGGAAGTTAAATATATTTTAGATATTGTAAAAGGTAAACCATCTGACTGAGCCTCTCTCTCTCGCTCCCTCTCCCCCCCCCCCTCCCTCCCCCCTCCCCCCACCCCTCCCTCCCTCCCTCCCTCTCTCTCTCTCTCTCTCATTTTACTACCCCATCGCTCTCACAGTATGTGTTAGATGTTTATATTATATGAGTTTTTCCTGCCAATTAATAATTCTGTATGGAGAGGGCGTCTCTAACTTGACAGAACTTGTGCCCAATCCCATTGTACACACACACACGCACGCACGCACGCACGCACGCACGCACGCACGCACACGCGCGCGCGCGCACACACACACACACACGCGCGCGCGCGCGCGCGAATGTTCTAAAGCGGAACACGATAGGAGACTGACACAAATTTGGTTAAAATCTGACTATTGGTTAAGGAGGAGCAGCGTTTTAGAGCAAATGTTGGTGGACGACAGACAAGGGATGGTCGCCATGCCATAAGCTCAATTGGCCCTTCAGGACATGGGAGCTAAAGAAAATTGAAACTACAGCCCAGACAAGAATAATTTATGATGTTCAGTGAACCGTGAAAATAGGCCACCTTGACCTACGTTTGCTACATGGCATACAGTTACGCCATGACGCATCCATATACCAAGTTTGGTGGCTATACGTGAAGGCCCCTTGAAAACACTATCCGGACAAAAAATCGTGGAAGGGGGGCAGACAGACGGGCTGGCGCAAAGATAACCCGATTACTATCTACAACCCACCCCATTTTTGCCTTCAACGATGCAGCAGCAGCAGCAGCAGCAGCAGCAGCAGCAGCAGCAGCAGCTTCTATGACGTTTCTTGTTACAGCTGGCAACAGCTAGCTCCAATATAATGAATTATCCACAAACGATGAGACTCATTCACTCCACCTTTTATATTAACTAGTCTTGAATAGGGTCTAATGTTTAATTTGAATTATTGCTATATCATCAAAGGAAGGATTCTATAACAACCAATATCTTTAAAGGTCAGCAGCCGCTATTTACACCCAATTCAGAGCACAAACTCAGTATCAGTAACTATATCTAAGTTGGTTGAGCATAGAGCGCCAGATACTAGAGGCGTGAATGGATGAATCCAATCTGTCACATGTGTCACTCATGTCACTATGACGTCATAATAAACTATGATACATTTAGGCTGACGTTACAAACTTACAATCAAAATACGTAATGAATGACGTAGCTAAGTCCGTCATGAACTTCTAAAAGTCCGTCACATTTACGAATTGGATGTCTTAACGACTTAATTCTATAAAAACCAATATTGTTAGCCGTTCTGTTATTCTGTTCATAGGCAGCAACAAAAAGAACACTGTCAAATTAGTTTCAAACTATTCAACAACTTACATGCATAGTTTTCTGGAAATTGATATTCAGGGCGTTCAGAGTTCCATCGATACCTACACGAACAAAGTGTGGGCGGAGCTTAGCTAAAGATGGGCTGACGGCTAAACGTGGATTCATCCATTGGGCGGGAGTCGCGTGGCTATTGTAGATATATGAGCCGAGTCCTCCTTACCCGAAACAACATTCTCACCTCTCGATATGTTAACTAGAATGGCGGTCGATTTCATAGCATCAAACTCCGCATCACTTATCAAGCCTTCGGTCTCAGATGTTTGAGGACATGCGATCACGACGAAATCTGATTGAGTCAGAAGCCCGTGTAAGGTTGGACAGTACGTGGCTCCCACACTCTTTTCCTCTTCAGTCGACCTTAAGACAGAACCATAAATATTGGTGTTTGTTTTGAGTAACATGGCATCATACTCGCTGCAGTAATTACAGATCACATACTTACGCGCACACCCGCGCGCTTGAACGCACCCCACACGCACGTACGAACGTACGAAGATTAGGACAAGCTCTGTGAAATTATATTATCTTGAAGAAGAATGTTTAATTGCTGTGGCAGTCCAATTAGTACATCTAAACCTATCTATAACAGCGGTCACTGTGAAAATGTGATCATAATTACAGATGATCAAACTAGCTCCAGAGACCACGTAACCTTTGGTACCAGAAGGCGGTGATACCTTAACATTGGTGGACGAAGGACCTCATATCTTAAAGAATCATCCTTTCCTCTCCTCATGGAATATGTGTAGCAAATCACTTTGCATTAATAAAAGGATCCTATCCGTTGCTTAAGTATCTGATGTCATAATCAATTACGTCACGTGTTGGTTGACATCACAATCAAAATGACGTAAATCCGGCACGAAATTGTACGAATCGTATGTCTTCGGTGAATTTATAATTTAATAAATATTCGGTTGAATATTTCGAAACTAATTTGCCTGGGAACCCCAGTCAAATTAGTTTCAAAATTCCCATCGCCTTACCCGTAGAGTTACCTTGAAATGTAGGCACTGGGAATTCAGATTTCAATGTTGGAAACACGCATACCACGTGGGCGGAGCTTAGCTAGGCATGGGTGTGGCATAGCTAGAAATGGGTGTGTCAAGAGAGCTTTCATTGTAAGTTGTCTCTTAAGATGCCTCAAAGAACCAAAATCTCTTGTCATTAAACACAGGTGTCACTCTCTACATGGACTACGTGCATGGCTTTAATAGTGCTACACAATCTACCTTTGCCTTCGATTATGGTACAGAAGATTCATATCAAAGCCTCTGGCTCTCTTCGCAATCCTGTATCCAATACCGCCCATTCCAACAATCCCTAAGGTTGCCCCTGTAACCTCGGTGCCAAGATAGTTGAAATTGAAGGAAGGCATAGATGATGACATCGCGATTTTTACACCTAGAAAGCAAGAATATATGTCAGATGGAAATTGTTTGAAATACTACGTTCAACTGGCAAACGGTTTACTATGGTTTACTATCGTTCGCAAGTCGAACATGTCCACGACGCTCAAGAAGAGTCGGTTTAAAATACATTTTTCTGCGCCAAAGAATAAGCCTTCTTAAAATGTTATTCATTAAAATAGCATTATTAGATGTTTGGCTCCGTCAACAATGTGCTCTCGTTGCTCGTATGATATACGTGCACAATAGAATTGATCAATTTCATTATTGACAAAGAATCCCAATAGCGTCAACGTGGACAACATCAATTAGACACCGCACCAGGCCCAGGTTTCATGAAACGTCTTAAGTCACGTAATTTGCTTAGCTCTTAAGCCCCTACAAATGCGTTTCCCGAAAAATCTTAAGCTCAAAACCACACAATATTTAAGACAAAAACGTAATTTTCTTAAGACTGGTATAGAGCATGGTCCGAGCAAGTTCTTGTTGCATTTTCCCGATTTTAAAGAGGAGCGTTAACTATGGTACAAATCCATTCACTCATGTCTTTCACTGGTATAGTGGCATATGAAATAAACAAATCATACTATAGGCTCTAATAATAATTTAACTGCGTAGCCGATGCCACTGTTACGGTTGTAGTCCACGTGGTTGTCAGGGTAATGCTAACCGTGTTAACCACACCTGCGAATTAGCAATCATTTCATGAATTAATCAATTAAATTTGAACATTTTGATTCGTATAAAAACAAATAAATTCTAAAGATCATCGAACTATATATAGTATAGTTCCTGTCGGATTATTTGTCTGGCTTATACACTTCCCCCACCACCCACTCCCACCCCGCCAGACCCATCCCACCCCCACACCACCACCACCCCACCACCACCCACCATGGGATGCAACGCGCAATAAATACATGTATCATCTCACAATCTGCAATCATATGCGATCGAGATAATCCCATATTATTCCCCGCAATCACTAGACACATGTGTACCAATCGAATCGGCCGTAACACACGTAGGTTCATGGAGTAAAACTACTTTTCTTACCAGGTAGTCCGTCCGTAGAAGTGTCATAGGCCAGTCAGAAAATTCGATCGACTACATACACAGGTAAAATTTAAAAATAAAAATGCAGAGCAGAGCCAAGTAAAAATGTCGCCTCGCAATCGTTAATGATATGGGTAACGCATAACAAATTTTGTTGAATTCCTGCAAATCGTTTTCGAGGAGATAATCAGATGAGCAGATTGACATATGGACAGACGGGCGGGTGGATGAGATTTTAATATCCCTGGAGGGATTATCTTCAAACCATTTTTTCCAAAACGTTTTGGGATAATAATGCAGACGCCACACACATAGTAGGCCTATAAACTAGATTGTTCGGTCGATGATGCGTATCGCAAATCCCCACGTCAACCGCTTTGAAATCTTGAACCCTCAGCCACCCCACATACACACACACACCCTCCCCACCCCATCCCACACTCACACATACCAAGCACCCCGTCATCCCCACCCCCTAAGGGGGCGGAGCCAATATGTAAATGTCCACTTGCACTACACACTTATATGGGTAACACACATACTAAATTTGCTTGAATTCCGTCCAACGGTTTCGGAAAACATGCGTTACAATCGATTTTTTAGCGCAGACACGTGCCCGCCCGCCGCTTGCGCGCACGTACGCGCGCTCACACTCACGCACGCACGCATGCAGGCAGGCACGCACGCACACGCACACGTGTTGCATGGCATAAGCCCCACTTTTCTTCGAAAAACTTGGTAATAAGATATAATACTGATATATTTTCATTAGATGAGGTGAAAATTGGCGCTTACATTACAATACTAGTCTGACAAAATGTGCGTTCGCTATCCTACAATTTCGTGAATTAATTCGCTAATCTTGTCTTATTTTTAAAGGCAAGAATTTGTAGATACAGTGGCCACGGCAGTTCCGGATCATAGGCAGTTTCGGATCACTTATCTTAGTCATCAATAAAATTCTTTGGAATTAGGCTTAATAGATTCAATATTTTGCTATGTTTTTCAATAACTTTATTGAGTTTATTGAGGATGAAGAAACATAAAAATGTGTATCTCAATTGCGTCAGATTTCCAGCATTTAATTCATAATAAATCCTCTGTCGCGATTAACCACCCTTATGGGCGAAACGAAAACAAGCTCATCTCTCACATCGGTATGCGGAAAATGCTTCTATAGACAGCACATGTTTGTATGTCAATGATATTTCTCATATCCCTCTTTTTGCCTTCTGAAAACATGACAATGGAATAAGACTTTTCGAACATATTATTTTTGCTCAAACCGAGTTTAAATGACTTGATCCGGAACTACCCAAAGTGATCGGAATTGACGTATTCAGTCGACTCACGCGGTTGTGAAATTCTTTGAAGGGTAAAACTCAAACTAAATCATTTTTATATTTGCATAAAGCACAAAGTTGCGTCATCAAAATCTAATCTGTTTGATATAAAATATTCTATAAATATAGAATTGACAGGAACTATTTTTTAGGTAGTGATCCAAAGCTGCATGAAAAAATTATAATATATTTATAATAAACAGATTGCTGAAACGCCGAGAAGAATTATATTGTTTATTTGCAATTGTGTGTTATACCGGTATTGATTGATGCGACGTTGTAATGTTCGGAATGGCTCAATGATAATAAACAGCGCATACGTCATCCGATAGCTGTGAGCGGTGTGAGAGTATCATGTCATATTTATGACGTCATAGTGACCTCTGGGATTTTACAACACTCTCACAAAATGCGAAAAATACGCTGTAATGAAAACTAGGCAATGACGGGTGATGACCAATATAAATCATATAGAAAAAGCGTCCCTGACTGAAAGCAACAGTTTATCAGAGCCGTGGTAAAACTCAGACGTGCGTCACAGTATATGCTTGTACCCGACTCCCCGTCCTTTCTCTTGCGATTCTTTGCTTAAGAGTTTGCTAAGCTAAGCAAATCATGTTTTGAGCTTGCGCGTTTTTCGTTTTTGCTCAGCTCAACAAATTTTTTTTTGGGGTTAAGTTGTAAAACTTAAGAGGTTTCGTGAAACCGGGCCCAGACTTATGGCTAGTTGAGTAAATGTGTCCACGTGTGCAGCACTAGTATGGCATACTAAAAGCCATACATTGTGTCAGCATTATGCAGTAAGGATGCCTAGCATTGAACTGCTCTTGAGCTGATGATACGCATAAATGAATCGTGACAGACTGCATAATCAGGCAAGATACTGAGGTGGTTGGCTGAACTGCACGACCGCCACCATCACCAGCAACCCCCCCCCCCCCCCTCCCCCACACGCACGCACGCACACCACCCCACCCCACAACCACCATCACAAGTGGTGGCAGCGGTAGTAGTAGTAGTAGTAGTAGTAGTAGTAGTAGTAGTAGTAGTAGTAGTAGTAGTAGTTGTAGTAGTAGTAGTACCTTCTATAATGTTTCTTGCTGTGGCAAGGAGTAGTCCAATAGCCATATCCGCACACGCGTCATCCTGAACATACGGCGCATAGCCTACCTTGATTCCCTTTGTTTTAAGAAAGTCTACATCTATCAGCTCCATACCAGCCGTATGACAAAATGCCAATTTGAAATTCGGTAATAAATGTATGTAGTCATTCACCAGGCTTCTCTCGACCACATACCATGGTCGGAGTACTGCTGCTTCTATATCGACACCAAGAGCTGGCTGTGCAATGAGATCCTCCAGCCATACAATTCTGAACACTTTCTCGATCTCGGTAATGTAGTCATCTAGATAGCTAGCTGGGTCTCTAAGCAGCAAACACTTCTTCGCCGTTGACATTGTTGCTTTTTTCTCACAATGGTTCATATTATTTCTAGAAATTCAAGTCTAATTAGCTCACTAGCTAATGAGATGAATGGTGGTGACTAGCTTGAGTGGATAAGATCAGAGAAGTGTGATAAGCTAATATATCTATAAACGGCGTTGATCCTACCCTTTGAAACTCGAATTGTTGGTATCTCAAATTCAAGACAAATATACAGATGCTGAATAATTCAAAGTTAATTTGACATGAACATGTCGCTACGAATAAGCCGCAACAACTCCCAATCAAATTAGTTTCAAAATATGCAACTGAATAATTCGGTGTTTTTTTGTCTTATTTTGGCCTTTCGGGATCAAATGCTTAAGTCTCTTAACTTCATTAAGCCGTCCATCGACAAATCCCTCAAAACCTTTATTTTTATGATATAAAACTTATTATGTTGACGATATTGAAATTAATTTGACTGGAAGCCATTGCAGCAACAGCTCTGTCTAATTATTTTTAAGATATATTTCCTGTATGGTAACTGTGAAAATGAGATATGTGGAATTCAGAGGTGAAAGGGGTATGTGGAAGAACTATGTCAAGTAGTACTTGTCAGTTCAGATGCATAGACACACGTTGTCAAAGTGTGCTTAATTTATGTGATGGAAAGCGAATAACGGGCTATGTTAGAAATCCTAATGAACGCGCTCAGTATACATACATCTACTTATTCTGATTGATACCTCTTTATGAACCTATATCTACTGTCACACAAGCAAAAATACGTCTTCTAATTAAATCTAATGACGCTGATCATATGTACCGTTGACTGAATATAACGCATAATTAACGTATGTCTAATTAGTCTGTCTCAAAATTACGTTCTTTAAGGACATGGTGTTCACTTTATGTTTGCAATTGATCTTGAACCAATTTTTTCGGAGAACCTGATGGTGCCGACCGACTTTTGATCAAAGTTGCCCAAAATGCTTCCCCGTCCCCTTTAAGGGTTGGGGTGTGGCCATGATGACAATCGGACGGATTATCTAAATATTGACCGATTTAGACAATTTACGTGTGTATGCACATGTATTTAAGCATGCCCAGTTTGAAGAAACAATTATTCGAAATCCAAAATGCCTACCATGTGGCTGAAAATGCGTCCCCTTTAAGGTGGGATTGGGGTCACGGTGAAAGTTGCACGGTTTGTCTATATATTACCGGATTTAGACAATTTACCCGCGTATTTTGGGCAACTTTTATCATATGGTCGGCACCATCTGATTCCCAGAAAAAATTCGGTAAAAGATCAATTGCAAACAGGAACTGAACTTCATTCCAATGAGAGCGCAATTCTGAGACAGACAATGTGCCACATTAGTAAATCTAATTTCTAACTTTCTATGATAGCAAATGCATGCTCTTCAATGTCTACAACCACATTGTATATGAGAGAATGGAATGAAGGGATCCGCTCGGTCACTCAATTCGTAATCAAAATACGATACGTGTTAGATATCACTACACTCAATGGCGTAGGGTAGTCACGAAAGGCGCAAAGGTCCGACAGCAACCATCGGACCTGCGCTGAAGTTACAATTTAATAAACACTCCATTGAATATTTTCAAAACTAATTTGACTGCGATTTGCTACAATCAGATACAGTAACAGCTCCCATTAAAATTAGTTAATTAAACTATTTAACAGCTTACATGTATGGTGGAATTAAGATTTTTGGAATCCAGATTTCAACGCGTTCATCGACTCAAATGCACATATTAACCCTTTCAGGACGAAACCGGCCAAGACCGGCCTCTGCAGTGGTCTTGAGAAATGTCCATTTGCAGGCCAAGATATTATTTTTGAAAATTTACCACTGGAATGACTGGCTCGATAACCGAGCCAGTCATTCCAGTGGTAAATTTTCAAAAATAATCTTCTCTTGGCCTGCAAATGGACATTCAGTAAGTAAATATTTTAATCTTTTGAACAAATTTACTCATTAAAGGGTTAAATAAGCGGAGTTTAGCTAGAAATGGCCGATGTATCATTACAGAACTTACAATCCAATCAGTCATCTATCGCGTGCGATCGGATCTGAATATTATCGATCGGATTGCAATACTTTTGTGTTCACATTCTTTAGTATAATGAACCTAGCATATTTGGTCAGGTGGAAGCATGATAAAACAAAGTTTCGTAACCGTTTCTCCCGCACATTTAAACTAGATTGATCAGTCGACGACGCGTCATCGCAAATCCCCACGTTCACCGCTTTGAACTTTTGATATGGGTAACTCACCTACCAAATTTGGTTGAATTCTGTTCAATGGTTTCAGAGGAGATGCGTCATAATCAATTTCCGCTGGTTAACATTTGACCTTTTGACCACAACCGCGTCCCCCTGGGAGCCATATCAAATTTGGCTGAGTTCCGTCTAACGGTTTCAGAGGAGTTGTTACAAACAAGTTGACCTTTTGACCCCTGCCCCAGCCGCTAGGCGCGGAGCCAAATGTAAATATCGTTATGCAAAGCGGAATCATATGGGTAACAAACATACCAAATTTGGCTGAATTCCACCCAACGGTTTGGTAGGAGATAGCGTAACGGACAGACGGGCAGACGGACGGAGGCGATTACAATATCCCCTACGTTTTTTTTAAACCGTGGGGATAATTACAAAACAATAATGGGTTACGTGGTGCAGTAAGTAATCAGATGTGGGGGAAAATGGCGTAGTTGCTATTATAGATCATGATGTGACAGTTGATCGAGAGAGAGAGAAAGAGAGAGAGAGAGAGAGAGAGAGAGAGAGAGAGAGAGAGAGAGAGAGAGAGAGAGAGAGAGAGAGAGAGAGAGAGAGAGAGAGAGAGAGAGAGAGAGAGAGAGAGAGAGAGAGAGAGAGAGAGAGTGAGAGAGAGAGAGAGAGAGCGAGAGAGAGCGAGAGAGAGCGAGAGAGAGAGCGAGCGAGCGAGGGAGAGGGAGAGGGGGAGGGAGGGAGAGAGGGAGCGAGCGAGCGAGCGAGCGAGCGAGAGAGAGAGAGAGAGAGAGAGAGAGAGAGAGAGAGAGAGAGAGAGAGAGAGAGAGAGAGCGAGAGAGAGAGAGAGAGAGAGAGAGAGAGAGAGAGAGAGAGACTGGGGGGAGAGAGAGACTGGGGGGAGAGAGAGACTGAGGGGAGAGCGAGTCTGGGAGAGAAAGAGAAAGAGAGAGAGAGAGAGAGAGAGAGAGAGAGAGAGAGAGAGAGAGCGAGTAAGTGAGCGCGAGCAAGAGAGGGTGAGAGAGGGTGTGGGGAAGGGAGAGAAAGAGACTCTGAGATCGTTTAAAAGATGTCGAGGCAGAGTTGTTCACGCCTGTACCCCGGGGTTTGAGTTAAAGGGGGGGGGGAGGGGTCCGATTGTGGGTAGTGCCTTGTTGTCATGTATTTACTATTGATGAAGGCGTCTCGTGTCTCATATCTATTGGTATACAAGGGTTGAGATTGAGAGATTCTCTTGCAGATCCGGGTCTGTATCGACATACAAAGACAGGCTAATTGTGAAGGACATGGGAATTGTGCCATTAAGGGATAGCTCGCTGTTGAGTTGGATACTTTGGGTCTTATCGAGAGGACAGAAGGGGAGAAAATGTTCGCTTGGTTCGTCGAGGTGGTCACATTAGCATTTAGGCCTTAGGGGTGTCAGAGGTGCTGCTGTTGTTGAACAGGTCTCTGTTGAGACTGCATGCTACAACCATTGCGGAGCCTATACAGATTTATGTTGGCTGGTCGAGTACCAGCATAGAACAAC
The DNA here is from genome assembly GCA_034401795.1 of Chaetoderma sp. LZ-2023a. NCBI lineage: Eukaryota > Metazoa > Mollusca > Caudofoveata > Chaetodermatida > Chaetodermatidae > Chaetoderma > Chaetoderma sp. LZ-2023a. The sequence goes on from CM067367.1 coordinate 52,670,969, forward strand.
AAAAGTAGTGGATTGGCTTTAAGTTTGCTTTTAAATTCGTTTAAGGAATCTGAGGAAGTTAAAAGTGGTGGGAAGAGTGTTCCAGGCATGAACAGTTGCTGGAAAAAGGAGTTTCGACGGACGACAGAGTTCATTACGGAAACCGAAAGGTGTTATAGAGCACTACCATGACGTATGTTATACCGTGTAAGAGTTTCTGTATTGCGATAGCTGTGGGCGACGGTGTGACAGAGTCACAGAAGTCATGCCAGTAATAATCGTGTGTAACATTATTAACGCATATGGGTTTCGCGTCCGCGGGAAAGTGGTTCGAATCCCGTTCCAGCATACTTGTAAATCATCGGTGCTCGCACTATGAGCAATGGCACGTATCGTTCTAAGGGTGTCTTCTTATATTTTTGTTTATTTTTCTAGTTTGTATACTAATTATTCTGCATGGTCTGATAACACGTGCGTGATGCATGATTTACAAGCACTTCCAAATTGTTTATCTTGGCACAAATAATGTCTTTGTAACGGCTGGTCCGTGACTAGTGTCATAATATGAAATGGGAGTGTGAAAGTATGCCCTATTGCTAACCATAGTATTAACTGGGCATCATCACACTAAATGCATTAATTAATAGAATTATCCATATCTAACTATGCCCAGTCATTTCCAGCTAAGCTACGCCCACTTTTTACGCATGAGGATATCGATTTGAAACTTTGAAACCTGAATTCCCAAAATCTAAATTCCAAGGTAACAACAGTTAAGCTGCTGAAAGTAATTTGACCGGGGTGCTGTTGCTACCTATGACTGAAACAAATACCAGTCAAACTAGTTTCAATATATCCAACAGAATGTTTATGAAATTGTAAATTCATCAATCACGTGCAATTCGTAAACTAACGACCGACCTTTCGCGACAGAGCTAAACGTTATTATGATTGTGACGTAATAGATTATAACGTAAAATCATTGAGTGACAGACCGGATCCATCTATTAATTGCATAACTAGTAATTGGTTCTATAAATAGCTTACCATCTAGAATATTCCTGGCTGCAGCAATGATCATGCCGAGCGCCATATCAGCACACGCGTCACTCAAAACGGCTGGTGTGTTCGCCATTTTGATTCCTCTTGATTTATAAAACTTTACATTAACATGATCCATTCCAACACCATTGTTCGCTATAATTTGCAAATTTGGCAGTATGTCCAGATGGTCCTCCACCATCTGCCGCTCTACAGGTAATCCCGATATCAATGCTGCTACAATCTTTACGCCTAATGATGGCTTTGCTTCTAGGTCTCGTAGCCAAACGATGGTGAACTGTTTTTCAATTTCCTTAATGAGAGCCTCCCTAATCCCAAATGCAGGATCTTCAGTTGCAGGTCTACTACACAGGATATAGTTTTCCACGTTCGACATGTTTTAAAACAGTGATGTAGGCGTGCTTTCAATCAGTTGTGGACAACTAAAGAAAATAGAACATAACATGGTTCTAGTCTGCTATTTTAGACTCGAAAATCAGGACATGATGTTCACCTTTGGAAGAAATCAGCAAATTGGACAAAATATAGGATCTATTATGGTATTTCTGCTAATAATAGACCGAGTCTGGTGAGTTTACTATGCATTATTATAGTTTTTGCTATGCTTTATTGACTGGAGACGTCTCTGTGATTATCCAAACTCAAGGTCTCGAGATAATTGTGAAGTCAAAAGATTCTAAGATCCTAAAATATCTATAATTTAGCAATTATGCTGACTTTGAGGCTTTTCATCCAGTGTTAGATTTATTGCAATTTTAGATCAGATCTTGCTACACTAAAATAAATGCCTCCTTTTGTCTTAGTGTGGTAGCGGTCAAGTCCATAAGGTGATTGTCATGACCTCTAAGTGCCGCACGATCCGGGAATTGCTTTTAAAAGCTCAAACCGATAATCTTGTAATCATGAATGTCGAGTCAACATTAGCATGTAATGGCACTCAGTATAAGATCAACCCCAACTTTATTCAAGGCTATGCAACCTGAAATAATGGAAACCGTATCAAGAACTATCTTTTCTTAACATAAGAAGCCCACTATTGAATTGCAGGTAGGAAAAGCCAGTCATTATATAACTAGAACAATAATATCCGCGTGGATTATAATTAAATAGGGGGATGATTTAATAAAGCGTCTGTGTCGCGGGAAGACTGAGTGATCATAACAGCTTCCTCCACATTTGCATCTGGCTGTGCGCACAATAGTAGAGGTGAGACGATAGGGGCGCCTTTGAAAAGTCGTTGCTGTGTCAGAGCAACCAACTAATTTGCCTCATTATCACCTTTTTTCCTTTGATCTCACCGCCTTTTGTAAAGGTGTGAAAAAGGCGCCCCTATCTCCTCCGTTCTGATTGGATGTTAGATGTAGAGGGTGACCATGCATAAGCTACGCCCCCTCGTTAAATCATGTGCCTCCTGTCATCCAATGAGGTGAGCTTAAAGGTGATTGGCGTAATGACTGACAAGGGTTAATGACCAGGTAATTATGGATGATTGACAGGTTACATGTCTGGACTCGTCATTCTCATGTGAACTCATTCGATCACGAAACCCCGCCCCACCCAACCCCCTCGTTAAGTCACATGCCTCCAGGCTACCAGCACTGCGAGCTTAAGGGTAATCAGCTTAATGCTGATTGACAAGGGTTAATGGGTGTAATTAAGGATGATCTCTTGGAGCCATGTTACATGTCTGGACACGTCTTTTCCTGGGAACTGGTTCGATGATGAAGCCCCAACCCTCATTAAATCACAGGTCTCCAGGTACCCAATGAGGTGTGCTTAAGAGTAATTAGCGTAATGACACATGATGCGCGTTAATCGATAGGTCTAAGGATGATTGACAGGTTACATGTCTGGACACGTCTTTTTCTTAGGCTGGGAGCTTGTGCAATCATGGGAGATTCTAAATGGTCAAGCTATAGAGTAGGGTCAATTGTGGAAGACGTCTCTATTAGTCTAATGGGTTGATCATTATTAAACTTCTGAACCTTAGCACTTTAGCCATGATAATGTACAAGGGTCGATGTATAGCGTAAGGACAATCGGTTAGTTATTACCCTGAGAGATCAAAATTAACTAGTCGAGCTTTAAAACAACTCCGACCGCGTGTAACGATCGTCAGAGTTGTACAAAGTTCAACAAATCAATTTTCAATCATGTTAAGGAAATAACAACAACCTATTACATTTTAACGGGCCTCGAGTGGCCACGCAACATTCGGAGAAAAAATGTTACCCTAAGTTTACTCCGGGTTTGGACGGGTTATAGGCTCGGGCTCTTTCAGAGTTCCGTCAATTAAAACAATGCCAGTCATTTCACATTTCAAAATTTTTAATAAAACAATAGTTTCAATAAATCTATACAATCGATAAAATATACAGCCAATAAATATACAGATGATAATAATATACGAATAAGTGGAAAAAATATAAAAACTAAATATATGTAAAACGAATACATACAATAATGATTTAATTAAAATATAAAATTTACAAATATTTCGAGCGGGATCTCGGGACCTGTAAAAGTTAAGCGATAGACATGGAGAATGATTCGGCTGAGGTATTACGCGAAACTGATTTTAGAGCTATTATTTAAATAAATTTGAAACCGATCTAAGCGATACTGAACCCCTAACAGGTTGGGTGTAAAGATAGGTCAGGGATTTGTACAGCGGTAGGGTTTGGAGATATTAACTTTCAAAGTGGTGGGAGGGGTGTGTAGGGTATATTTTAAATAAATTAAATAATGGTTTTAAAAACCAGCTCAATGTATGAATATATTACAATTTACTTGGGACGCCCCTCCTCCCACCCCAACCCCACACCATATAACTATGCATTGCCCTCCACACACATGCACATTTCTAAACGATAATAATAAAGCAGATTACTTACTCCCCCTCGATGAAGGGTATGCTAGTAATCTTCTACATTACAGGTTAGAGCATTATACATAGTACAAACATGTTATCTCAACCGTTTCTCGACCCATATCCTATAACTATGCATCACCCTCTGCGCATATCTAACCAATAATAAAGCAACAGATTACTTACTCCCCTACGATGATGGGTATGCTAGTAATCTTCTATGTTGCGGGTTAGCGTATTATACAGTGTACAAAGCGACAGCTCAATTGACCTCAACCATTTCCCCACCCCACCCTGCACGTTTTTCCAATTCGCTCACGCTCAAACCCACATACACCCCAGATTATGCTCGACACCCCTGGCCTACCCCGATACGAAAGCCCCCCCCCCCATCCCCACTCAACTTTCTCACCCCCACTCTGGCTATCATAAAATTAGATCCTAGGAATACCCTGAAAGTCTAGTTTAAAGTTTAGTATGATAGTCGTTAAAAATAATACGTTTTTTGTAAGTAAATCCGAAACGTTTCTCAGTATCCTTACTCAAAAGTCTATGATCTTTATTCCTAATGATAGTATTAGGATACTGAGTGAACATTTCGAGATTATGATCGTTGACCATGGCTAACAAAGTATCGAAGCCCAACCCCTTATTCCTGTAATTCAACATTAAGCCCTTAATTTTGCAGACATTCTTGATATCCCCAGTCTGTCCGTCTAGCTGTCTGTATGTGTAACTCTTCAGGCCAGTGCTGACAAACTCTGTTATTTCACTGCGGGGAGGAACTTCGTCCATGAAATAACTGAGTCTGTCATGGTAAACGGGGATTAGGCGAGGTTTATCACGTTTTTGAACGTACACAATAGAATCTGTATCATGATAAATGCAACTCGAGCCTACCGCTACAAGGCTTCATAGCAAATGAACCCTGGCATGACTCGTGACAAACGCAGCAATCACGACATTGGTGTGATTATCCGCCGGCATGAATTGGTTCAACTCGCGCTAGCGTATTAAGAGAGTGCTGTTGTTGCATACACGGATATCTTTGACAGAAATCATTCTATCCATCAGCAACTTCAACATAGTGCTATACAAATCGACATATATTTGTGCTTAAGGTAGGGGTTGAGGGCGAAATAACCCCGCAAAGAATTCAGCACCTGTTTTTCCAGGGTTCTAAGGCCCTTATTTTGAATGATCAAAGATTTATCTAATTTAATCCCTTCACATTCAAAATATTCCAGAACATATGGGTCTTTCTGCCCATCTGTGACCACATACTTGGGATACCCTGATGCTTCTTGTTTAATTTTCAAAAAGTTATCAATGTATCCCTTGAAAAGCATATCAGTACATTCTTCGTAGTGCCATATCTAGATAAACTCTGAGATATGGTACCTGCTACATACCACCTCCATCAACTCCACAGATGTCCATACACCATGTAGAGTGCTCACGATCGCTATGAGTACATTCAGTACTCTGCAAATCGTGAGCACATTTACTACACAATGGAAAGAATAAACGTTCATTACATCTGTATGGGAGAACAGGAAAGAATAAATCTTTAGGAGGTAAACAGATGCACTTATCAGACCGAAGTAAGACCCTAGCTCCTCTAACAGTTTAAAATTTCTAACAATTACTTCCAGTTCACCTAGAAGGTACTGTATGCTATTACTCATCGGCAGTGGCCTGGTGATGCAAACATATGGCATTGGTGCGGTCACAGTACAGGGCATCGTGCACGACAAGCGGTTTGTGATACGTTCCAGCATTCAGAAAAGTGTTAATGTTCGGGTCGTTAAGCCTCTGGGCCATAAAATCACAACCCCACATTTCGACTACCTTCAAACTCATATGTCTAAGCTCGCTAGATTTAGAAAGCCTCTTCTGATACATTTCTTCTAAAGTTAGATCAGGCAAAGAAAATGACTTGATTAGTCATACGCTTTCTAGGCAGACATTTCGGGAAGTCATGTGTGTAACAGCCATAGTACTCGAAGTACTCATCCGTGTCCGGGCAGTAACCATCCAGCGATCAGTTAAATGCTTCGGGTTCACCGCCAGTTAGAGTGTGTTTAATAAACACGTTCTTAGAATGACACAGGTAATCGAGCAACTTGCATGGGTCTACGGAATAATGTTTCTTGTTACATAGGTTAACGTACCCCATAACAGGCGGAGCTACTAGCTTATTACATAAAGACGCTAACGTCATAGATGACATGAAAGGTGGTATCCCCGTCTCATTGATGAACATTGCATGAAACGTAGCGCAAGCCATGCACAGAATATCTATGTCAGACATGCAGTAAAGTTTCATGGCATCCCTAAAATCGAAAACACTGTCTTTAACTGCATCATACCACGAGTCGAATTCCTTATGCGCTGACACAGACATACTGTCAGCACCATAATCATCAATCGAGGGGTACATATGGAAAAAATCCTTTCTTGCTAGGTAGATTGAATATCGCCGGTAGTTGACGCAGTCGAAAGGGAAGAAGCCCTAGACTATCCTTAAAATGAATGTCAACAAACATTCAAATACACCACTTTATTAACGTTCATTATTATGCTGGAAGGTTTAAGCTCTGTGTTGCTAAAGAGCCACTCCATCCCTAGATGCAAGTCAAAACCACGACTGTTATGAGCTATAGCGATGTAGTCATGAAAATGTATAACAATAGTCTTACACAAACCATTATGCTCAGATTTCATAGCTAATACCCATTGCATGAAAGCGGTTATAGCATTAGAAGCTTCAAAGATAACCTCTCTTTGACGTTCATCACATTCCAAGAAGTACTCGTCATGAGGTTTGCTAATGCATACAGATCAAGCTATCTGGGCTACGACATAAATAATCTTGTGACGCATTGTCACTTGGTTTGTTTCAAAATCATAAAAGGGTCGTATACAGTCGGCCTTTGATGCTGACGAATCTAGATAACATATTCCGATCACTATACATTGGGCCATACACATATTATCCAGATTCCTAACAGTGATACAGCTTCTTTTCAGAGTGGCTTCGAACTTCAACTCATCGAGATATAATTTGGTAAGATTACTATTCCACCCTATCCACTAGGCATTTCGACATGAAAAATCTCCATAGAAAAGTCCCCATCGAGACACACATCTCTTTGAGATTGCCTCACTTCAGAAATTGCGTTCGTTATTTCTGTAGCATCAGATTTTGGACTTGGGCAAAGTCAGCATGGATCGGGGTGTTTAAGGCTGGGTGATTTATCGTGACCCTGCTGTAATCTTGAGGTGATGCATTCATGCTAGCATACAAGCTCCCTAATATTCTTTCGAATATCGAGTGCACGTGCTCTGAAACTTCAACCAAATTTTCTGTAATAATGGCGTCTGGATTAAAGTTGACAGAGTACAAATTTTCTGTAGTATTAAAATGCCTGGACTGAAAGGTGCGCGTGAGAGTTATATCGTACAAATCAGAGATGTTGGGTGTGTCGGGTCTAGGTATAGCTGTTACAACGTCATCAGAATGTATGTCACCCCCGCACCCCCAAAATTCCCATCCTCTACAGCGTTAACCACTCCACCGATCATATTAGCTTCCATATTCGTATCATTAGTTTCAAATAAATTAACTCTGCAGACTTGAGCCGATTTATTTTTGCAATTCTTGTAATCATTCTTACTAGTCTTCTTAACTGGTGTATAGTGAGCGCTAACAGAGTTGCCAGAGGTTGGGTGGGGGTTGGTAGCTGCAGGGGTTGGGCTGGTAGCATTAGGGTGGGTGTGGTCGAGTTGGTTAGAGTGGTCTGTGGGTCTGGGGATGGGGCATCTGCGTTAGCGTCGTTGGAGATCGGGGACTCGAACGGTCTCCAAAATTTTACAACAGCATTTGAGCGTGTAGAGTTTGGGTTGGAATTTAGGGGTTTATGAGGTTGCAGGGGTGCAATGGGGGACGTTACAGATTGATAATGTTGAACACTGGCTAAGAGATCAGTATCGCTTAGACCATGCATTAACGTATTTATATTTTGTTGCAATACATCGTCGTCTTCAGAATTAGAACAGGTGTGAAGATTTTGAAAGATTTTGCTCTTCAAAGCTATGAAAATTAAAAATATCTCCCAGCATTTCCACAGATGTTATAGTATTTAAAACAGTTTTGCTCAGTACCTCACCCGAATCCTGCTCTACGGCCCAGTTTAACTTCGTTGGCTCTGGACCCCACGCAGGCTCGTCACTCATCGAGCTTGCTGAAGAAGTTCCAGGGTTCGATCTACCTGAAGACCGCATCAATGTCGTAGTCATCGTGAGAGTCGTCAGCGTTGATGATGACGGAACCAATGTCGCTCCACTTGCCATCGCCGACTGCAGAAATTGAGAGTAAGTTCGCAATGCTTCAAGACAAAAAAGGATAAAACAAATTAAATCTTATATTTCCAGACAAGTGGGTTTTTTCACGGTCATATGTAGCGGTCATAAGTCACTGTCATAAGTCGCTGTCATAAGGTTCACCTATGTTGCAACACCATCAAACCCCGACCACAAATTCCTAAACCTAGCATAGCCATAGCACACCCAGCAACCCCTCAACAACCCCACCCCTCAACAAATCCCACCCAACAAACCCCCAGCTGCTCACACAAACCTCAGCCACAACTACCCCCACACCCAACACTAGCCAACTCGCCAGGCACCCCCACCCACCACCCACTCCCAGAGCCCTCACACACCCAGCAACCCCTCAACAACGAGATCACAAGCAAACCTCTCAACCACTCCCCAACCCCACAACCGCAACCACAACCACCAGCCACACCCCGCCCCACCCTAGTCAACTCATCCCCACCCAGAGCCCACACCCCACCCAACCAGCTCGACCCAGTTCGAACAAAAGCAGTAAAGTCTATACTCACTTACATTCAGCTTGACTAGGGAACATTTCTACGTGATTGTAGTACGATGAGAAATCTGTCTCAGTCATCGCCAGTCTGATTGTATCTCTCAGGTGAGTTAATGCGTACAGCACGCGGTCCCATAGATCATCAGGACAGATGTTATGAGAGGTTAATATACCCTCCATGATGGTTAATGGAGGCACCATAAACTCTCGTTCGACGGTTAGTGCTTGGCTAACACTGTGGGAATCAATCTCGTTTCGATTGACAGTATCTAATACATCCTCAAGAATAGCCAAGGAGGGAGGGGAGGGGAGGAGTTGTTCTATCGATCTGGTGTGGTGATTACCCCCCGAGTGCTACTGTCTCAAGATCCATCAGGGCGTTGACCACGTGCTGCTCGGCCGACGTATGAGATATTCGTGTTCTTCTTCTTCAGAATCGTTGGCGTTGTCATCCTCGTACCCGCCTTGCACCTGACTACCAGCGTCTCGTCATTAGCGGCCAGCTCATCAGCCGAACGTCTACAGGTGCCCTCGATGTTCTCAGGAATCATCTGTATATTAAAACACATGACAAATGTTCAAAATAATATTAGATCATGGGAGGTAACTACGTCGTTTCATGCTGGGACTATAGCTCATTATGCAAAGGGAGATAACTCGCTTTTTTGCCGAGATCGCGCTGCAATTTTTAAAAAAGATCTAAACTTTTAACAAACTAATATTATACGCGGGTCTAAACAGTATAATAACTTCGAGTTACATTCAGCTATTAACGCGTAAGAACTCTGCTTAGGGCTTAATATACATTAACAATTAATCAAAAGGTTGTATTTCTATTTTTCAAACATATGGCAAGTAAGACGCTCACTCGATAGACCTACAGCGCAATGCTAAATTATCGGACACACCCACGCCAAAGCCCACAAGACAAAATTTAACACACACCCAAAAACTGGCTGCTTTTATGAATTAATCGCCGTACCCAACGTATTTGGACTTAATTTTGATAATTTTTTTGGTTGGTTTTTTTTTTTAACCTTAGGATAGCGTGATAATGCTCGACCCGCTTCATACCTTATTAATTAATATATAATTTAACAAATACGAATTTTGGTCATCCAGGGAGTGTTACAGCCCTATATATGTATTTTAAATTCGTGATTTTGGAAAAGTTTACGAATTTGAAATAGAGTTGCATATAATAGGCTCTGTATGCCAGATGACCAAATCGTTAGAGAGATCACTTAAATAAGTAAACAAGGACAAAATAATAACAATAATTACGATAATACCGATAATAACGCTAATAATGGTAATAATAATAACAATAATAATAATAATAATAATAATAATAATAATAATAATAATTACCTCAAGCGCAACAGGGGAGTCTACTATCAGGATACGATACTCCGGTACAACTGTTAGGCTACGAACCTATTAAGCCTAGGCGACAACCCAATATTGACTTCAACTTCAACTTCGCCTTCAACTTCTACTATAAGATCTAGTGTTTTCCATTTTAATAAATCAAACAGTGGTTAAAACAATGACAGCGTGGCTAAGCTTTTAAGAGTACTTGTATTCTTTTTAAATGCAAGCGTTCAAATGATCCTTTGCTTCGATACGCTGAGCTTATATAGGATCTGGGACACAGAAAAAATAAGTGCTAACTTATGCTTAGGCAAACTTCAAAATTGAGTAAGCCATCTCGCACGTGTTAAGTGTCAAAAATCGATATACTATTCCTTTAGAGTCATTTTAAAAACAAATACCAACCATTGTTTAACAAAAAAATAACGATTTTTATATTTTAAGCCAGTTTGTGTTGTTATGTTGACATAATCTTTAAACTCAGACACAGAATTCGCTGCTCAGTTATTGAATGTTAAGGAGTTCACATGTTATATTTTAAGCACAGTTAATGGTATTACATTGACATAATCTTTAGACTCAGACACAGCGTTCGCTACTCAGCTAATGAACGTTAATGAGTTCACATGTTCATGAGTTATTTTAAGAAACGGTAAGCTCCTTAATATTTGAGACACACAGCTGCAGAATTAGAATGCTAACGAGTTTTCAGTCAAGCTTCAAATTTGAAATAGCTAAGGATCAAAGTACAAACCTGAGGGAGGGAATAGATCGATTTCATAAGTTTCTAATAGCAATTGACATATTCTTAGGATGACTAAAATTCTGCCAAAATTCACGCATGAAGCTAGCGTAAACTGGATTACTCTATACATCAAGCTAGCTATTCCAGCCTTAATACAGTCACAAAGCTCGAAGAGCTCAGCCACATACATCTGAACATATGCTTCCAGGATTTCGATATCATTGTTTTTATTATAAGAGGTTTGAAACGTTGTACAGCTCGATACACCCTCTAGCGCTCATCGAGATTAGTAAAACAATGTCACAAAATGTATATAGTTCAGCTATTCGATAAAACATCAGATGGAATTATATTATGTTACGGGGCATATCAACCTGCTTACGAGAGACTCAGAGCGGATGTAGAGCTATATTCAGGAGTTCAAGATTTAGAAATAGATTCCAATGTAGCTAATCTAATTATCCTCGACGATCTGATGGAGGACATAGATAGTAGGGTTACTGCATTGTTTACGAGACAAGGTCATCACAAGAATTCAACGATAATTTATTTGATTCAGAATATTTTCTCGAAAAATAAGCACCACAGAAATATTTCGCTGAATTGTCAATACATAATCCTATTTAAGAATCCTAGAGACACATCCAGTACAACTACATTGGCTCGTCAAATGTATCCTAGACGTAGCTCGACATTGCAGGATTCATATAGCGATGCCACTATGCACACTCACGGTTATTTACTTATAGACCTCTGTCAGACAACACTTGACCATCTGAGATTACCTAAGGATGCTTCCTGCCAAATATAATTGAAATCGGCCTAGCAGTTCTCGAGAAGATATTTTTAATTTCCCTATGCTTTAGTATGGGAGCTTTTGGCGGGAAAATGATGGTCGCCAAACCGTTTATCAGAGATTCCAAAATCCATCAAATAAAAAAATCCAATATCACCACCAAACACACTATATTTTGATTGGCCCATGGCGACCATGTTTTTTATGGATCAACTTTCCTTGAACAAACTTTAATGGCCCTTAGTCCCTAATCATATCTGCCAAAATTTGGCCCAGCCCTTCAGCGGTTCTGGAGAAGCCATTTTCGCTAAAACTAGGTCAACCAAGATGGTCACCAAACCATGGGACCAATCAAGTTCTCTTGAACAAACTTGGTTCAGCGATTGCCCTAGATAATATTACTATGGGGTTTGCTTCAATCCACCAAGTGGTTTCGGAAAAAAATTTCAAAGACATTTCTAAAAATCGGACAATATCCCAGATGGCAGCCGGCCAAACTGGCCGATCAGCTTTGTTTGAACAAACTTGAATCTCTACACCCTAATGATGCTTCCTGCCAAATATAATTGAAATTGGTCCAGTAGTTCTCGAGAAGACATTTTAAATTTCCCATTGCTTTAGTATGGGAGCTTTTGGCGGGTAAATGATTCAAGATGGCTACCAAACCATTTATCCGATAGTTTCAAAATTGCAAATTTGAGATCAGAATACCTAAAAACATATATAAACCCAATTTCAGCCTCAAAATCCATCAAATAAAAAAATCCAATATGGCCACCAAACACGCTATATTTTGATTGGCCCACTGCGGCCATGTTTTTTAATGGATTAACTTCCCTTGAACAAACTTTACTGACCGTTAGGCCCTAATCATATCTGACAAATTTCAGCCCGATCCCTTTCATGGGGTTTGCTTCAATCCACCAAGCGGTTTCAGAGATTTTCAAAGACGTTTCTAAAAATCGCCCAAAATCCAAGATGGCCACTGGCTAAATTGGCCAATCAGCTTCGTTTGAACAAATTTTGATCCCTATGCCTTAAGGATGCTTCCTGCCAAATATAATTGAAATTGGTCCAGTGGTTCTTGAGAAGTTGTTTAAAGGAAAAGTTCATGGACGACGGACACACGACGGACAGTCGCCATGGCATAAGCTCACTTGGCCTTTAAATCCAGGTGAGCTAAAAATGATCGAATCATCCAAGGCTTAGCCCATAAATTATTAGATTATAAACTTATATCGCTTCAACGAGGAATAATTTTTTTAACCCATTGGACGCGCTGCAGACGTTTTTAAACGATATGGATTAAGCTCGCTTTTACCATATCTGTGTTAAAATAAATTTCAAAGTTTGTTTCTCACATTCTTTTTCATTTTTCAGAATTAGAATTTTAGCAACCTCCTAAAGTTACGTAGATGGCTGAAGCCTCAGACTAATGCCACATATACAGGATTAAAGTCTTGAATGAACAATTCATCAGAGATATTTTTGCTGATAGCTATTAATAAACGCGGTCTGTCTGGGGGTGGTAGGGCTGGTGGTGGGGTCAAGGTAGCGGGTCTGGATGGGTTGCTCGTTAACGTACTACTGCTACTGCTACATCAGACATCTATGTAACTCTAGGAGAACTACGTTAAAAATATAATTGAGAGAAGGTGAGGATTGCGGTTGTATACAAGGGAGATGGGTCATACACAATCCCCAACCCTGGGGTTCTGCATTGGGTTCGGTGGGTTAGGGAGGATTGGACCATTAGCGAATAAAGCAATGCTGTTTTAGCTCGAGACTGGATCGGTTGCTCGTTAACCTATTACTGCTACTGCTACGTCGGATATCTACGCAAGTCCAGGAGAACTACATCAAAAATATAATTGAGAGAGGGTGAGGCTTTCGGTTGTATATGAGGGATGCGGGTCATATACAATCCCCAACCCAGGGGTTCTGTGTTGGGTTGGGCGGTTGGACTATTAGTGAATAGAGCAACGTTGTTTTAGCTCGAGACTTATATATAATATATATATATATATATATATATATATATATATATATATATATATATATATATATATATATATGATTCGATAATTATAGGTTATAACTATGTCGATAATAGTAGCAGGTTATAATTATATATTATTTGCGCAGCTTATAAACAGCTCAGGGTACATCCTTCAGCCATTCAGTCTTACAGGCTTTGTATAACTCGCATACATTCCAAAACAATGTAATTCTACATTGTTGATAGGTCTTAAGAAATAATCGATACCCATACACTCGTGTTCATGTTGAGATGGTCTGTCATGCTGTGATCCATAACAGTCCCGAATCGCTAGTCTACGGTTCGCTAAATTCAACAAATTTACGAAAATACCAGTAGCATTGGCTCGGGTAGCTTGTGGAACACCTTCACAGTCAAAACTCAGATATTCACATTCATTTATATCTCGATGGCCCATATCAGGGGTGTCCTGTGTAGCGGTCGGTTGAGCGTATGTTTCTACAGCATCGGGCGAGTTGGGCGATGTAAAACACTTGTCTTCTTTGTAATCCTGTAAATCATTAGAATCCAATGTATCTGGTAAGGGTTCGAATCCTGGTGGTATTTCTTCCTCTACATGTGTAGACGCCTGTTGAATAGAAAAATCTAACTCTCCAACAGTCTCTGGGGATATGCACTCAATAAGTGTCTGAATGGCTCTGTCGATTTCAGAATCAACATCGTTTACATCGACAACCTTACATGGTTGCTCAGACGTTAATCCCAGTAATCGAGTCATGAAGACTCTCGAGAATTTGTAATCCTTAGTCTTTATGGTGTCACCCTCTAAAACTGTAGTTAGTTTAAGTTCTTCATATGTAGTAGTAATGTATAATCCTTTGAGTTAACATTTACATCACTGCTCAGAGTTCTGACTATTTCAAACCATATATCTTCGTCAACCATTAACTTTAAGCTGACTCTAGAGACGGAGAGCGAAAGCACATTACTGCATAGGCCTATTTGTCTCTGGCCATTATCCAAGTGACATGAATCAGCCATTAATCTAATGCTTAATTGCTGATCTCTGTAATCTTTGGAGAGCATTGCATCAACCATTGAGAGCTTTTATCTATATATCAACGATCGGGTGTAGATTCTTTATCAATATTGCATGTCCACGCTAAGCCTGCTTAGAAATGTAATAGCAATCTTCGGTTTGGGGTTTTTTCAGGAATGAAACACTTACACTAGCGTAGAGTTCGTTATAGCTCTGAGAATTTCATGCAAGTTCTCCTTGAGAATTCTCCATGAATTGCTAGGGAATGTTACGCTCCTGAATGATGGTTTCAGCTTGGTTTGACCTGGTGAAGTAAAGTACCAAGTTAGCCCAATGTATGGATAGTTAGTGCTGATAGTGACCTTTAATTGAGGTTCTAATTTGTATATGTAATTAATCTGCTCTACTCTGTCGGAACATCTAGCTCTAAGCACAGTTTCTTCTAATGCAGGCATTATAGCAGCAAACATTCAAAACGTATTACCGTACATAAACACGCCTCGTTTGGTGGGGTAAACTCTACCAACAACAAACTCATGTATGTCTACTACAAAATTCGTCATTAATGTGTACATGTACATTGTTACCGAGCACTATGGTTATGTCACAACCCATAAAATAGCCTGTATTCATACTTATAATAAACATTGAACAAACCATTTAAACAAAAATCAAAAACGTTAACTCTTAACAGATCAGATTTTTAAAACTCTGCTTTTATACTATAACGACGATCGATTTTGCTCGTCATGCGTCATTACGCTAATTACCCTTAAGTGTGCCACATTAACCCTTGAGCATTTGGCATGGCTCCAAGGGATCATCCTTAATTACACCCATTGACCCTCGTCAATCAGCATTACGCTAATTACCCTTAAGCTCACAGCACTGGATGCCTTGAGGCACATGACATATTGAGGTGGGTGTGGCTCCCCGATCGAACGAGTTCACAGGAATAGACGAGTCCAGACATGTAACCTGTCAATCATCCATAATTACCCAGTCATTAACCCTTGTCAATCATTACGCTAATCACCTTTAGGCTCACCTCATTGGATGACAGGAGGCATGTGATTTAACGAGGGAGCGGGGCTTTTGCATGGTCACCCTCTACATCTAACTTTCAATCAGAACGGATGAGATAGGGGCGCCTTTTTCACACCTTTACAAAAGGCAGTGAGATTAAAGGAAAAAAGGTGATAATGATGCAAATTATTTGGTCGCTCTGACACATCAACGACTTTTCAAACGCGCCCCTATCGCCTCACCTCTACTCACAATGCCCCTCTGGTAGAAGGAGAAACTTCCTGTACACCATATAGTGGACAAACTGCAATCATCACACTAGAGTCGTGACTAGACCACCCTCAAAAGTCATGTTGAGAAGCTGTTGGGTGACTGGCCACGAGACAGCAGTTGAACTGCGATGCTTATCGAAGCGAGGTGATAGCTGAACCGATTGTCACATGTAGCACGAATGCGCTATGCCATAAGTGGCAAGAATGTCGCTTCCGAGAGGGGAATCATGCAAAAAGTTACTGTCCTGAGAATGGGATGAGCTCCTTTCATTCGAGACATGGTTTAAAGCAAAGAGAGCAACACTGTCTCAATTCCACTACTGGCAAACTGCTGCTTATGACTTCGAAATTCCATGTTGCACTGTGTACCGTCTACTCGTGTTGGAGACCTGGATAACATCGTCGTGTCGT
>CM067367.1:52687937-52719611 GCA_034401795.1 Chaetoderma sp. LZ-2023a
TTGGATCTGTACGAGAGGTCGTTCAGTGAATTTCCAAAATTGGGTCACTATCACTCGATCCTGCAATTATGAGCGCTGGCTGCCAGCGCAGGTTCGTGATATGCTGGACATATGAATGGAACACCTAATGCTCTAGTGCTCTACAAGCAGTTTCCTGAGAACTTATTCATGGTTGCCAAGACGCAAATGTCATTCTCTCTTATCCAAAGCCACCAGCAAAAGAATAAGGAACAGAAGATTCATGGTGTGACCCTTAATCTGAATGATATATAGGTGTTCACTGAGTCGTCTGTGTGATGGCCATGATTTAATTTGCATGGCTCTTTGTGGAGTTTGCAATCAAGCAAGGACTTTGCTTCTCAGCATCACAGTCAGAGTAGAAGAGGGTTGCCGCAGAACCAAGAAACTCGTGTCAGCATTCCAAGATGCAGGGGTGAGTACAACATTCGACACCAAAGAGGTCATGTCAGGGGATGCCATCCACATTATCATGTGCCCCCATGAAGAGGGAATGGAACAACATTATTCGGTTTTGTTGCTAAGGAGACTTCCACCCGCTAATCAAGGTGGACAAAATCTCCCACAATTCAATTAACACAAAAAGACGCCTGAATCCACCAGAGTAGCTTTACATCATGAGATAAATCAACGAATGCAATATTGACTGCATACTTAAAGTCAAGAATGCTGACGATACACATCATCTTTATCAAAGCACGATAATTTGCCATGCTGCCAAAACTCAGAACTGCTGCCATGCTTGAAAGAAAACTTGTCATCTAACTTCGATGAAGCTGAAACGAAACTGAGGCCAAACAGGAAACTCTAAATTTTCTGTGATTATGTTGAGTGTGTTCGCTTGATTGAGGAACACATAACCAAGGTTAAAGATGCATTACCTCCGAGATATAGATAAATTTGGTAATTTTCAGTATTTTTACTGTAATATAATGGTCCCGGTGTATTATTAATACATAATAATTTTTAGACATAAGTTCCGACCCTGTCACACATATTTGTTATTATTTGTTGTTGTTCTGAAAGCTCGTGTGTGTGGATGAGTTTTCAATTTAGAGAACCATTATATTTACGAAACAATCCAATTGGAAAGAACTCCAAAAATCTTAAATATGTCTAGACAGATCAGAAACATCAAAGAGCTACACGCCAGGAGGACTGAAACCACAAAAAATTCCATCAAGACATAAAACATATAAGTTGCATAATAATATTTTTTGTTTATACAAGACTGGTGATGAATCGCAAGCCACTAGTCAGGGCCCATGTGAAGTCATGTGTGCACTTTGGGATGAAAGCAAGCCACCCACCTGGATGTCTTTAGGATACCTTAAGTAACAATAAATTTGTTCAAATGTCAGCTATGAATTTTTATCTCGATTACCATGGTTGAAACGAGGATATGCACCCATGCCGATATATCTATATATGTGTATGCAGTAGATCTAAAGAAATTATTGTTGAATTTGAATCAAATTGTACATGGGACAATGATGAAGGAATTTCTCCCATTTTGTTATGGATTCTGACCTGGGTTAAGATTTCAGATTTCTTGTAATGATTCTATTACAATCACATCATTGTGTGATGATGTTAAAGGTTATATTCTTCGCAAATTATCCAGAAATAGGTTATGAAAAGCATATATGATGTTAATAGTTATAGGAAAATGAAAATACAGCAATCAATGTGACCATAGCTATTGCTATGGGTCAATTAAATGTCTAATAATCTGAAAGTGATGTCATTCATTTAGCTCAATCACGTGGTCTCCTGTGTTCACTCTAGTTTGCTTTCCTGTGATTTTCCATGTCTGTAGCTAACATTTTCTCATTGGCGACAACAGATTGTTTGTCCCTGATTTGATACGATTTGAGAGAAATTCATCAAGCAATTTGCTGCCAACATCTCTTTCTCTACGGAGATCGTGTTTAACCCTTTCAGGCATAATTGCCTTTGTCACTGAGTTGAAAAGCTCAGCACATTTCTCTGTGAATAGACTGGTGAAATTCCTCAGTGTAAAAGTAAAAACTTCAATGCTTTTCTTTTGATGCATCATCATTGGTTTTGTGGATGCATGGTGACGCAGTTGTGCAGATGATATTACACCAGCCATGTTTTGGGTTTGTGATGCAAGTTGTGGAGAGATAAGGTAACATGTGGTGCAAGCATTAGTATTCAGTGTGATCCCCATGATCCTGCCAGTTACTTTCATTGAGCGATTGATATGCTCCAACGCATGATCAGCACCACTTGTACATATGGTGCTGACAAATGTTGCATCCAATTGCAAGTTCGGACAAATCTGATTGTGACAGAGTGATTTCTGTGTCACAGAATTCGCTTTAAATAGTTACAGTTTTTGCGAGATTTATCCCATTGTGCCTTTTATTGGCCCGGGGAACTTTAAATTCTGCTAAGTTTTGTTTGGGTAATAACACCTTAAGTCAGATGACATTTTTAGTACTTAAATTGGGATGGACATACAAACAAGATCCATGGAGGTTTTGGCGAAGGAATTTGCTTTTGGAAAATGTCGTTATTAGATATAAAAATGGTTTGTTTTTGGTGCAATTTAGGTTGGTATGCCTTGTTAAATATCTAGGTATTACACAGATCGAAGCTGGTGATACAGGTAGGTAGTGATAATGTGATGGGAGTTGCACTATTTTGGCTTGTGGAGCAGGTTGGGTACGGGTTGATTTCGAAGGTAGGTGAAGTGGCCCGAAGAAATCTGTAAATTCGGGCATTCCAATCCTTGATCCCATCTTAACATGACGTTGCCCTGAGAAGATTTCTTAACGTAGAGGAAATGTGCCGAAAATGAGGTGAATTTCTTGACGTATATGGAATATGGCGATCCAAGACTGGCGGCGGATTGAGTTGGCATTTAATTGATTTGGGATTGCTTTTGCATTGGATTGAGTTGGCATTTACTTGATTTGGGATGGCTTTTGCATTGGATTGAGTCAGCATTTGATTAATTTAGATTAGAGGAGCTACTTGATATGACGTGATTTTGAATTCCGAGTTTATCTTGGGTGTGGTGTTGAGTTGAAAATCATATGGATGAAGTCGGATTCCGTCTTAGCAATGGATATCTAGAGATCGTTGATAGCTGTGTGAGCGACACTCGACTGAACCTGCAGTGATGAACTTTTCCGTTTGATTATTCATCAACAGTTTCACATTCATTTTTTTGGAATTGTTTGGACACAGGTTGAAACTAAATTAGTGAAATATTTGGAGTAAAACACGTAGTCAGGAATTGATTATTTGTTCTTTAGGAACACAGTTAAATTGATAATGTCGCTCATTTGAAGAGAAGGGTGGGGTAGTTTTCAATATATTGTAAAAGTTAAATTATGTCTCTTCATTGAAGAGCGGGGTGTGGGGTTAGTTATTATTTAGATGTAAACTGTAAAGAAAATTTCAGCTTATTATTAATGTAAATTGTAAATTTATAGTGGAACATGCAATATGGAACCGGCTATGATGGTGTTGTTTTACTTTCTTACCTGCTAGGTTAATCACCATTAATTTGACACCTGTCCACATCCTTAACAATAAAAGAACCTGTGAATAGGTAATCTACATTTAGGTGTTAAAATTTGATTCAAATGGATAACATCTGCTTCATAAAATTCCACTTTTTCTAAACCTTATTTTGATCCCTATTCTAATTCTCCTTTTGGCATTAATATAAATTCTTCATCGAATTACTATCTCACATGATGAAGAGTATCATTTCCGTAATCACCTGCATGCACTGGCGCATAACAACTGGCAGTGGTCTGTTTCGATTTTCGGAGTCCAATTGAGTCATCTTCTCCATTACTTTAAGGGACTCAATAGCATGAATCATTTCTGTATGTGATTGCTGTATGTCTTCACAGCTACCATCTGCACATGACTGATCAAGTTTATTTGCTGCATTTGTAAGCCGTTCCTCCAAATCGGAATGGCTCTGGAAGAATGCCTTCTGCTGTAGCATAAACATAGCTTACAGGGCCACAATATGTGCCTAAATTCCTCTCTTTACATGCTTCCCCTCGATGAGCTGCTTGACGGCCATTTGTCCATACAGGTCAGCTTCAATGTAAGCCCCAATGCACATTAATGCTGCCATTACAACGTGAAGCTCACCAGGGCGGAGTATGGTGTTATCCATGTCTTTCAGAGCCATCTGAAGTTGTTTTGCCTGCTTTTAGATGCCTATATCAAGGACAATCGCAGTCTTATGAGTAGGACCCTCTTCCTGTTTACTGATAGCCTGCATGAGCACTGTTAGTAGTGTCTGCACTTATGAGTAGGTGTCACAATGAGTGGTTGTGTGCCGACTCGTATTGTAGGTAGTTCCTCGCTTATCAATGAGGGATAAACAGGCCATGTTGGAATGTTACCCTTTGCATCTGCCTCATCAGGAACTCTGTCATCAAACAGCCTATTCAATTTAACCATGGTTCGACCCATAAGCCAGGCAACATCTGGAATACTGTCATCTGATTGTACTTGTACATCTTCTGTCAGACTGAATGAATCATAGACACGGCATGGGGAATGGCTGTTGGCTTGGGGGAAATGCAATCGTCTTTCATCTCTTCTATAGACAGCTTTTCAAGGATGGACATGAAGTTACGCTTCACCTGGCAGTGTAGCATTGTTCCATCAGCTGCGAATATTATCCGTCTTTGGAAGTTCCTTTATTGAACATCTCACGGTTGGACTTGTTAACTCTAGGTTTGATACCGCATCAGTACGTTGACAACGCTGATAACAATGCATAGCAGTAGCATGCTGGGTACGTTTCCCATTTGGCATGCCCTCTGCAAAATCAACATTATCAACAGTGAAAAGGAATGCCTTCCACGAATTACATCAGGAGGTAGGTAAACGTTATCATTCAGTAGCATTTTCTGCAGCACAGTTGTGGCTATCCCCTCCTCTACAGATTCCAGAATATTTATTCAAATAGAATGTTAGCAGAGACAAGAAATGGTACGACATCACAACAGCACGGCGGTAGCTAGGCTATTGGTAGGATTTAGTTCATGATGTTACACGTGCTCCTATGACAATAGTGATCAGCTGCAACATAAAGCAATACATAAACATACACAGTGTTCACAAGCTAACTTAAACAATCCTAGTATAGTCCAAGCAACAACTGTCACCAACGACAGGTGGTCTCGTATTACACGTAATTTGCAATTGGCTGCAACAAGCATTTTGGAGCCTGTAAAATAGTGGTTATTCACGGCGTGAGGTCGTTCGACCATATGATAATGAACTGCTATTTTTCGGCACCAAAAGATTAAGTGGTTGCTTGAGATGGTTTGATTATATATCTGCAATGAGCTAAGTGTATATATTCCTGTTCAAATTGGACTGAGCAGGGTTTACACATAGGGTAAAGCAAAACGTAGCAAGTAACAGTAAATTTAGTTTCATTGATCATTTACAATAACTGAGTGATCCGATTCTTGACACCAAAAGAGTGTACACATGTTCAGATGTATGGTAAACGCTGATTATAGTGTGGAAATTAATGTTAGAATCTAATATTCTGATAAGCATTGTCACTGGATAAAATAAAATGCACAAAAATTAATGGATGAATGTATTTGGTTAATATGCTATAAAACCATACTGAAAAAATCTGCATGTGTAGGTCCTTTCAGCAAAAATGTATTACAAGGACCAGAGCAAATTCTCAGACTGCCAACATGTGTTTTCTTGCTCCCCGAAGGTTCTTTAATACATCTAGACTAGTGGCTTGCTTTTATCACAAAATTCCCATGGGACCATATTTTATGCAATACGATGCCTGACTACACCACGAAGTAACGAATAATCTGGTTTTTCTGCAAAACGGAGATGCAGGCGATCGCCAGATTTGGGTTTACATTTTTTATGTTTGTGAAATTCATAATTTGCATCATCTTGGATATTGAGTAGTCATATATATAAGAATTGATGTTAAAATGAAAGTATTTACCCAAGCGTTTTATGGCCATGGTTCCGTATATTAAATTTATAGCCCTAGCAGGTATATCCCATTTAAGCATGTTGATTTTATCTGGTATCAATATCTATAAGAAAACCTTAAGGCTCTGATCAAAATGGCGATGGTAGCTGACGCATTCCAGCTACTACCAATTGACGAGAATAGGAAGATTTCAAAGAATTAGAACAGCTATCTACGCAAGAAACCCGATAAGATATAACTGTTCCAGTATCTACGAGGACGTATTGCCCAGTCTATCTTCTACAAGGGGCGGTCCTTAATAGAACTTGGGATGGGAACTTACTCCAGAACCTGCATCATGTGATGACGACCATGTGATTCAAATGGAGTATCCTCTCAGTCCATACAACTACAGGGTTCGATATCAGAGTTATGTTACGTGCAGCAAATACAGTGTCCCAGACTATACGCACATATTAATCATTGTAACAGCATTTACATCGTTGTCCTGGGGATCTTTCTGATTCACTGATTTTGGTGTGAAGAACTTGTGGGTGCCGTTTGGAATTGGCAGTAAGTTAACATATATTTCCTCCAACGACATCTGCAACTCCATGTCTCCGCCAAGGTGCTTGCTCTCCTCGCAGTCTATGCCTTGACAACGTTTGCCAACCCATCCTACTTTGCTGGAACATGGAAGAAATCGTCATATGAAAAGTGGAACACAACGACAGAGCCACGTGATGGAAATGCCTCTCACATTGTATTCAGAGGATATCAATGCCATTGAGAGTTTCATTGCCTCAATATTCATGGTGTCATGTCATCTGTTGGAAGTCTACAAAGCACGATAGTAGATATGCGCCCTGGCATCTCGCACGTTCAAGTACTTGCCATCAAGAAAGCCAGCCTAATAGAGTACATCAAGAGAGTGATCCATCAAGCTGGATATATGCCATGGCAATCTCTCATGATTGAACAATTCTTGCTGAACAAGGCTTCTGAGGTGGCCTGCCGTTCATTTAGTCTGAGTCCGTTTGGTGGCCATTTTGGTCTCGCTTCCTCGAGCAACTAAAGCCCTGGAGGTACTGTTCAGGTGCGGATGGACTACAAGACCTACAAGAAGGTAATTTCACTACAAGGCAGAGCAGTCAGATCCAAATGTGATGGACTCTGTTACGATTGTGTTGGTCTGCGTACGACACGAACACTTAATTGAGTCATGTCCTATCAGATGTTGAGCCACGCCTGGTATGCTTGTTCTATCTATATAATTTAATAGTGGGCTTCATATGTTAAGAGGATAGTTTCAGGTTGCATGACCTTGAAGAAACTTGTCTTTGATCTCAATATGTGCAAAATATGCTCGACATTCATGCTTTTGAGATGGATTGAACATATTAACAAAATATGGATTGTGCGACACTTAAAGATCATGACCTTGACGTTCTGGACTTGATCTTGACACCATGATGATAAAACGATGTATTAATATTAGCATAGAATGACCTGATCCAATATTAAATAAATCAAGATAGATTTCTCCAAAGACAGCTTTATTGGTAAATTATACAGATTTAAGGCCAAGATCCCAAAGGGTCCCCTAATCAATCAGATCTGGCATACTTAAAATATGATAATACATACCAACCTTATCGGCTTATTATTAACTGAGATAGATCCTAGCATATATTTCCGACAGCCATTTTGGATTTAGGCTAATTAGTCGTTGTTAATGACTCCAAAAATATGTGTCCCATCTCGGGATTTGATAGTACCTATCTACACAGGTCACACATGCCAAATTTTGTGATTTCTTCCAATGCTGAACATTGCAAACCCTAAAATCCTTTTAAAAAAGCAGACAATTAAGAAATTTGCTAATACACGTGGGCATATTTTAGTCGCTGATATGAAATTTCTTGTGGACAAAACAAAGAAAAAAGAGCTATTTAGTAAGCGCAACTTGGTAGGTACATGCCTACATTATATTAGCTAGGTCTTTTAACATTACGCATGTGGGTGGATGCAGGAAAGCCTGCAAAAAGTGTCAATCTTCCATCAAAAACTCAAATTAGGGGCAGAGATAATAAGAGGTCTTAAGAAACAAAAATCTGATCAGTTCTTAAACGGGCAACTCGAGTTTAGTCAACCTTAATTTTCAAGTCATAATAAGTTCCGTGCAATTGACCAGTTAATTACTAATTAAGGCATGGCCTTCTCAGAAATGCTGTTATTATGTCAATCGTTTATCACAATGTGTAAATTGCCCAAAAGGTGGCATTGTATCAGGTCAATGTAATCTAAAATTAGCTTATGCCAAAAATGACTGCCCTGTCCATACCCGGCTAAGCTCCGGCCATGCTTTGCGCGCGTTGGGATCGATCGAATTCCCTGTATTCCCAGAATGACAAATATCGACGTAGCTATACAGGTAAACTGTTGAACATATTGAAAATAATTTGACTTTGTGGTGTTATTGCCATATAGTCAAATTAGTTTCAAAATTTTCAACATAATGTTTATTAAATAGTAAATCCATCAAAGATACACGATTCTTACAACTTGACGAACTATTCTGTCAATTGTGATTCAGTCATATCAGTCTACATGTGACGTAAATGATTATGACATCATATACTTGATCAACAGTTCGGATTCATCACTTGGCGACGCTATGTGAGGTTAGAGTTAGGTTTAAACTATCATTTTTAACATTGTGTTGCTGTTGTATGTAAATACTAGTTATCAAACTGAATTTGACCCGACCTAGATTTACTAAGTCATAAATTAAGGTACGTTCTCATATTAGACCAGTTCAGTAAATCGCCAATGCGCCTGACTTGGTATTTCAGATTCTGACACGCCGATGCAAGCTGTCAGTAACAGCTATAGGTTGAATTCGGATATGTTGTCGCATTACTCTGACCGGAATTATCACGTAGTTGATTTGCCGATCTATGCATGCGCACACCTTTACTCTCGCTTGAAGCAGGAGTAACCAAGTCGAATTTGTACCACGTGATACGAATTTGTACCACGTGATATCGTTGTCCGATTCTACTCTTGGTCGTTTGGATATGTTGTCAAGGTGCGCCTACCGCACTTACCCCGACAACATATCCGAACTTAGCCATAGATATAATTTAATACTCGCTAGATCGCCAGTCTCCAAAATAATATGTTTTCGTTACTAACCTTATTACGTAGTCGAATAAAATGTCAGATTAATATAGCCAATACAATTTTATTTCTGATAAAAAAATATAAATGTGTCTGTTCAATTCCTGTCTTGGAGGCTATATAGGTCGTCTGCATCAGTTAGTCAGTAAATACCCAGTCATGCGCAATTGCGATTTACTGAACTCGAGCAACCAGCGGTCGCAACAACTAGCCCCATATTGAGGGTATGTGTATAAATGATCTATCGAGTATATACTATATCTATGGTAACAGCTGTGAGCTGTCCAGCTGATGTTTTATTTCATGTTTCATTTCTTTTTGGCAACTTGTCAACAACTATCAGACTGTCAATTGTGACGTTTCTCAGTACACTTCTCTTTCTTCCGGCTACTTGCCCGGTCCAACCACCATGGCCTATAAAACGCCGTAATAATGCTGTGTCTCTAATCTTGTTCAGTAATCATAAGAGTGACTGAACAAAAAATGTTTTCTAACATCCATGGAGGATAGATATTGTTTATATTTATCCTCCATGTAAGAAGCAAAGTATCAGACACTCATGAACTGAATTTACATATTTTTATCGCAAATAAAATTCGGTTGGAGATATTAATCTGACAATGTATTCGAATAGAAAATGGAATTTGCAACAAAAAATACGATTCTGTAATATAATATTCTCCTATAAACTAGATTGGCGAGAAAATACTGACCTCTGCAATGCCGCTTTTCAGAGTGCCATGAGTGATCTAGCTTATATATATATATATATATATATATATATATATATATATATATATATATATATATATATATATATATATATATATATATATATATATATATATATATATATATATATATATATATATATATATATATATATATATATATATATATAGTGGCGTAGCCTAATGGGGGCGGGGGAGGGGCAGGGGCGCAGACATGAGAAAATTTGGGGGGGGGGGGAAATCTTTGTAAAAAAAAAATTTTTGTTTTACAAATATATTATATCCCTATAAGTTTTAAAGGGGAAATGAATTTCCCTAATTGTGATTGCTTATCTGTTTCAATAGAGAATTTCCCATTATGTGACAGATCGCCTTGTTACAGACCTGTGAAAGAATTTGTGATTTAAAACAGCTTTTTGTTAAGGAAGTGTATCTAGAATAAAAAATTTCCTAGTGCCAGCCTTGGGTACATTTCCCACATGAGAATACAAATGTCCCCTCAGATTTAACATTTCCCTATTTAGGCCTACTTATAATGGAAAGGGGCCCCAACACCTCAAATTGTTTCTGGGCGTGGTGGGGTGGGACCGTGGGTGGAGGGGGGGGGGGGGGGGGGGGGAGGAAGGCAACCCCACTTCAGAGCCAATCAGAACTCAGAAGCCGTGGATATAGGACATAGTACCTGATGGCGAAGCGGAATGGCAACCAAAATAGTTATGGGAAAATCCGTGTTATGTTACCTACACAGTTTTACACAGTATGTTAAATGCGGCCAGATATCTAATGTCTGCCAGGCTCTCCACCCACCCACACCCACCCACCCCCTCCCCTCGCACACTCAGTACCTAAGCCCCTATTTGAAATACTATCCTATAAGCAAGGGCATGCAGTCATTGACGGTGTCAGCTAGTGCTAAATTGCTAACGGTAAACATTAGAAACGCTTCACATTTTGACTGTCATATATAGTATTAATCCTTTCCCCAATAAATTCCTGGTATCTCAATTTCAAAAATTCCATACCGGAAAGTTGTTGAATATTTTGACAATCATATGACTGAAAGTCATTGCTAAGGCCCCTAGCAAAAGGCAGCAATGGCTTCCAATCATATTATTTTCAGAATAATCAAGATTGAAAGGGTGAACGTAATCAACATCTGTTCATTTAGTGCCTGAGAACTCTACTATATCTAGCCTCTCCTGGTTAAGACTCTATTTCCCTGAGTGGATGTAGTATGAATATAAGATACAATTATCCATCTTGTAGTTTCAAAAGGCGCGTCCTATGGCAACTAACTTCTATAAATAATCAACCAAGTTTTTGACAACCTCTTGGTGCTCCCTAATATCTAAGATCATTGTTTTAAGACAAGTTTGACACTTTAACTGTGTGTTGCTCCTTACGAACTAAGATAGCTTTTACTGTAACTTTTACAATGATCTTTTCTGTGATTGTTGAAATGTTTGGCAAGAATTTCTGAGAAAACCTTTACTTCGAGTAGTGTCTAACACATACTGACGATTAGAGTACATATTTGATATAACCATATTCGTGCCTTAGTAAGTTAGATGCTTAGAAAGTTCATTTCCTGCATTCTGAGTAATAAAGCATCTTACTCTTATGTCAGATCATAGATACTTCTACATTAAAAAAAATTGTAAAAATTAACATTGTTTTACCACTCAAATTGTAAAAAAAATAACAATTGAGGGAAGTAAGACAAATTATTACTCAGAATGCATGAAATGACCTCTCCGAGCATCTAATTTTCAAAATTTTCCGGGAGAGGAAATGTGTACATGGGAGGGGGATACCCCCTCCCAGACCCTCCACAAAAATGGGGAAATATATTCCAGTTTGCCCCCTCTGAAAGACTTCCCTGGAATCGCTACTGTATATATATAGGCGTTTTTAACCATAATTTATAAGTTGCATATATTTCCAAACAATGAGGCGAATGGACCATAAACGGGTACAGAGAATACTACAAGCCAAATGCAATTGCGTCAGACGTATGCTTTTATGGTGTAGTTTGGATCGACCGGTCGGATACCGGCTGTACCAGCTAAGCTGGGTACGTGCCGCCCGTCCTGGATTCGTTTCCTGAACACGCCCCTCTGGGTAGAGCTATAAGCGTACATAGGCCTATGGGAGGGATGGTGTGTCGAAAACGACTAAGTTCGTTAAAGCGCATGATGCGCATGCGCGTGCCAAGACGCTGTTTATATGGAGCACGTAGTTACGACCTAGATAGGATGGCGCTTTTAGTGTACCGAGACGTAAAGCTTCCAGAATGTTCTAGAACGTTCGACGACGCTATTATTAGCTGTGCGCTGATTGGCTGTGCTCAAACGATGATTGGATGGAGCCCGCGCCTGTGACATCGCGAGGAGTATAAAAGGAGAAGCGATCCAGTGATCGAGAGCATCCTCGGCCAGGGGCCAAACAGGTTGGAGCTGTACCAACTACTGTCAAGCGTGACACACTCTTTCGCTATGTGTCGGGTTTTTATCCCGTAGTGTGCAGTCTCCAACCCACCGCACTAAGGCAATTTTGTAACTCCCCATCTGCGGGAGTAAGTTGGAACTTTTGATAATCGTTCACGAATACTACATCTACATTCGGAACACAAGCTTGCGGTGAGGCCTTTGCGGCCTGAATATGTGAGTCTACAGATGTAGAGGCAGGATGTTCTTTGATTGATGACTCGCCGGATCTGCCGGCCATGCCTAAAAAGTGGTATTTCAAACAACGCCGCACCAATCGTGTAGGTTCTTTCAACTTTCGACCGCACCAAGTAAACTCTGCCCGGTGCGTCTTCAGAGCTGGTTGACGTACCCAGCACCGTAAAGCCTTGTTTTGTATCTTCATTTGCTTCTAACAACCCCCGCTAGTGACGGGTTGTTTACACCTTCCATCCGTGCCATCAGTGTATGGGAACTTTCTTCACCACGTAGTACTATCGTATAATTTGCTGACTGCTCGTTAGACATTCTATTATGCCTACAGCACTAAGCGATGCGCTCCCACCATGAGTGTTCTTTCGGGACTCTTGTTTGCGGAAAACAACTTACGGGAACCAGCCTGCGGGAACTGTCCAGCTTCCGGAGAGCGCATCATCTCACGTCGACTATGGATTGACGTGTAAATTTCAGTAACACGGTAGCCTAACTTGGGAATGACTACCAAGTATTCAAGTAACTATACTCCAGGGTTTAATTATTTCTCTATCTAGGTTTTGTTAATTATCTCATATCCGTATTAACGGTTCCGATGACTAAAAGGAACCGTGACGGTCTTAGGACCGATAGTTATAATTTCTGTATTTGTTAATAGTTATTATCATTTTCTTCAATGTTTTGCTAACCGCACTATAGTAGGTTCGTTAACCTGTATTAATATATATATATATATATATATATATATATATATATATATATATATATATATATATATATATATATATATATATATATATCTTAATCGTTTGACACCGTATTGTTTGTTCTGGTTAGATTATGTATGTAGATGGCCAGTGGCCATCCGTTAACTTGTTTTGCTTAGTCATAGAAAATATAGGAATGCAGTGCACGTAGGAAACACTATACAGCATCATTTATATATGCAGCATTTTCTCCTGCCACCAACCATTTTTCACTGAGGTCGCTGTCCATGCTATAACTCTGTTTAGCCCGGCATGCTACCGACTAAAACCTTTTCTATTCAGCTCCATAGAATAGGTTCAAAATGATTAGAGACACTTTCTTCATTACATACTGTGTAATATACTCTTCTCTTCCGGCAGTGCGATAATCTAGCCCCGCACTCCGGTAAGACTCATAACTCTAAGATTTTGTCCCTCTTCATATTCCTCTTAGCTGTGTGGCTTCTTAATTGTGTGGATGTCCCTATCCGCACCATGGGCTGATACGACTCTGGGAAACTATTGGGGTTTCCGAGCGGTGATGGCTAGGGTGCGGTATCACATACACCTCCCCGCGTATCTTCGGATACTTAGTAGTTAGCGCTTTAAGCCAATGTAGGAAAGCACTGCGAAAACACATGTATTATTTATTATTTTATTTACTGACAATCCTCCTGCACCGCAGTGCAAATCTGGCAACTTGTATATAAACCTAACGACAGGTTAAACGGTTAGTTCCATAGGACCCGGTGACAGGCGAGATACGTATTCTCACCGAATTCTGTTAAAATGTCTGGGCATAATATTTAGATCTGTCACGCCCTTACGGGAAGGGCATTTATGGTGTGTATTCGTCTCTCTTACCCCCACCATAACGATAGGAGATATCGCCTAATAATGCTTTCGTGAAATGTAAACCATGTCTTGTAATGTTTCATGAGGTTGCGAAGCGGAATGTCCGGATTCTCACCCAGTTCGGAGATCCCACTAAGTAACATGTATGAGCGCTGTCTACAGTATTGATGTCATCGGACATCTGTTCTCCGTGACAGCCATGTCTAATTGCTAGGTAGGTATCAGCCAGTTGTGGCCTAAACTAATTTTTGTTCTGAAAACAACTAACAGTAATTAAGCAAAGCAGAAGGCCCGCAGAAATAAAACGGCAACTACTAACTCAGCATATTAGAAATCACATAAGATGGTGACGAAGGAATTCATCGGGAATCTTCCGTTCCGTCTTCACGTAAAACAGTACGCACCCCTATAGTCATAATCTCACTAGGGATGGTCTTTTCTTTCTACAGCATTTTTGTTTGAAATATTAGAGTGGGCCCATTTTTGCCTACTATTCTTCTCCCGCTTTAAGCCGTGGCGACACCTTCCCGAGACGGAGGCCCGTGCGAGGCACTTGCCTCTCGCAAGGATTCAGCGATGACGGTCCACGCCAGGATAATACTCCTCACCCAAACTAGCACAGTAGAGCCCGCGTGAAGCACATCACTTTTTCGTCTGAGATAGCCTTCTTCCTTTCAGCTTAGAGGTATAATAACTTATATTAAGTTAAATAGCTATGTCTCGTGTACGGGAGCCTCCCTTGCGGGGATACCTCTGCGGCCCTACGAGTTTGTGTGGTACCTCCGGGAGCCCCATGTTTAAAAGTTCATCTACCTGCCTCTATGTCTTGTATTTTCGTATGCTCTTACTGTAGTTTTATCTAGCATGTTTTCAATTAGTTAGGTAAACGCATTGTATAGACATATTTTAAGGTCACCAAATCAAACCTTGTAAGTCCATAGATCACGAAATTGCTATGGACAGGCATAATGGTGACACAAATTCTTGGGATGAGACCGTTGTGTTTAATGTTCACGACAATGGTCGCACGGCCCCACCAGAACGATGTGGTTCCACCGGCCTTAGGAGCCAGTTTTTGTTTCCCGCAGGGCAGTCTCGTTCAAGGTATGTCGCCCCGAGACTGGATGCTAACCAGCATCATCACTCGTCGTGCACGTACGGCGCGGCAAGTTGACATGAGACATCGGAACGGCCCGATACTACCCGGCGAGCTACAATAACTCGCCAGATCTACCATACCACGCCAACCAGTGGTAGTTCCAAATCCGCACATGTTTTGTGTTTAACTTTAGACATTTCTACCGCAGTCATGGGGCATTGCCCGATGCATCGCACGAGCTATGCCATGCATCTCGTCTTGTGATCCGCCACAGTGCATCCACATTTATTAACTTTCAACAGTAGCCCATCATAACTACAGAGCCGCTTTCAACTTCCACACCAGTGTGGAACTGGCTAACCACCACTTAAATTATTACACTGTGTATAGACGTGACTAACTACCAGCCATCCACAACAGCAAACATTCTACTTCACCGTTCCTGAGAATGAGCCACATCAGACAGTTGGCCTGCAGCTTTTCCTAGCAGCCGACTTCCGCATCATGCCATCTCGCGTTCCAAATGTGTGACGCTTCAACTACTGTGATTCCAAAACTTTTTTCCATATGGATGACTAATACGTACTCCGTCTTAATATATGTATTACTTTTTCTGTAACAGGTACTAATGACTAATAGATACCACCCGGTCGTTTGAGAGCGCATTTTTATAGTTTATTCTTTAAATGTGTATATTATTCTTATTTTGTGCCAATAAGCACTGTCAAGGTCGTGTGACCTACTATTTTACTGTACTGTGATAGTTATTTATTTGGCAGTAGTCAACTAGTTATATGTGTTGCTTACTTTGTATAGAAACATTAGAACTACAGTTCGCTAGGCTACACAATACAGCAACAACAACTGCACCACCTTATTCCTCAACAGCATCAATTTTTCACTGAGGTCGCTGTTCATGTTCTCATTGCGCGAACATGACATGCAGCCCACCAAACCTGGACTATTTTAGCTCAATAGGATAGGTTTATAGTAGTATAAACGATCGATTACTCTGTAGGAGACATTTTGTGTAAGTTTCTTTTTCGGGAGTAGCGGATATGTAACACCGCACACCGGCTAGATTGTATAAATTGGCCATATACCTTAAGGCCTCCTGTTCTTACGAATATAAGAGTGATTATATCTGTCTACGCTCCTCCAGCCTCCAGGCTTATTAATAGTTTGGACCTCCCTCCGCCACGTTGCTTAGAGCTGACTTTGAAACTAACGGGGTGTCAGAGCGGTTAGAAACAAAGTGTCAATGGCCGCACACACCTCCCCTGTATCTTCGGATACTAGTTAGTTAAATAACCATGTCAAAGTAGGAAGCACTGCGAAAATATTATAGTTACTAGCCTGCAGTGCATCTCTGGGCGAATTTACATAACCCTAACGTCAGGTAAAATGTGTCCCTGGGTGCGGATCGCATGATCCGCCCCCGACACGCTGGCGACGGGCAGGACTCAGGTCTCCATCTAACTCTCCAAGTGACTGGGTGTGGTCTTAGAACCCACCATGCCCTCACGGGAAGGTCACAATAGCTGGATAGCTGCATCTTGGTCCCCACCATAAACCTATGTGCTTTTCAATGCTTATGGAATGTGACTTGTTCCTGTGCTGTTTGTTATGTGTGATCGTGATGCTGTAGTGACAGGATCGGCATATGATTCTGGAGCAGCCACCTCATGGCATTTCCGCACACTGTTTAACTGAGGGGGATGCTCCGTGAGGGTGACCATACGGTCACCGAGTATTCTCGCCTGTCAGGCTTATATGTTACAGATAGTTAGAATACACAGCCCTTTGCGGCTTAACCTTGATCTGGACCCAAAAACTAAATGTTAGGATAGGATCTAGCAGAAGGACCGCATAAATAAAGCGGCAATTACCAATTAAGTATCTTTGAACATACATAAGGTGACCGTGTTGAATTCTGCGGAAATCATCCACCTCATCTTCGTGTAATACAGCGTGCATCACATTCACTTATAATTTCACTAGGTTGACTCTTTTACATAGCATAGTTTGAACAAGAGAGTGGCCCTTTTTGCCATCTCTCTTCCCCCGCTTCGGCATTGTAGGCATTTTCCTGTGGCGGAAGCCCGCGCAAGACACTTTCCTCCCACAACAAATAATGTTTGTGTTAGCAAGTTTAATATAAACTAAATTAACCCCAAAGTAGCCTTTGCGGGGATGCCTCACCGATTATGATCTATGAGATACCTCTGGCGAGGACCATAATGACGAGTCATCAACTTGACCCTATGTACTTGACTTCTCAACTTGTAGCAGCAAGCGAGTACCATTGTTTGTCTGCTGCATGTAATTATTGTATGTATTTACTTATGTCCAAGCTCTAAATGGAGCGAGGGGACCGTCACACCGGTGACACCAACAACGAGGATGAGACCGTGAGGTTTAACTTCCGCGGCAAGAAGTCTGTCTTTGTATAATCCGGCAGCGTGCAACACGGATACGCAACCCCGAGATCCACAGCTAACCAGCAGCCTCACCCCAACGTGCAACGTACTTGCAGTGCCGCGGAGCGAGAGTATCCGGCGGGCCAGCGCACATGCCCCGAGGCTACATTATTAAGTGTAGACGGTGTAATGTTGGAAAAGAATATAATAATTTATTAACCCCCTCCCTACCCCACCCCAACACCCCCTCTTGTGTCGACAGCGCTCAAAGTGATACTCATTTTGATTAACCGAATATCAAATATTAAATTTTTGGCCTCTGTTAATGTCTATTTTCAGACCAAGAGACGACTATTTTGTAATATTATCACAGGAGTTTACAAAAAGAGTAGGTTCATCTCATTCAAATGAATATTTCTCATGATCACTGTAGATGAGGTTTAGGCTGGCTTCACCATAAAAACGAAAATGAAAAGACCATTTGCATGCCAAGTGAAAAATATTTTTTATCGTTACCACTGAAACGAGCCACTCATTGCATTGGTAAATTTACAAAACAAATCTTCTCTTTGGCTGCAAATGGAAATTCATAGATACCATTACATAGGCCGCTTTGACCGGCCTAGCCATAATAGGGTTAATTTGACACAACACTGTGCAACTTGTTTACCGAGTTTTCCACAAAATTCCGCTTTGGCTCCTGTCCGGAAAAGATCAATATCAAGGCAACAGTGATTCACCATTTGATGGTCAAGATTGGCTAAGAAAAATCGAAATCTGTCATTACTGAAGGTCCAGTTGCGGGCAAAGGCAAGACAACTTTTTGAAGATTTACAACTTGAATGACTGGCTCGCTTGGTAAATCAGTCATTGCAGTGATAAATTTAAAAAAATCGTTTTCTCTCGACAAGCAGATAGTCTTTCAATAATAACATATTTTTATCGTTACCACTGAAACGAGCCACTCATTGCATTGGTAAATTTACAAAACCAATCTTCTCTTTGGCTGCAGAAGAATTTATTGAAATCTTTATTGAAAGACTACCATAGAGACCGTTCTGGCCGGCTTGGCCATTAATAAGTTGACCAAAGGCTGGCGGCGATCAGTCCACAGTGAGCTTAGATACGTACCACGCGCCACGGCATTCATAGTGATAATCTGTGTTGATAAGATCACGCTTGAATATTCAACAGTAATTCACACCTGTGTCGTGTATGTGATCTGACAAGGGGGTGTTGGTTATTCAAAGGATTCCCTGCGCGCTGACGTTGATTTATATAGTGGACTCTGCCATTTTTAGGCAGATTTAGCTGGCACGGCACATGAGAAATTCGACTTATAAATCGGGCCTTAGTTAGCCCCGTTGACTCTCAAAGTTGGTCGAGAAAATTTCAATTTTCTCATAAAAATCCCCATGAGTAGACCAAGAGATCATTTGTTTTTGAAAATTTACTATAGCAATGACTGGCAGTGGTAACATTTAACAACAAAATCTGTCTCCTCTTGGTCTACAAATTGACATTTCTCAAGACCACTATAGGAGCCGTGTTTTGCCAGGTTTGAGTGGTAGAAGGTTAATTCAGAAATCTGACAGAGTGGACAGATAGAGAGCGTGACTGTAAATTCGGAGAATTAATTTGTCAAAGAATATATCATTTTCTCTGAGGGCCATCTTAGATATTTCACATAAATATGTATATTTTTTTTAAAAATTCCGTGTACACGTTTACGATTTTAGTAACCGTGTACACGTCACCCGAACGTGTACACGTGCCCGGCCCTAATATATATATAATATTGTAGCACGGATCGACCGGACGGGTACTGGCCGTCCCAGCTAAGCTGGGTACAGCGCGACCGTTCCGGATTCACTCTAAGCACGCCCCACCCCCACCCCCTGAATAGTATAGTACGCGTATATAACCCCTATAGGAGAGGTTTTCGTTAAAAACGACTAAACCACTAAGTCCGCTAAAACGCGTGGTGCGCGTGCATGCGCGTCAGAGCTTCCCTGACAACACGTGTCGAGATTGGGAGAGAGTGTATGCCTATAATGTACCGAGTCGGTACCCATGATTTATTTAAATCACACCGTTCTCGTCGTTCCAAAGATCAAAGATCGTGCCATCTCACGCTATCTATTTAGTAGCGCCTCAATTTCAGTGACTCTTGAACTTTATCCGTACCGATGACGAATAGGTACTCAAGTAGCTATACTATTGAACATTTAATTATTTCCGTATATTGGTACTGCTGACTAATAGGTACCTTACCGGTCTTAAGACCGCCTCTTATATTTTCTGTTTCTTACTGAGAATATGTTCCTTGTTTACTGTGGGTGCTTTCAACTAGCCGCACCGTAAGGTCCAATGACCTATGATACTTTATTATCACCATATTCGTTAAATTGTGTATTGGTTAGTTGTGTATATGGCAAGTAGACATCTAGTTAATATGTTTTGTTTATTTGTAAAAACTCTAGACCGCAGTACGCTAAGAAATACTATACAGCAACATATATATCCGCATCACTATATTCCCTCCAGCATCAAGTTTACACTGAGGTCGCTGATCATGCTCTAATTGTTTGAGCCTGACATGTTAACAACTAAAGCTGGCTATTCTAGCTCGATAGGATAGGTTTAAAGTAGTTAGGGACAATTTCTCTGCAGGAGACGCATAGTGCACGCCTCTTTTTCGGTTGTTGTATACACCTGTGCAAAAGTTAAGCACCACCCTATTGTTACGCACATGCGAGGGTATATTCATGTGCTATGAAGAAAGCAATAGCATAAACACCCATCCATCTTAGTGCAAGAGGTAATAATGCAACTAGAGGAATGCTGATTATGATGGTGGGGAAACACT
Source organism: Chaetoderma sp. LZ-2023a (assembly GCA_034401795.1). Taxonomy (NCBI): domain Eukaryota; kingdom Metazoa; phylum Mollusca; class Caudofoveata; order Chaetodermatida; family Chaetodermatidae; genus Chaetoderma; species Chaetoderma sp. LZ-2023a. The sequence goes on from CM067367.1 coordinate 52,708,505, forward strand.
GTATGTTTTTGTTTGAACTTGAAAACGAGGCCTGAATATGGTTACGTTGACACAACTGACAACTATTGCCCTACAGTTGACACACGTGGCTAGATTGTCATTAATGGTGTCTGAAAACGAAGTTTAACATCTGTGCACGAGTTTGAGACTGTCATTATTAATACCGGGTATATCCACCTTGTGCCTGGATGACGGCCTGGACACGACGTCTCATGCTGGTCACCAACCGACTGATACGCCATTGTGGTATTCGTTGCCATTCAAGATGGAGTGCGTCTGTTAATTCATGTAGGTTCTGCACAGAAGGATCCCTCCTTCTCACCATGTTTCCCAGAATGTCCCAGATATGCTCAATAGGGTTCATGTCAGGGCTCCTTGCTGGCCATGGTAGGGTTTCGATGGCATTCTGGCAGAGGTATTCATGCACAGCTCTAGCACGATGTGGTCGGGCGTTGTCATCCATGAATATAGGGTGGGTTCCAGGTGCATGATTTACAAAATGAGGGACCACAACTCTATCCAGTATGGAATCTTGATATCTTTGTCCATTTAGTGTTCCAGGTACAGTCAACAGATCCAGCTTACAATCAAATGAGATGCACCCCCATATCATAACGGAACCTCCATCAAATGGAACTTCTTCCATGATGTTACGTTGGTCGTACGCCGTGCGTCTGGACCTCCATACACGAGTTCGACCATCTGTGGCATGAAGCAGGAACCGACTTTCATCGGACCAGTGTACCCGTCACCAGGATCTCATGTTCCAGTGTCTTCTTTCGTTGCACCACCTCAGACGCTCCTCTTTGTGGTGTGCAGTGAGGAGAGGACGTCTGACAGGTCTCCTAGCTTTCATGCCAGCAGCATACAGTCTCCTTTTGACGGTAGACATTGACACTCTATTGCGCGTTTCCCATTGCTGGCTGAGCACTCTGCTGTTGGTGAATGGAGATCTCCTAACAAGGCGTACTAGGGCTCGATCATCACGGGCAGTAGTCTTCTTCGGTCTTCCAGATCTAGGCCTGTCCTTCACCTCGTTAGTTTGCCCATGTTTTGCAATCAAACGACTGATTACAGTATGGTTAATGTTCAGCTGTCTGCCAATCTCTCTGCATGACATACCAGTGGTATGCATGCCTATGATTTGCCATTTCACACGATCACTTAACCTTCGTCTTGCCATAGCGGTTCACAATCAAGAGCTAATTCTCTCTGTACAAATAAACCACGGTCATGAACACAAAATTCCTAATCTTGTCGCCTAAATCTGTATGTAATGTTCTACACCTCAAACTGGACCTTTACATAACTGAACACGTGTGCTGTTTCCCGCCACGCACGGACATCAAGCGGCGTGAAGTCATGCATGCATGTGCATTTCGTACTTGGAATTATGTCAGCTAACGCGGGGACAAAAAGTATGGCAGCCTAGTTGTACCATCATGTTTCTACGTTCTATTGTTTTTGCTGGTGCTTAACTTTTGCACAGGTGTATAGTAATGAAGGCCCACACACCAGGAAGGTTGTGTCAAATTGGCCAGTTACCTTTAGGGCCTCTTAATATATCGAGTTATTGTCTCTTTCTACGATCCTCCAGCCGCAAGGCTTATTAATTGTTTGGATTCCCATCGACACGTTATCAGGATCCGGCCCTGGGAAACCATCGGAGGTTTCCGAGCAGTGAAAGATAAAGTGCCGATCTACAGACACATCCCCCTGTGTCTTCGGACACTAGTTAGGTAGATACCCCTGCCAAAGTAGGAAGCACTGGGAAATAATAATATTAATTAATATGTTGTAATACGAGCCTGCAGTGCATCTCTGGGCATCATGGAACTTAACCCTAATGACAGGTCAAATGTTAACTCCGTAGCACGCGGTGACGGACGAGATGCGGATCGCCATCCAACTCGTTGTAGTGTCTGGTTGAGGTCTTAGATCCCACCACGCCCTCACGGGAAGGACGCTAGCGGTGGATATCCGTCTCTCCGCCCCCACCATAAATGACATGATGCTTTCTAATAATTGCTTATGTGAACTGTGAAACTTGTCCTGGTGATGTTATATGTGGTTGCGAGGCAGGGTGACCGGATCGTTATTTGAGTCGGGAGCCTTGCTTCGTAACATGTACGCATGCTATCTTTCGGAGGTAGATGCTATGTGGGGCAACTTACGGGAAGCCAAGCATCTTCACCCATTGGATAAACACATCTAAAGTTAGGTAGGAATCCCTGCCACTTGCGGCCAAAGCTTGTCTTCGTTACTAACAAACTAAGTGGTAGGTTAGGATGTAGCAGAAGGCCCGCATAAATAAAGCGGCAACTACCAATGCAGTAACTTTGGACCTACATAAGACGGTGACCTGGGAATTCTTCGGAAATCGCTTGTTCCGTCTTCACGTAAACCAGTGTGCATCACCTTAACTGTAGCGTCACTAGGATTTTCAGCACTTAGCATTTTCTGTTTGAACAAAAGAGTGGCCTGTTTTTCCAGCTCTTTTCCTCCGCTTCGGCGTTGAAGGCATTTTCCTGTGACGGAGGCCCGTGCGAGGCACTTTCCTCTCGGAACAACAACATTTTCTTGTGTTAGGGGTATATTAGTTTATATTAAGCTATCTAGTGACTTCGTTGCGATGCTCTCTTACGGGGATACCTCTGCGGATTCAAGGATCTGTGTGGTACCTCTGGCGAAACCACGTGGAAAGGACATCGGATGGCTCTATGTTGTGTATTATTGTGCTCATAACTGTCAAATGAATAGAATTGTTTGTATAGTATTTATTAAATCTGTGACTGTTTAATTATTAACATCTTGTTCATTACTCTAAATTAGAATGGACCGACACACCGGTGACACAAACAGCAGGGACAACGCTGTGTGGTTCAATCTCGGCCGTAATGGTTGCACTGCCCCACTGGAAGAGGTGTGTTCCACCGGCTCTAGAGGCCGGTCTTTGTACTTTCCGGAGAGACGCGATACGGGATCCACAACCCCGAGAACCGCGGCTAACCAGCACTCCGATAGGACGGATCAGCGCATATCCCCGCCCCCCCCCCCCCACACGAGCTATAATTAATATATATATCCCCCCCCCCCCGCCCCACGAGCTATAATTAATTTATATATATATATATATATATATATATATATATATATATATATATATATATATATATATATATATATATATATATATATATATATATATATATAGTGGATTTACATCCCGGCAGACACTGGTACCGTAGTCCTCGAAAATTCTCTAAAAACAGATAGTGGATATTTACAAGCAGTAAATATAATCACGCATATATGTGCTTGTGTCTAGAATTGCCCATAGGCGCGGCCATTTTGCGCAAGGGATTGTGGTCTCCAACCGCTAACGCGAGAGAGAGAGAGAGAGAGAGAGAGAGAGAGATTTCGCGGGTCTTTATTTTTAGATTGTAACCATAGATCTAGGATATATATTGGCTAGATCGCTCATTCGCATACGCTCACTATGGGGGCTGGCGGACTGACTGACTGCCATCTGACGTAGACGATTAGCTGTGTATATAGCCTTCAAAAGTAAGTAAATCTTTTATTGGTAATTGGAGTAGAAATTCTGCTTAAATAGCATGCAAAATACGGAATTACAAAACTACGGTAAAGAAGGAAATTGGGGAAATACGGTAATATGGAGAGACGTTAGGAATTACAGAAATGTGTTAAAACCTAACTCATACATTGCTGAAATTCCACATATTTCTGTACATATAAATATATGATAACTTCTATTCATTTTGGAAACTGCTGCCGTAAGCTGTTCCTGCACACGTGTAGACAACCTTCAGCATTATTGCTAACATAATCTACACAAATCTTTCTTGTACTGGCCGTGAAACAACTAGGCCTTTGAAACCAGCAAGATAATGGTTAAAGCGAGTTTTTCAGTATCTCAGTTTCCTCGAAACCTGACAGAGGTATAGAAGACCTCAAAAATAAATTAACACGTTTTCAAAACAAGGTAGAATTTATCTTTTTCTTTGTTAATATAGTAAATTATATACATGTATGAGCTGTACTGTAAAACGGCCGAATCGATGATATAGAACATCTATAAAATAAAATAACATGTTTGCAAAACAAGACAGAATTTCTGTTTTTGTTTTGTGGGTATATTAACTTATTTATGAGCTGTAAAACGTAGCCTAAGCGTTCGAATCACTGGTAATAAGTGAGCACATATTTTAGCAAGAGCGGTCAAATATTGTAGGTAAGCTGATAAATATTTTGAAACTAAGTTGAGTGGATGCTGTTGCTGCTTACGGCAGCAACAGCAACCAGTCAAATTAGTTTCTAAATATTAAACAGCATGTTTATTAAATGGCAAAAACATACAATTCTTACATGTTGGACTATTAAGAGTTAAAGACTGGTTAAATACAAGCATTTATGACGTAATGGTTATGATGTTAGCATGCATGTCACTTAGTTGGTTATGACGTCATATGACATTTTATAATCGATTGATAAACTTGGAAATGTCCATTGAACATTGACTATGCGTTGTTGTAAGAATTGCATGTCTACTATATAATACATATTCTGTTGAATAATTTGAAACTAATCTGACTGGGCGCTGTTGCTGCCATAGGCAGCTACAGCACCCAGTTAAATTAGTTTCAAAATATTCAACGGGTTACCTGTATAGATTTCAGGAAATTGATAGTTATGGCATCCATGGATCGATCGATCCCAACACTGCGGAGTGTGGGTGGAGCTTAGCTAGATGTGGGCGGGGCATAGCTAAAACTGGAAAGGTCCATTGCCTATAGGCGCTGCCATTTTGCGCAAGGGATTGTGAGCAATGTCAAGTTGCATGCCAGGAGGGGACAGTTTTTGATAATTTACCACTGGAATGACTCTCGAGACAGTCATTCCAGATTCCAGTGACAAATCTGCAAAAAATAGCCTTCTCTTGGCCTGTAAATGGACATTCAATGTCTAAATATTTTAACAATACCAAATTTAGACAGTAAATGTTTAATATATTATGACGACAATACCAGGTACTGTGTCTGGTTTTTCCCCTTATGTATTATAACATAAAACACTAGGCTGAACATTCGAGATAGTCCATACATTTCCATTGTTATTATGTCTTGCAGAGCGTCGGGGAAATGATTTTAATATCGTGGACACATTTTACTAGTCACGATATGTGTGGTAAATTTTCAATGTAAAACATGTATAATATGTAGAGCATGAAAAAGTAGACAAAATTCGCTAAAAATAATGTATGTATGACTTTCCTTAGTAATTTATTGTCCTTAATCCTTCACTGGGAAAAGATCTATGCATGCAATTATTTAGCACTATGGATAGATAACTGATGTTCTGAATTCCCAGTCAAAATGGCTGTCAATAACATTTTAGCAGGTGGTTTAGATACAGAAATCAACAGAAAAGGTATGAATGTGCTAAGTTAGTAATGCCTGCAATGTGTTCAGTCCAAACAATTCCACCCATATGGTTAGATATTTATTTGAATATGCTAATGAAGTATTGAGTTAAAAATGTTTTCCATGAAGTAATCTAATTCGTTGTACACAATTTCATATTCATCTGATTCATGCTTTTCAGTGCCCTACTGTCTGTAATATATTCGGCCCCAGTATTTCAGACACAGAATATTGCCAATTCAAAAGAAATTCTACAGCGAAGTAATTTGTCAGATCCACGGTTTTCAGTAAGCTACTGTCTGCAATAGATTCTGTCCCAGAATTCCACTGATGTGTTTAGATAGGTATATAAATGCATTTTTAAAATGTCGAGTTTAAAAATAGTCTACCATACAGTAATCTCGCAATATGTAATTTAATTGCGTCCAACAGTTATCAGATGTCAATAATTTACTATTTTAATTACCAATATCTGCATAATCTGTTTTCACTCTGCTTTCAAACATATTTACATATAAAACTCTTTATAGTGTTGTACAGAATATTGCACGATTCTACCACCAAGTAATTTCATAGTATGTAGTTATATAATCGACATATGCCACGGTTGTAAGATAGTTGGTTCACATTCATCACATTTACCACATTCCGATAGCTGTTGATATGTCCTGGCATATTGTATGTAATAGCTTCGACCCCAAAATGACAGCCATATGTTTACATATGTATATGAATACGTTAATGAAGTATTGAGTTTAAAAGATTTATACCATGAAGTAATTTCTTAGTACACAATTTAATCTAAAAGCTCCGAAGGCAGCTCTAGACAAATTCGATGCCTGCCATCGCAAACACCTATGCACCATCCCTGGCCACCGATGGCCAGACAGCATAATTTCCACAGATGCACTATGAAAGATGTGGAATACGTCACCGCTGTCTGTAAAAGTCACCCAGCAAAGATGGTCCATGTTGGCCATGTGCTAAGGAAGCCAAAAGATATATGTGCACAGAGAGCCTTCGAATTCGCCCTACTCGGAGCCAGCAAATACAAAGCCAAGAGATGACGCTACTGCATAAATCTGCTAAGCGTGCTATGAGGCGACCTCAAGAAAGCAGGACTTGGTACCCCCAAGTCAAAAATGGACTTGAGGAAGCTAAGGACTTCGGCTGAGGACAAGACACATTGAGTAAAAGCGAAGAAGAACTGATTGCAGCTGTAGGATGTTTCTGCTACTACAGCCACAGAATACAGTAATCATACATAATAGATTGTGTGTGAAATCACACCGATCTGTGCTGGACCCAAAATATTAATATATGTATACATTGCATTACAAATAGATGTGCGGAAAGCCACCATGGTCTATATTGTACCAATAGTATTCTATTACAAGTCAATTATGTGTGGAATCACATCAGTCTATATTATACCACATACAATGCTACAGGTATATAGTATCACTATTAGGCAGTGGGCCGAACAACACCAGTCTCTTCGTTTGACCAGACTAAAACCTACCCTAACTTGCACTACATACACTATGAAGAATTATGACTGTATATAATACGACCCATATCTTTACCTTTCGGAAGCGCTATGACCCATCTGTTTAAAAAGCAATCTAACTAAAAAGTATAATTCAGCCAAAATTTCCTCTCAGCTGTAAACAATATGATATCATATCATTGCTAGCTATATTCATAATTAAATCAAATTCTACAATGAAATAGTACCATAGTCCGCAATTCCATACAAAAAAATTGGCTTAAATTATGACAGATCAGTGATTTTCAGTACTATACTGTCTGCAATAGGTTAGGCCCCTATTCGGTTCTAAATTCATACATATGGTCAGATCGGTATATGAATACGCTAATAAAGTAATAAGCTTAAAATTGGCTACCATGAAGTAATTTCATAGCACACAATTCCATGGCAAAAATTTGCACAAGTTTTGGCAGATCCACGGTTTTCGGTAGCCTACTGTCTGTAATAGGTTCGTCCCCAAAATGTCAGATAGATATAAGAATAAGCTAATAAAATATTGATTTTTAAAAATTCCACCATAAAATAATTTTATAATACACAACTTAGTAATGACCAAAAGTTGTCAGATGCTAATAATTTACGTACCGATATCTATGTACTCTGTTTGTAACCACTTTTCAAACATCTAGCCATACAGAACTCAATATCTATTATTATATGCTAGTGCTGTACGAAATATTGCATGATTCTAATATCAAATAATATCATAATTCCCAAGTATGTCCATGGGGTTAATTATTCGCAATATGTCCCCATTGAAAGATAGTTGGTTCACATTAGCCACAATCGGATAGATGTCAGTATGTCCTGGCATAGTGGTTGTAATAGGTTGGTCTCCAGAATTTGACCCATATGTTTAGCTAGATATATACGAATGCGCTATGAAAGTATAGAATTTTAACAATTTCTACAATGGAGTAATTTCGAAACATGCAATTTAGTCACAACTTACAGTTTTAAAACGGTAACAATTTACTATATATTCTGTATCAGAATCTCTGTAGTCGGTTTATAACCAGGCTTTCGAACATAATATCATCTAGAACTCACTAGATATTGCACGATTCTATTATCAAATTTTTCTTGTAATAATGTGAAAATCTTTCTATATATCCTATAAGTTAGCTCTGGATAGAATCTGAATCATCAAACAAAACCCCCAGAATTTACACATATCGTCAACAAGATGGATGGAAAGATGGCCGGATGGCCCCAAAATTTGATCGGCTTCCTCCAATAGTCCATAGCTAATCCTATCCAAGGCTGATATCATTACAGGCATCTTAAACATATGCCACTACCAAGAAACTATCATTATCACCAATCAGCACCACATGGCACAGGTAAGAAACTGTAAATGATAGTGAGAACCAATGTAACATTGAATCTTAATATAACAAGATAAACACACTTCAGTCTGTCCTGCAAATATGTTGTCAATGTATCGTATTGTCTAATGGCTATGTCTTTATGGACTTTAACTCGAATCCCATGTCTTCTTATTGTGTATAGTGACCAGGGTTGGCTTGATTTAAATCAATTGATTTATATCATGATTTAAATCATGATTTAAATCATGATTTAAATCACTCGATTTTTATCGAAAAAATCGTGATTTAAATCAGTTTTGCAAAAATAGAGGAATTTTCAAGTAATTAATACAATTAACAGTAATTTTGTTAAATTAAAGTAACATAATTATTTTACTGCTTCCATGGCACTTGAACATCAACACAAAATAGAATTATACACTTAATTGCTCATATTTGTCATCAGCAAGACTAGACCCAGTGCACGAGTCCACATCTACAATCTACATACTTGAGGTTCATGTACACAGTACATCACACATGTGTACAAAGTATGATCATTAAGTATGTGTAAGCTGTAAAGAAGAGGAGAATTCCATGTGCGTACATGTCACTACATGACCATTAAAGCAATAGTGTACATGAAAAGTCATGTATGGGCCAGTATGGCTATTACTATTAGTCTAATTCCAAAAGCACACTCTTTTAAAGCAAGACACTGTCTCTTTTTTCAGCTATGACATGCGTCTGGAGTCACTCTGGAGTGTCATTGAGTGTCTCGATTACTATTGGCTAGTGCTTATCAAGTTGGACTTTTGGGCTCCATTTTATTTAACACTAAAACAATAAAGATTGAAATGTTATTAAATTAAGTAGTTTACTACAACTTCAAAAATCAAAATCAGTAATTGCTGAAACTGGCAAGAAACTATATACATTGTAACACGTAAACACATCATTACATTACATTAACCCTTAGCACACTGATGTAGGAGTTTTAATTTTTCAAAATAAACATAACCCCTAGCACTCTGGAGCATGATAATTTAAATTTTCAAATTAAATTTAAAGATAAACTGGTGTACAATTTGCAACAATTTTTGTGGACGATGCTGCTGTCTGTGACAGCACCATCTTCCACAAAATTTGTTGAAAAACGTACACCAGTTTATCTTTAAACTTAATTTGAAATTTAAAAATTTCGACATCAGTGTGCTAAGGGTTAAAGATAAACTGGTGTACATTTTTCAACAAATTTGGTGGATGATAGAGCTGTCGCAGACAGCAACATCGTCCACCAAAATTGTTGAAAAATGTACACCAGTTTATCAATTTTAATTTGAGCATATTTTTAAAGACAGAAGTTAACAAGGTTGATAGACTTAGACAATGATGACTTTTGCATACCTTCATAGATTTTGTGCATCTAATTAGGGCTAATTCGTTAGATTTATGCATTGCATCATTTCTGTCCTATTGCTACTCACTGTATCTGTGATGCAATTGTGAACAAAATTGAAAAATCGTTGCTAATATGACGTAATATATAAATTTTGAACTCTATATATTATTAGTTCAAACAGTGATAATTAAAGAATAGACATCCCATCATTCGTAACATAATAAACATATTGAATATTTTGAAAGCAATTTCACTGAAAACCGTTGCTGACTTAGGCAGCAACGGCTTCCAGTGAAATTGCTTTCAAAATATTCAATATGTTATGAATGATGGGATGCATATTCTTTAATTATTCACAATTAAGTGATTAACCAGAACACTCGATATATTGACTATTGAGATACCGCAATTTTTTTATAATAACGATATCGATATTCTCTCAAGCAATATCGCGCAAACCTAACTGAGTCACAGATAGATGTGTCTGTCATCACTTTTCACTTTCAGTTTTCAATAATGCTGCAATTGTACTTCACTAGTCTAGTCAACAATCATCATTCAACTGAAACCGGAAGTCATTTTCTTTGTCACAGTTTAGGGACCGAAAAAGAAATACTAGTTTAGCCGCTTTTAAAGTTCCAAGTTTGTTTCTCAACTTACTCTGCACGAGCCCATAGCTGGAGAACACGCGCTCGACACCAGCTGACGCCGCCACAGCTGACATCAGACGCTGAGTGAATTCAAATGCTTCCAGCAGATCATCCTCGAAGTCACGTCTGTGCGACTTCCACCAATGAAGAGAGGTTACTCCATTAACAACTTCGTCGTTAAATTTAAGAATGTGAAATGGTGGTGCCATGGCCTCGAATTTGATTACCAAAGTCATCAAACCAGGGATTTCGGATGCTACGGTGAGTGCAGTTTCACGTTCTTGCTGAGTCAAGTTTCGACCACGGTATTTAGGGTGGAGTAGATTGGCCAGCATGTGGTGAGGTGTCACAGCTTGTTGATAACGCTTATCGGCCGCACGCTTTGTTGAATTATTAGTGTCATTATGCAGGGCCGTTTTTACATCTTTCCATAATTCAACTGCTTCTGCTATTGTGCAATTGTCCGATTGAGCTTTATCGAGAGCGCAAGCTACTGGTTTCAAACAAAGTCGGTATTCATCTGCAGAACGTTTGATTACTACATTACGAACTTTATTGGCAATGGCAACATCTATGCGGTCAGTATGTCCATCACAGATTGTCACAAGTGTCGGCCATGCCTCACAATACGAGTTTAAACAATCGTACATTGTGTTCCACCTTGTATCTGCTGGCATCACTAACTTTCTGCACGATGATTGGCGTATTTGGGCACTAGCAAAGTGGTTATTTCAACACACGTGTCATGC